>JAUZNJ010000035.1:429572-447833 GCA_034780135.1 Jordanella pulchra
GCCTCATGCTAACAGTAGTGACAGTGACCCTAGCCAAATGCAAAACTGGTGAAAAAGAGTCAGAAAAGATGAGAAGGAGAAAAAAGGTCAGTGGCCTCAACCTGTAAAACCATTCCTGTTTTGATGGTTGTCTTGTTGTTGCTCCTCTAGTGCTCCTGTTGTTAATTTCAAGCAGCTGAAACTGATTAACAACCCCCTCTGCTACTTACCCGGCCAAATCAATATCCCAAAAGTTTAATTAACTTGATGCTATACTATATTTGTTATATATTTGTTACTTTGCATTTCTGTGTTCTGAGTACAAGAAATATTTTACAACACACTTATGTATGTACTGTCTGCTGTAAGTGTAACAATGAACAAAAAAAAAAGCCTAAGTCATAATGAATGGAGAAGTGTTTTCCATTCATCATATTGTTTTACATTGATCACCTCTGTTCAACTGCTTTGTATTTCTAATTATATGAGGATTTGTGTCGTTTGAACACAAAATACAATTTTGAGAAGAAACAACATTGTTTGAATGTAAAGTTTTATTGAATTGAGGGGTTTGCCCATTTTGTGTGTATAGCGTTCTGAGAACATTAGATTTTTTAAGAAAATGTGCGTTAACAAGTGAAACTGTAAATACATTCAACGTCACTATAAAAGAATATTTTCAATTCTAAAATCAGCCGTTACTATTTCCATAATTAAAGTAACTTCAGCTGTTATGGAATTTTGTTCTGTTATTTTAGTTTCAAAGGAAATGACATTGCCCTATAAAAAATATCTCTGATGAACTACTTGAAGATATCAAGAATACCATTTAGCAATTCCTCTTAAATTAATTGGATGCAGAAACCTAACCTGACCTAAGCCAGAGCAATACCATGTAAAATTCAAAGCAAACTAGCCGCTATCTTATCTGGAAAGCCTCAAGTAGGTGTTTGCAAAAGGGAGGGAGATTCAGTACAATTCTTTGAGCAGATTAGGTACCAGCCCCCCATGTAGAGTTTCTAGCCAATCACAGGAGCAGTAGCAGCTTTATTTGTTTCACAACTAGCTGAGTTAACCGATAAATCAAACTCTTACCAAATCAGGGTAAACAAAACCAACACAAACAAATATATTTTCAGACAGAAAAAGCACGATTACTAAATTTGTTTTTTATTATGTCCTGTACATAAATGAAAATGATGCATTTGTTACAAAATTAAAACAAAAAATACAATATTTCAGACTTTATCCATTTAAATCTAGAGAAATTTAGAAGAAGAAAGAAAAAAATAAAAAACTATTTTTACCATGCATCATCATGTAAATGTTCTGAACAATTATTTAGGAGCTGAACCATTGCAGTTAGCAGTCTGCTGTTTAATTTCCTGTAATCATATCAACTGTAAAGGAAAAAAAGTTCCAAGTAAGGACATAAAAAAAATGCATAAGGATTTTGCAACCAGCTGCTTTCTACAATTACAAAACTATCCTAGAAAAAAAGACCCATTAAAAAAGCTAAAACTAAGATGTTACAACACATGAATTGACATTCATCAGTACTTTGACATAAATGGAAAAAGACAATGTTCCAGACTCCGTAATAAATTGCTGACTCATAATTAAAAGAAAAAAAAAACACACAAAAAAAGAGTTCACATCTTTTCTTGCAGACCCCCTGTTGTTTTACAACCATCACACCAAAATCAAACAGCAGAAGGTTAATTGTATCCTCCTGTTTGAAGCAGGGATCACTCAGTTAACAGAATCTTTGCAGAAGTGCATGACTGTTTTATCAGTGCTGGTTCTTCATTCCCTGTGGTTTGCCTGGTTTCTTATCGGACGGTTGCTGTTGGCCCCGCCCAGGCCCAGACATCCCTCTGCCACGGCCGCCAAACACACCTGCAGGAGGGACAGCAGACGAGAAGAGCAACACTTGTTAACATTTTGACAACCAATCACGTCTGGGTTGACAACAAGTAAAAGGAGCTTAGAGTCTATAGCATGGCCGCAATGCAACTGTCACATATTCAGGGTGAGACCAGCATCAAAAAAGTCAGAACATTTTTTTTTATAACAAAGAATTAAGATGCACATTTAGTAGAGGGATGACAATCAAGAAAAAAGTGCTTCTTTTCACCTCGGCCGGGTCCTCCTCTTCCTTTGCCTTGCTGTTTATTCTGCTGGGCTCCTCCACGCCCGCGCCCCTTTGACACCACCTCCTCCTTCACCATGTCGATGATCTCATCAGGGATTCGAAGATACTTTATTGTGCTTCCTCTGATGTAGCACTCAGGCATCCTCCAGAACTTATCTCCATCCTGTGAGAGGGAAATGATTTCATTATTTCTTTACCACAATTTATCCATCACTAACCACTGTTTCTCCTATAGAAAGACAATATAAAACAAAGCTCAGTAATCCTGAAAAATTTAGATGTTGGAGACATGAAAATTTAAATTTAAGAGCATCCATTTCAAAGTAAGTTTCTTTTCTGCAAGCCATTATTAAGAGACATGATTTGATCATTCGGAATAGGTTGAGAAAAAAATTATTTGTGTTTATTAAAAACTGTGTCTCTTATGTTACTGTTATTGTAACTTTTCTGGAAATCATCAGCTTTTTCAAACTATTCCCACTCATCTTTTTCAACAATGTTTAGAGAAATATTTATGTGGGCATTCAAACGCACTTAATTTTAGGAAAAGGTTAGAAATAAGTTAATAGATTTAGGATTTTAGGATGAAAAAGGTAGTCTCTAAAAATCCATGGCTTTACCCTGGACGTGCAGATGACTTCTCTCAGGTTTATATTCATCCAGTTGTCACAGCTCACCAGATGACCGTTGTAGGTTTCCCCATTCTTAAGCTCTACCAACTACAACATAAAAGAACAAGAACTGATCTTAGTTTTGTCTTGTAAACAACACAACCCGAATGCAAATCATATGAATTCATTGGTGACTTCAATTAATTATATCATGTGAATAATAAATCATCAGAACACAAAACATAGTTAACAGGATGACAAAAAAGGCTGGTCATTAAGTTAAGGTTGTCTTACACTCCTTAAAAAAGCCAAATCTATTACCTTTTTCACAGCTAAAATACTAAATGTATAGAAAAATATTAAACACTAAAAGTTGCAAAGAAATCGCTGCACTGCATCAACTTACCATGGGATGATTCTGAGCGGTTTTCAACAGAGATAATGGAAGCTAATGAAAAACAGATGCAATTGTTAACAGTATGAGTCTGCAACCTAACACAAGGAGAAAGGGTTTTCCGTGAAAGCCTAATGACTCGTATAAATTCATATTACAATAAAATATAAGAAATATAACCTTTATAGAACTACACTGAATATTCATAGTTTTAGATACTTTATTTTACCGGAAACCTGCTTCTGTGTGGAACGAAGACCACATTTAGCTGAAGATGCTAACATAGGCTAGCCCTAGTCTCAACAATTTACTGATTTACAAACCAGAAAACACTGTTAATACTAAACGAACCGAAGCTTTACTTTTTAAATAGTTAAATTAAGCCACCATTTCAACATGTTTGTTGTTTACTCACCATTTTGATTAACTAGTTTTATATTTTTCTGTCTCTTAAATTGTACAACGCGATTTTAGCACCTACAATTCTTCTTCTTTCCTCGATATTAGGGCTTTTTCACATAGTGCTGCCCTCTGCTGCTGAACATGTGCACCTCCACTATTTTCACCTTCAAAATCCTTTGTCTTTATGCTTAATATTTTGTTCCACTTAGTGTATCTTTGTGAATTGTTGTGCAGCTAAGTGTCAAGGGGACAGTGTTTAGGGCTCTGCAGTACAGACAGCCTTCCAGGGGACAGTTCTGACATAACATCTCCACAACATGTAGATATAAATAATGTAAATTATTGTTATTATTATTATTGTTGTTATCATTATTATTATTATTATTATTAGCAACCAAGAAAACGGTACTAGTCCTAGCTATATAGCTTTTACGCATTAGTGCAGATAATGAATTCACAATCGTAACTTGACATACAAAGATGCAAGAACATTTAAAGAAATTGAAAAGTAATAAAATGTGATTAATTATCTCAGAATATAAATAACTGGACTAAATCAAACCGTGTAACATAGCACAAATTCAAGCATCCAAATAAAATGTTTATATATTTTATTCAGTTGGAGTGTGTAAATCATGCAAAGCTTATAAAGCAGAGGAAAGTAGCACCGTTTCGATTAATAAACATTTTACGAAAAATAATAATGGAGGATAAACATTTAAACAAGTTTCAAGGTGAAGGCCACAGGCAGTAGTATATTTTTCCCTATTCCTTATCTTTCATTTGCACTCCGGTTCAGCGGGAGACGGAAAATCTAGCAAAAGCTGGTTAGGCAATCGCTTACCGAGCATAAAAGAAGAATGCCTCGCATTAACGTAATGACGCAGTATTCAACGTAGTACGTAGACGGAAGGAGGACTTCTGGACTCCTCTGAAGCAGAAGGAGCCGTCAGCTTAGGGGGCTTTGACTCTCTGTGCGGATCTGCTTCAGTTTACAAACCGAGAGTTAGTTGAGGATTATACGCGACATTTTAGGAGATGGATAACAACAGCCGGACTGTGGTGGTGACAGGTTTGTGTTTCATCCTAACGTTCTTGTTGTCGTTTTGATTGCTGGAAGCTCTGAAAGAGGAATAAAGTAAAGGAAAAGTTAGCGAGGATGACAGCTGCTGTGCCTTAATGGCGTCAGGTTGTCCTGAGCTGCACTTGCACCCTGAAACAAATGCTTTGTTGCTAACTTGGTTTTAAATTTGCAAAGTAATTTTACATGGTTCTTGGTAGCTGATGAGTATTTCGTTATTTTCATTTTATAAACATCTACAAAAATTATGAACAAATCATTATTGCTTTTTTAACAAATTGTTAGATGTTTGTTTTCTAATTTTAGTGTGTTTCTTATTATGTATACATTAAGAATATAATCGCGATATTATATTTAAGCGACGTTATCTCGATTTTAAGACATTAAAGAGTGACTTATGTGGTTTATCAATAATATTTATAATAATTGCTATTTGTTATGACTAATTAACGACATAAAAAATGTAAATATTGATGTTTAATAAGTAATTTTACACATTAATTTCTGGTTGGTATCATTTCTAACTCTTCTTATTTTATGTTGTTTTTTCTTTCAAGGAGTCCAGATTTGTCTCGTGATTTAACATCTTTATGAACAGAGAAAGAAAAAATCCGTTATAATAAATAAAATCATTAACTCTTTAGATTGGTATTATATTGGTTTAGGAGTAAAATATTCCCTGCCATGTCTGTTTTTAACTTTGCAACACTTTCCCTGACAATGAAGTTAAGGAGATTAAATCCTCCTTACTTCAAGCAGCTTTTTCTTCCCTTACCATCTATTCAATCACTATTCACAAACAAAAGTGTTTTCTCTGATTCTGATAAGTAAAACATATATGTTTATGATTGTTTTGCAAAAGAAATATGTCATTGTAATAGTGTAATTTCATATCTGGCTGATGCAATGTGATGCCTTATAACTGCACAAAGTACAGTCCTAACAATTCATTTTTAAACAAGAACCAGACTGAGATTTTGTGTAGTCAGACACAAAAGAGTGCAGAGACGTGTCGATTGCCTGGGAACGGTTCCTGCACAATAGTGGGCCGGCTGGCAGCTGCTGGCCCCTCGCTCTGCTCCTTTTCAGCAGCCTGTCAGACAGACTGATCCTTTCTCCACCCAACCCCCAGGGACCCGCTGACCCTGTGGCGGGTGGAGGAAGGGGAGGGGGGTGGCAGTCATAGATCCCTGTATAAACAAGCTTGAGTGAATAGCCATTAGCTTTTATTTTTCTTAAGTTTTTATGATTCAAAGCATGAACAGGTAATCATTAACCCTAATCTTTAGAAAAGTATATTTAGTTTCCAGCTCATTAAAAGAAAAATCTATGAAAAACACTTGTCTTTTTTTTTTTTTTTTTTAATCAGAGGCTGGAGTACTAAAATATTTTAACAGCTCCAATAGTTATGCTTTCATTCTGTAAATTAAATAAAACAATATTCCCAATATCATTTGCATGTAGTTAATAATAAAGCAAAGTGTTTTCCCCTTTACACAGAGACGATAATAGTCTTAAATGAGTAAAGTAAACATTGGGTCTCTTTCAGGTTTTGGACCATTTGGAGAACACACCGTCAACGCCAGCTGGGTAGCTGTGCAGGTATTTCCCTTCATCTGTTGGATTTATATTTAACATCATCATTAAATTGAGGAAAAGGAGAATTGAATATGATTGTAATGTTAATGTTCCTAACGGTCTCTCTTTGTGCGGACATGCAATAACAACGCTTAAAGCTAGTAAAGTTCTCCATGTTGTATTGCAGGTTTTTGTTCACATTTGGAGCTGTTTGTATTGCAGACAATTATGTGACACTTTAACGGCCGCAGGCCAACTTCACACTGTGCTGCGCTGTTTGCTGGAGGCTTTACGTGGGGGATGATGGTTGTTGTCAGGGTGTCTAGACGGACTTGATAAGGATATTAGAGCCAAACAAAAGGCCGTGTTGAGGCGGGGTCACAGACATGCTGGGGGGATGACCAGGGTGACTTGTCCTAAATGGAGAATGAGGGGGATCACTGGCTGTGAATTTGACACAGATTTGTCTTCCTTATAAAATCTATCATAAGATCTGTCTTGCTTAGCACCATAGTTTGAGTTATGGATACCTTGGATGGGTAAACTGGGGCCGCAGTAACTTAAGAAGAATGTTTTCAGGAAGTTAAAACTTATCTGTGACTAAATTGCATGAAGGTCATCTGTAATTTGAACATTTTTTTTTTTAAATAAACTTGATTTTTTTTTTTTTTTGTGCTTTAATCCCTGGTATTGATATTACAAAACAATTCTTAAACATTTAGCCAAAATCAAAATGTTGCTTTTTTTCTAGAATGTATTTTTTTCGTGATCTTTGGTAATACGACATCTTTAAATGTTTTATTAGTAACTTCACTGCCTTTTCTTTTTTTTGGTACCTGATGACATTTTGTGCTTTGACTACCAAAAATAACAGTGAAAGTGGACAAAAGAAAAAGTTTCTGAATACAAACTACAGCACAGTCATGAGCTAAAGATAATGGTTTTAGGTTACAGTTTAAAAGATTAGTGCAGCAGACTTTTATTCATTTATATTTTTCATTTATAAAGCCTAGATATTAACAAAAAGCCTTTTTGTTGAGTATAATCAGAAAAAAATATCTGCATTAGCATTCAGTAACACACAAAGTCCAAATGGTTTCTGACTGATCAAAGCAGCTCTAACATCAGTGTGGATGTTGGGTCTGTAGCCTAAAGACCCAGTGAGCTGGTAGTGAACTAAGGTCTTTAAATATCTATTTAAAGTTTACATATGGCAGAGATAACGTGTATATATATTATTTGAGGTATCTGGTGTTAAATTGACTTATTTCACATCAACTGTATGTAATAATTTTGAATAAATTGTTGGTTTTTATTAGTCTGCTCAGCAGACTAGACGTTCATGTACATAATATATTGTTAATTACATTAATAGTGCTGGCCTGAAAACTGTGGGTTAAAGTACCACATTAGTGTTGCTAATAATTTCTATATTCACTTATTTGAGTGACGTGAATTTTACTGAACCTGCTCTGCAGCAAGAGGAAACACAAAAGATGTTGGAAGGAGAGAGTGTTTTCTACTGAATTATATAAGCTGTTCATTCATTTAAAAAAGGACAGAGACAGCTGTGAATTGCCAGAAGTGAAACTTTGTTTTCTTAGACATTAAGGGTCCAGTTTTATAATCACAGAACATCAGGTAAAGTTTGTACAATAAAGCCTGGAACCACAAACTTCATAAGGAACACGCACAGAAACCAGTGTTATCTGTACTAAATGTCAACTTGGGGGGCTAAAATATCATCACTTTTATTCGTTTTATTTTGAAAACATCATATAATCAAGTTTTAATGTGGAGCAGAGTAGCATAAACTTCTCTACACTTATTTATAATATAATGTGATAATAGTATAAATGAGTGTTTCAACATATAAGCTTCTTTAATGGTTGAATAAATAAATTAATGAATATTTTAAAAAGATGAGATGAAAAAAGTCAAGCTTTTTATTCTCAAAGGTATGAAATAAGATTTATCTGTTATTTTAAATGGATCCAGAATATAGACATGGTATTATTCATGCTAGTTTTATTTAGTCATATATCCATACACTCACACACAACCACAACTTTGGCAAAGGAAGATACAACACATGTAGTATTTGTTTTCACTGTTTAATTTCTTTAACCATTAAGCTATTCTTTTTTTTTATCAGGAAATGAAGAAACTTGGATTGGGCAATAATGTGGACCTGCATGTACATGAGGTTCCTGTAGAGTACCAGAAAGTTCAGAGTTTGGTTCCTTCGTTGTGGAAACAGTACCATCCACAAGTAAGAAATAAACACTCATTTACCATCCCACATGACTTGCTTATTAATGGTTAAACTTTGTCCCATGTGTGCCCAACAGGTTGCCTGGTTAACTCAAATTTTATCTGTTAAAATTTAAACTCTCTTTAACTCCACCTAATAATCTCTGCAGACAAAGCCTGCTAACTTTAAATACATTTGCATCCAAAAATGGTCTTTAAATGACATAAAGAAACTCAGTTAGCTACAATTTCTTCTTGAAGTTATCTTTATTTTATTTTTTTTTGTCATGAATAAACACAATTTTACGTCTGTTAAAGCTAAAAGTTACAAAAACTGTTTCAGTTGAGGATGGGAAGCTGTCTCGGTTCTTCTAACAGTGTGTCTGTTGTTTAGCTGGTAGTTCATGTCGGAGTCTCGGGGATGGCCACCACTGTGACACTGGAGAAGTGTGGCAGAAATCACGGCTACAAAGGCCTGGACAACAGCAGCTTCTGTCCGGACTCACAGTGTTGCATTGTGGGTGGCCCAGACTGCATCAACTCGGTTATTGACATGGAGTCAGTCTGCAAGAGAGTAACTGCATCAGGGCTGGGGGTGGCTGTATCCGTCTCCAAAGATGCTGGAAGGTGACTCACTACTTCTTTTAAATTGTTTTCTTTTTGTTTTTTTTAAATCTTTTTCTTCATTCGGCTTCATTTTAGTCTGCGGTTGAGATAAATGCAAAAAATGTTTCATTTCATCATCTGGATTATCTTTATTCTAACGCTTCACAAACTGGGTTTTTGTTAACTGACTCGATTTATTAGGGCTGAGGACATCTGAAGCAGATCTATGAATTACTTATTTATTACTTTATTTGTTTTTACTTTACCAAAATTGCACTTGTGATTTTTTTTTTTTTTTTTTTTCTTACTGTTCTCCTCGGGATCAACAAACATACCCTTTAGATATACGTGTTTGCTGAAAAAGCTCAATTAAAACAAGAAATGTAACATTTTTAACTAATGATGTTGACATTTTTATTCAACAGACTAGCTTGTTGAGATGATGTCATAACATTAACTGCAGATTGACACTAACAACCACGTTGGGTGCCCCTGGGAGCTGGAAAATTACCATAATCAAAATTGCAAATACAGTTAATTCTCTAATCCTAATCTGAAGCACAAGGGGAAATATTGCAGAGTTTAAGATGGGCTAATAGTGGGTTATTCATCTATCAGGCGTTACATTATGACTACTGATAGGTAACCTGAATAGGTTTGGATATTTTTATGAACCTCACAGTTTGGTTCAATTTTGAATCTGAATGTTAGCATGACTCACAGCACCTATCTAAGCATTGCTCAGCGATGAGGACCTTTCATGAAGATGGTATTTCCTGATAGTTGTGGTCTCCCTCTGCACGTAAATCCTCTATTCCACAGGACAGCAATGGCCTGTGGAGCACAAGGCATCTGAGTTTACTTAGGCTCCTGAGTTCCCAGATCTAGATCCAGTCAGAGATCAGTGGGATGTGCTGAATAAAAGGTCTGACCAATGGAGGTCTCACTCTTTGCAACATCCAGGACTTAAAACATCTTTTGCCAACATCTTGGTTCTAGATCCAACAGCATCCTTCCGGGATCTGTTAAAGTCCATTCCTTAATATGTTAAGACTTGTTTGTGGCAGAAGAAGTGGATAAAAGGCCCAAATTGACAATAGGTCCCAGAACAATATTCTGTGCTTTTTTTCTGAAACATTTATAGGAATAGAAACTTTCATTGCAGATACCAGGACTTTAGTTTCATCTGCAGTTGGAAAACGTTCCTTTTCCTAAGATTTATCTTATGTCTTTGAACACAAATTGGGTCAGATGCTGTCATGGTTAAATAGTTCAAATGATGCTGAAGTCCAGAGATTTGATAAAACTTTTAAAGTCCTGGAGAATGGTGGGTCAAGGTCAATTTATGATTACAAAGAGGTCTGGCTCTTTAAAAATGTTAAGTTATAGAACACCTTTTCATATTACTGTGCATCATATTTATTCACTTTATATGAGAAAAGTTGTGAAATCTAAACCAATTGTATGTTTTTGAATTGTAATTACAACATTTTAAGTTGTGTTCAGTCTTCCAGTTGATCTCATTCTGGTTCAGTGGAGTAAATCTCTTGATTCATGCTGTTTTCTCGTCTGATGCAGGTACCTCTGTGACTTTACCTACTACACATCTCTGTACCTGAGCCACGGTCGCTCTGCCTTCATTCACGTGCCTCCTCTCGGAAAGCCTTACAGTGGGGAGGAACTGGGCCGTGCGCTGCAGGCCATCATCAGGGAGATGCTGGAGCTCCTGGACCAGGCTGAAGAGAAGATCCACTGCCAGCAGCACATCCACTAAGTGACATCAGACCAGCCTCTCCAGCCCCTGCCACACAAGACAAAATGCACTTGACCACAAGTAGCCAAAACTTCTCTTTTTTTTCTTTTTTAACTCTCATCTTTACTTGGACATATTGAACTTCTGAGATGTTGCTGTTTTGTAGCATTTAAATGTTTTCTATGATAATATTTTATGAGTCTGACCTTCATAGACTTCAGTTAAAGGGAGAGCCTGAAAGCGACATTTGGTCACATTCTGCTCTTTCATCCCATTAAACCTTCTGGTTTTGGAAGTTTTACAATTAGGTTTGGAAAAAATATATTCACCAAGGAATCTGTAAGGAATCAAAGTCTGTAACGTGACGTTAAAAGCGATCTTAATGCTCCAATGTGACTTCTATTAATGCACCTTATAGGGTTAGGGTTACTATGATGGTTATAGGAGGCACATCTGGGAAAATGTAGAATCAAAATAAAGTTTCTTTACATTTCCAGGTTCAACATTGCTTCATCACTGTATGTTGAAGGTAGCTGGTGTTTACACCAAAATAACTAGACGTTCATGTACATAATATATGGTTTAAGTAGAAATGTTTAGCTGTAAACTTCTTCCTTCACCCTTTTGATCCTAAACTTATTGGTTTTCTTCCTTTTTGATGTTTGTTTCTGGGTCAGTTTTCTTTATAAGAAGTTGTGAATTTGCCTTCCTTTACAAAGGTTATTTAAATCAGGGAACGGGTTGGTTCCAGCTCATACTTCCCCAGTTTGTTGGCCCAGTTCTGACTGTAAAAAAGAATAAATCCAACCCACTGAGATCTGGCCTTGGGCTGTGCAATGTAATTTTACAGATCTCGTTCACCAGAAAGTTTTATCCTGTTGAAAAAATATTAATGATTTTATATTTCCTGACAGATCAAAACAAATAGTTTATTTTAAAGTGTAAAACCCAGATACATTTCTGGGGGAAAGTACTTGCTCTCTTACAGATTTCAGCTTTTTTGTAGATTTTCAGATCGTCAAATGAATTTTAATTAGAAAAAGAAAAGATATTTAAAATTATTTTTTTCACCATCAGAAAAAAACAAATTGGCCCTATGTCAAAGGAAGTGGGAGATACTTTTTCACATAGGTCCAGGTTGTTTTGGATATCTCTTTCACTTAAAAGTGAGATCATCTCATGGCTTAGTGGTAAAGCAGGCAAACCAAAAGCAGAGGCTACTGTTCTTGATGCCATGAATTTCCTGCACATCCTCTCTACAACTCTTACTGTTGAGCTACTGATAGATGCATTGGTACCACAAAACCATTAAAAAGACAGAATTTTTATTTACTTCTACTGCTTCTATTTGTGTAATAATACAATTATTTTGATATTCTGAAGCATTTGGCTTAGTCAGAAAGATAGAATAAAAATATGTAAAATGAATACTTTCCCCTGCATGGGGGATTTTAATTTTATTCTTATGCCATAAAGTTGAGTAAATCTGTATTAGGGAAGAATCAAACTACACATGCATTCTGCATGCATAATTTGTTTAATTTAAGCTGAGTAAAGATGCTTACAGATTTAATCTGAATTCTGTCTTAAACTGTTTAGAGAAAATAACTTGGTCAAATTTATTTATTTTTTCTCATAGTTGTGCAGCGACAAGTTTTGCTGCAAACTCTCCGATGTCATCGGTGAGTCAGAAAAGTTGTTACTTATTTTAAGTGAGAAACTGATTAACTAAGTTTAAATGCAGTTTTCAGTCAGAACTGGGCCTCTTGACTTTATTTTTTCTGTTGCACTTTTCTGATTTTGTACATTTCTTTTATCTGTTCTGAAGTGGCATTTGTCAAACATGAGGTCTTGCATATTTCTATTTTCCTGCCACTTTAAATGGAATCATGAAGCTTTCCACAACTATTTTAGTATTTTTTTATGTGATCATTTGAGATTTGTGTATTTTTTTGGTGAGTTTTCTTTCTTTCCACAGAGCTTTGAGTTTTTTGTTCCGATTTCTGTCACAAATGAGCTTTCCTTTCTACTGTCTTGTTGATCAGAAGTTTTAATCCAAGCTGCAAGGACTGAGCGCCTAACTGCATAAATTTTTACAGATTAGATGCAACAAATTTCAGTAAAAATGATTCCTAATTTTACACGGAGGTTTATACTGACTTTAAGGAAGATTTGTTGTAAAAATATGGGATCATGAAGTCATTTAATGTTCATGTAACTCAAAGTGATCTTGTTATTGTTATGCTGTTTGAAGTTGAATTTGTAAGTTCATTGTGTGGATTTGTGAGGGTTGTGGAGAAGCTGTGTTCAAAACTTCTGCCTAACCTTCGAGGTGACGACTCTCTCCTGTGCCTTGTTGCTGTTGATGTCCTGAAAAAGGCCTTACTAATTCTCCATGGTTCATATCCAAGATGTATTATAGATGCTGTTTGTACAGAAATGTGGCTACCTCACAAATACTTTGTTTTTTTTAATCTGTGTGTGATAAGTTGTATACCTACATCATTGCTCTATGGTTTTGAAGGACTGTCCTCTAAAATGCCATTTGTCATTATGCACTGCTACGGTCTTTAATCTCACCCTGTAAAACAAAGGCTTTAAAATAAAGGAATTAAATGATTGCATAAAGTATATTTCTAGTTTTGTTTTCTTGTTTTGTTTTTTTGTTTTCTTGCAACTCATTGGTTATGCTTCCTGAGAGTATTTCCAGTTTTGTGTAAAAGTATTTGCACCCTTCTGATCTTTACATATTTTGTCAAGTTACATAAACAAATTTGAAATTTGCACATGTAGAAACTGAAAATTTGCTAATTTTTCTAAAAGGACTCAAGCTAACAAAGTATGTGGGTAGAGTGTCTGAGCATCAGTTATAGAGTACTCCACAGATTTTCAGATTGATTTCTGGACTTTGACTAGACCATTCTGGTATAAATATCACTTTGGTCTTAACTTTGGTCTTATCTTTAAATATACTACTGATTGTATAGTTAGGTTGTTGTCAAGGCAGAAGGTGAAGCTCCTACCTAATTGAATGTGTTTTGGGGCTGTATGCATGTGTGTTGCCCCTTTCTAATGCGGCCCTGGGGAGCTGCCAATATGTTTTATAACCAGACCCTGCTTTAGATTTCACCATAGCTCATCCCTGACCTTCCTGGTATTTGGTTTTCATTCAGATGTTTTGGTCTCTGACTTACTTAAATGTTCCCTAACAAACCTATGAGATTAAATAACTTGTTCTATAATTTTTCACTGTTTGAGCAGCAAACTAATCATTTGACTTTCATCACTGAATGTAAAAAAACTCTGATTAAACATGGATTTCTTTATAGACCCCCTAGGAATATTCAACGTAAAGGATATGTACAAAGAATTGATGTACACAACTTCGGAAAAAGTTTTATCAAACGATGGGAAAATACACACTTATTACTTGTTATTTTAAGTTTTGTTTATGTTTGTGTGGTTAATTATCCATACATTTTTTTTTCACAAAGTGAGCGCTCTTTGTAATAACCTGTCTGTGTTCCCTCCTCGCTATCTCCTAGTTTCGTCATACGTCGCGCGGCGCAGGGAAGTCCGTCACCGCTGCTGGCTGTCGTGCTAAAGCTATCGCGGTTCTGATCGGTTCCATTTTTGTTTGTGTTCAAATTCAGACTCTTGGTGACGCTTTCTGAAAGATACATCAAAAAATTATAACTGTTCATTATTTAGTCGTGAAATACGAGCACCGGAAACCGCTAAGTAAAACGAAAGTTAAGGGTCGAAAATGAGTGTGGAGGCGTACGGGCCGAGCTCCCAGACCCTCACCTTCCTGGACACCGAAGAAGCGGAGCTGCTCGGAGCGGACACTCAGGGCTCCGAGTACGACTTCACTGACTTCACTCTTCCGAGCCAGACGCAAACCCAAGGCCAGACCCAGAGCCAATTGGACGGACAGGTTTGGGTCTTTCATCTTAACCAGAAGGCGCGGTGCTGACGTTAGCTTGCTGCTGCTAGCCCGCTATTATTAAAATACTAGCCTCCTTAGCTTAGCATAAGCTAATGTTAGCAAAGACCGTTAGCTGCAATATTGAAGTTGGTCTATTTGTCTTATCTCCATACCCTCTACCTAAATCAAACATGATAACCTAAAATCAGTTTCAGTTATATAGGATGACGCTACTTTCACCGTTGACAATCTGTCAACGTGTTCACATCCTCACCGTGCGCCTTCCTCAGTCGCTAGTTGATCTGTTAGCGCTGAGTTTGTTTGATAATGCTCATATCTTCCACAGGTGTACGGATGAAAAAGTATATAAATTGTATACACTTGTAAAATATTCGCTTTTATGGATAAAATTGATTTAAGTTCATGTAAACGTGTTTTAGACCAGCTCAGGTAAAAATGTAGTTGAACGAAAATAAATGCACTGCTGAAAAAAATAACACCTGGATGATGAAAAAAAATAACACTTATTAAAGGCGCAGATTCCAATTATAATTCACAAGTAGTTTGTTAATTCTTGCGTATTTTACAGATAAATGGTCCTGATGAGGGTCTTCACAATGGAGGAATGGATGACTCTGTGGCCAAATCCAGTCAGTTGTTGGGGGAGCTCAACTTTGAGGAAGATGAAGAAGACACGTATTACACCAAAGATCTTCCAATACACGCATGCAGGTACCTGACAATGACCAGACCAGGCTGCGATGTTTTTGCTCTTTCTGAATATTTTGTTCTTTTGTCTCGTATGTTCTCTTTTTATTCATGTTATTCAGTAACACTTGGTATTTAAAACATAATGTTTTCCGTTACATAGTTTGGTAAACATTTTGTTTTTAATTATAACTGACCGCTGACACTCAGATTAACTTTTCAATGATCCTCACGTCCTTCTTTCTTACAAACTGCTGAAGGGTCTTCAAACAGCATGTATTGTCTAATTTCACCTACTTTTATTAGACCTTTTTCAAACTTGGATGGTAGTAACAAACCTGTAAGAGCCCTACTGAGCTGTACAGGTAAGACCATGTTTGACAGTAATTTGATACAAAGAGAAGACAGCAGCAGCAGCACAGCTGCAGAGACCGTGGCTGATCTTCCACTGCGTGTCTGTATACAGTTGTAGTAGAATCTCATGCGGATAAACTGTTGATTAAAAACATCAAACAGCTTATATCATTTTAAAATACAGAGTGCATTATGTGCAGCCTGAGTGATTATCAACAAGGAGACAGACGTGGGGAAATCCCTGACCGACATCTTAAATTGCACTCACCTGGGAGTATTTCCTGTTAGTTTGAAGTATGAAAAACAAAGAAGAGCACTAGGACTGATCGGACATATTATTTTTTTTTGGCTTAAAAGAAAACTCATCCTAGTGTGGCTGGACAACACGTCAGGTTTAACAGCTGCTTATTTCAAGCAATATTAATGAAAAGTGTTTTGGGGGTTTATTTTGTGGCCATAGAAAAGTCTTTTTCATGAGCACTGTTAAGTTGTCGGGTCTTTTTTCTCTCTTTTATGCTAGCATAAACCGTAGCTGATTTAAAAATACCTTGTTTAAAATTGAAGCCTTTTAAAATCTTTTTAACCATGATACTAATCAATTGAGTTATTATTGGGTCTAATTCGAGAAAGAAACTGTATGCTTTCATTTACCATCCCTGAAAATATTTTTTTATGGATGTAGCATAACTACATCACTTGACCATTCTACATTACTGACTTGTTTTATTTATTTTTTTAATGTCGAGTTGTTTTCACTCCTGTCCAGTATTTTCTGAACTTTCGGACTTATTTGTTAATGACAAAGTAATCGGGGGTGGTAGCTGTGAGATGAGTCCATGCCAACATTTTACAATAATGTATATTATCAATTTTATACGTTAGAATATAATCTTAAGAAAATAGCTTTACAATGAGGAACATATACATTTATGGGATGTTATACAAAACACCTGTTTTACACTTGTTAAAAAAGAAAACAATAACCTTGATCTACATTGAGGGCCAAACCTCAATGGATTGGTCTCAGTCAGGAAGACCCTAAACTGTTCCTTTCTGTCAGAAAACTCTTTTAATGTTCTTAGTCATGGAGGTATTGATAGAAAGAACTCTATCTTGCTCCTTTCTGCAAATCTCTACAGATATGTACCGGTCTGTAATATCGTGTTCCAGCAATATTCTAAAGTATCTGTCCTCCTGTTTTGTTTGCAGCTACTGTGGTATCCATGACCCAGCATGTGTTGTATACTGCAACACCAGCAAAAAGTGGTTCTGTAACGGCCGTGGTAACACATCTGGCAGGTTTGTGGTCTCATCTTACTCTGATTGTCAACACATAACTATGGCAGAAAAATCGTAGGTAACATTGGCCTTAAAGCATTCAGGTTGTCTGGTAATTCTGGTCCTCAGATGATGTTAGATGGATATAATAAATCAACATGTGGTTGTTCTGTTTGTTTCTAAGTGGAGAACTCCTTTATGTGCTTTAAAGTCCAATTAAGTTTTTAAACACAATTTTAGCAATGTCACAGTTTATAGCTGATAAACAATAAATGCTGCATTAAAAGAAAAAAAGAAATTTGCAGAGTTTCTAATTGTATCTTTTCTTTTGCTGAAAAAATGTTCCCTCTAGCCACATTGTGAACCACATGGTGAGGGCCAAATGTAAAGAAGTGACCCTCCACAAAGATGGGCCACTGGGGGAGACCGTGCTAGAGTGCTACAACTGTGGCTGTCGCAACGTCTTCCTGCTGGGTTTCATCCCAGCTAAAGCAGACTCTGTGGTTGTGCTTCTTTGCAGGTAAGAGGAACCACCCACTGACTGGCTGCTGTGGCATAACTGCTGCTAAATTCTCTGCTTTCTGTCAATTAAAACCCACCTACAAACAATATCTGTGAATTTAATTTGGAAAAACACCACTTTGAAAGAAATATCTATTGTGATACTTATTTTATTTAGGTTAAAGGCCTGTAAATAGTTTTTCAGAGATTGTGCTTCTCACCAAGTTTTTTGTTAACCAGCAACTTATTTCAAAATAAGTAATCACAGTTTAAACATATTTATGAAAGGAAAACAATTGACAAACCTTTTAGAGCGCTGCACCCAAAAATAGCTGTCGGGTAAAGATCTCTGCAAGAACTTTTAAAATCCATCTATATATTTTTTCTTTTTTTCTTGAACATAGAGCCTTTGCTATAAACCTGCCTAATAAATTTGCGTGTGATTTGAACCAAATCTCTCATATCCACTACTTAATCTGCCTTGGTAAAGCATACTTGAATAAATATTGAGCAGAAAATAGGGATTTAAATTAAACCTAACTTTAAAAGCCAATTGACAGCTGTCTTTTTTTAACAAGTTGTTGTTTAGGGCTTTTCTTTCAGGGCAGGGGTGTCAAACTGGTTCCAGAAAGGGCCGTGTGGCTGCTGGTTTTCTTTCCAACCAAGCAGTAGCACACCAG
>JAUZNJ010000036.1:3293-19815 GCA_034780135.1 Jordanella pulchra
TACCTACAGCAACACAATATGACTTTGGCTAATCCATTCTGCATATTTTTGTTGTTTGTTTTGGGGCCTTTAGAAGTTAAATTGCTCGTCTACCCAACAGTCTTTATTTGTGGTCATAACATTAAAGAAAAACATTATCCTGTTGTAGTTCTGGTAGAATTCGGGATTTCTGGTTTTAACAATCTATCTGTATCCTTAGGAGACAAAGAAGGCCCAGAGCATTACACTACCACCACCATGTTTCACTGTCAGTATAATCCAGTTAGTTTAATGTTATATTTGTTATTAGACTGTGTCTCATATCAGCAGTAGTTTTATTTAATTATAAACTCAGACCTTAACTCAGGCAAGAGAAGCCTCTAATATAAAAAGTTGTTTGATCTGAAACATTTAAGCAGATAAAACCTAATGCTTAATCGGGGGGAATACTTCTCATACTTCCAGCACTGTATTTGTAAGAGTTTCATGATGTTTCATTTATTTCTTTAGTTATTATTGATTTAGTGCAATAGAAGAAATGCAATACCAAATCAAGTTTATAAAGTTTAGGTTATAAAATACCAATTCAAATGGTTTTAAAAGCAACATTATTTTATTCTCGTTTTCTTAGATTACTTTTATCTCCCATCATCTTTGGCTCCATATGTTTTTGGTTTCTTTACCTGCTGTGCTCTAGTTTTTTTGGTTCTTTTTTTTTCTTTTCTGAACTTTAACGTATTAAATGTGTAATTATCGATGTGAAGCTTTGGTCTGATAGCTACCTACCTATCAGCAAATCAATCAACAGGCCTTATAGCCATTTATTACATATCCAGACCAGTCGGAAAGTTTTATCTACAGATTGAGATAATTAAATGGCTGGGACAGGACTTTAAACAGTAATGTACAGTGCTTTAAACGCTTTCATACGGATTTCTCTGTTTTTTCTTCTTTATCAAACTTTTCTTTCAGATCATTGATAGTTTTTTGTCAAGATAAATATGGCAAAAAATATTTTTAAAGCTGTTTTTAGAAAATGAATTTTATGTCACCATGACTAAGAAAAAGGTTTTGTCAGTCCTCATTAGTCCGCTAATATACAGAGAATGGATAATAATGATATTCTTGGGAAAGTTCATAAACACAAATCATTGATGACAATGAAGACGAATGCTCATTCCACCTTTTAAAGAAAAAAAAAAGATCTTGGTGTCCATTTTGAAGCAAATAAATTTGAAAAGAAGAAGGTGATCTTTTGGCAACGTTTTGCAGAAAGAGTATCACACCTACAATTAAACATGGTGTTAGTAGTGTGAGGCTCCTTTGCTGCTTCAGCAATTGTGCTGTAATTGATGATGCCACTCTGTATGAAGGAGTCGAGTTGTCGGTAACACAGCAACAATTTTAGCCTCTAAACAGCTCAGAAATAAATGTCTAGTCGGAGTCCATTATTAAATCAGATTGAGATGCTTTGGCAGAGCCTAAATCGGACCATTTATGCTAAAAACCATCCAATATAGCTGGAATAAAATAACTTTGCTGATGATTGAGATCTAGGCAGTATTTCATTTTTCACATAATCAGGTTGGTTTAGACGACTGAAATCATTAAAAAAAATAAAAACAATATATCTGTTAACTCCGTTTTTTGTCCATTAATGAAATTAGTTTGCTCTGAAATGTTTGAATGTTAACAAAACATTAACTTCTGAGAATGCTTTGGTTCCTCAGATTGTTGTCTGTCTAAAATAAATGTCGTTAACCACAAGAAAACATTTAGCGCAGATCAAGAATCCTCATTAGAGAGATTTCGATAAGTAGCTCTGTCTTTTTTCCTGTTACCATTTTGTCCGGTTCTCAGGCATATTTTTCCAGCAGCCCGTTGTTTAGGCCCGGAGAATCGCACATTAAAGACTCAGACGCAGGCAGGATGCTGCTGCTGAGAACAGGGCTAGACCGAAGCCTCTCTATCGCCCCCAGCACACAGCCCTGCTAAGCTTAACTCAGCTGTTTGATGCCAAGTCTTGTGTGCGTGTGCATGCGTGCATGTGTGAGTCTACTCAGCTCAGAGGTTACATAAACAAGATGAGCTTAGCCTACAGGTAAGGCCCACCAGAGACCAGCCGAGACAGAGAGAGCGAGATGCAGCGCCTGGTCTCTCTTTACCGCGGTGTTCCCCTGATGTCGTCGCCACTGCTGGAGCTGGATCCTTACTAATGAAGCTGGAAAATGACTAAAGGATATTGTAAACAAAGTTAGGGCGCTCACACACAGATAACACACTCCTTTTGTTTAGAGTGGCGGAGGCAAGCATCCGTGCACGTGTTTGTGTGCTTCCCAGTTGAAGAGATGGGGAGAACGTAGGCGGACGGGGTTTCGGAGGTGGAGGCTGGCAGCAGGGCACTTGGCCACTGGTGCAGAGAGAGAGAGGGAGAGACGGAAAGAGTGGGGTAGGGGATCGGAGAGGGGGTGGGAGTGGTGATGGCGAGAGGGGGGCAGCGGAGATAAATCATTAGAGAGCAGGTTATTGGAAATGCAGAGAGATAAAAGAGTGAAGAAGCCAGTAATTGCCTTAAAGATCAGACTACAAAGCATTACTTTGGATTTTACAAGGCCAGCCAGCAACAAAAGAGCAGTAATTTATGAGCTCAGTGTAAAAGAATAGCATAATTACATTAAAAATTAATGCTAATGAGGGCTAAAATGGGGAAGGTGGTTATTATGAAAGTTTGTATTCATCTTCCTTGGGTTGAATGATGGCTTGTGGCTTGATTAATGGCTTAATTTCTATCAATTAGCAGGCAAAAAAAAAAAAACTCCACTGAGACGGGGCCTAAATTGAGCATTGAATTACACATCTTTACCACGGTGCAGGGAGAGAGATGGCTTTGCACATTACTGAAAGCTGGGATAACAACAGACTCTGCTGAGTGTGTAACTATGAAAACAGGACATGAAATCTTAAACTTAAACATCCTTCCTGCACGCACGGTCTGCAAAAACTTCTGAATTTTAATTCAAGTATTTTCCAGTTCTGGAATGAGTATGAAAACATATTTGCATTTTGAGACTTTAATCATTGTACAATTGTCTGCATGGTAATTATTTGAATTTCTCAAAATAATTTGTTCAAACTTTTCTTTCCTGCTTTTTTTATATTTTACCTTTACAGAATAAAAGCAGGTAGTTGGTATTTAATGCATCCTATTCTGTGTTTAACACAAAAGCTTCTTGAGTTTATAATTTTGGGTCTTAGTGTTTTTTTGATTCACTGACAGGAAAAGTAATGTTTTTAATGGATAAAGATGGAGGCAATCCTGGGATTATTATTGCAGAAATTAATTAGCAGGTGGATTTCATTTGTTTTTTTCAGGTCCTTTATCTAAATCCTCACCACAACTCAAGTTTGAGCTTTCCTTTCCAAACCTTAAAATAAGCTAAAAATGAACATAAATAGAAACCAGTCTGGAAAAGTCTGACGTTTTCCAGATGAAAGTCTATAAGAGAACCCTGTCATTGTAAAGCTTTTTTAAGACTTGGGTTTTGACATTGGCTTGATGGATCAGCCATGTTGGGCGTGGATAAATTCAGAAATGAAATGAAAAATAAACTTACAACAAATTATTGCATTCAGTAATTCAGGTTATTTAAAAAAACCTATTAAGTAAGTTGTTTAACTCAGCAATAGCAAAAGATTCACGGCTGCTTTTGTGACCGATTTATTTTGAATGTTCATTGAATAACTTTAGTTTCCTAAAAAATGATAAGAGAAATGTCTCAATAAAATGAGAAGTTAGTTCCTGTTTTGTTTATCTTTCCCGTATAATAACAACAAGGTCTGCGGTAATTCAGCTGGCTCGTCGATGCAGTCACTTACTGGAATTAATCAGTTGCAGCAGCAATATATTCAGTTCAGCTACGCTTGATTGACAAACTCTCTTGCAAAGTCAAGTTTACAAAGACGACAGGGCTGTAGCCCAAAGGCTTCAGATTATGTTGTGGATATGCGTTGTGGAACAGCCCCCTCTTTTGGTGTCAGAGTGTAACTGCTACTGCCTTCATGGACTGAAGAGACCTTCTTGATCCCTGTTTCCATTGGCTGGTTTGATTTTCTTTCCCCATCTTTAGGTCTTAATCAATGAGGTGGACAAACAGCTATTTAGAAAGAACAATAGCTTATTGATTTTGAGCCACTCATCAGCACCGCTCTCTATCTTACTAATTTCAGTAATGAGATGTTATGTGTTTTCCGACTTCTTTCTTTTTATATATCAGAGCAAACAGACGTGCAAATGTTATTGATAACACAATCTGACTATTTTGAAACACTTTTTAGCCCACAGCTAATGCTAATTTAATAGCTAATGACGATTTCCCTTTATTTCACCTCCAGGTTGTTGAACCTTGAGCGCAAAGCAGTCTGTACTTTGTATTTAACTGCGTCCTTTTTCCTTTTCCCTGCTCTCAGCTTTCACTCTCCCCTCCTGTCATCACTGACAGAGAAGCCTTGCTAATGCGGTGACAATTGAGCCGACCTGTGAAATTAATTTTCCAGATAATGTGTCAATATTAAATATCAACTTTGACCTCCTCAAGCTTTAGAGTTTGCTCGCCCGGCTGGAGTATTGATTTTTTTTTTTTTTCTTCCTTTGCCCGCCTCTGAGCTCGCTTGGCCCGCACTCAAAGTGCATTATTTTTGATTTTCTCGTGAAATACATATCTTTACCCGCTGACATCTGACAAACACCATATGGAAGTCATTTTATCTACCAATAATGTGTTTGTCAAAAAGTCTGAGGTCTTAATGGATTCCTGCATCCGCCAAGGCGATGCTGGTAGAAGTCTGTTTGCGTGCACGGATGCGTGAGTGTAGGTGTTGTTTATTCGAGGCGTTTCTACTCAAAGGACAGCAAGTTGGGAGGGGTTTAATTGAAAAAAATGAGGTAACTATGCTGTATTAATTGTGGGTCGGTAAGTAAAATGTGTACACAAACTTGTGTGCACAGTGGTGATTGTGGTGTGAAGGACAGGCCACAGTCTCCAGGAGGATATTGGTCGCGTGTTCAGGCTCCCATCTAGCAGCCCAGTCAAGGTAATGACTATTTTTGGAGCCACATCTCCCAGTGCCGGATGACAAGCTGATAATCTGTCATTTAGGACGGCTTAATTCCACTCGTCAGTCAGTTGTCCAATTCTCCGGCACATTAAAATCAGACCAGAGTTGTTGAAGTGCTATTATGAAGCTTAATAAAGTGTGTGCATGATAGAGGGTGACATTTTGCTATGAAGGCCGGACCAAATATTCATTTATTCATTAAACGCCAGAGCCGTGAAGATGTGTTGTGACACCCATTCTGTAACTGCTAATGGATTGAATTAAATCTTTGTATCAGCTCCAACTTAATACTGTATTTAAGTTATACATGCAGAGTTTTAGAAATATTCACAACCCTTAATGTTTTTCACATTTTGGTCAGGTGAGGGCTGCAACCCTAAATGCATATTGGTTGGATTTCGTGTTATAGACTTAGTGATAAAGTGGGGGGATTGGTCTTCCAGTTGTTTTGCAAGTAGAAATGTGAAAAGGAGGCATATATTTGCATTAAGCCCAGAAATAAAAATCCAGTCAAACTACCAAAAGTAACTGACTTGATAAATAGCCTCTCTGTGGTTTAATCTTAGCATAAAAAAGCTGTTCTCTGCAGAACACAGAGGTTTGTAAGAGAACATAAGGTAATAGATGTAGATCAAGGAGCACAACAGACAGACAGGTCAGGGATAAAGTTTTGGCGAAGTTTTAATTAAGGGTTATTTTGCAAAACAATATGTCAAACTTGAAAACCTCTCAGAGCTCCGTTAAATCCATCATCTTAAGTTGGAACCTACCGAGACATTGGCCATGAACCTGAACTAACTGGCCGGTCGTATCAGACATTAATCAGAGGAATGCCAGATAGAACCAAAGTCACTCTGAACTAATTATTGGTTACTTCCTTTATGAGAAAGTGGCAAGAGAGCAGATCTCTGGTGAAACAAACACTTTAAAAACACGTTCTCCAGTTTTGTGTGTATTTTAGGACATTTATTGGAAAAAACAATAACAAAACAAGTAAATGAAAAATAGTTTAGAAAGCATCTTTATAAACAGCAGTCATGAGTCATTTACATCAAATAAAAAATTTGAAACTGGGGTAGAAATGAAAAGTTTCTTTAACCTCTGGTTGAGAGTTCCAACATTGACCAGAAATGTGGCTGCAGCCTCTGACTGCAGCACGGTACTCTTACCGTAGTTTGCCACAAGCCATGCAGGAGAAAACATCTGGAAGAAGGTCCTCTAGACAAATGAGGTTTAAAACGATTTAAATGTCCTACATGGAAAATGCTCTACATCATGAGACATGGTGGTGGCAGCATCATTCTGTGGGTTTCCTGTCCTTCAACAGTACCAAGGAAGCCGAAAAGAGTTGATTTGAAAATAGATGGGTCCAAACGCAAGACAGTGATGTTAATTAACATGTAAACAAGACAAAACCCCCAAACAGACACTCAGAACTACAATGAAATGTTTTAAACTGAAGTATTTTTAGCAGTTAGAGTGGTGTAGATTTAAATCTAATTGATTTATTTGTATTACTTAAAAAATCATTACTCATTCAGACTGAACTCAAATCATTTACTGTGATTGTGACAAGTTGCAAACTACTGTTAAAGGATATAAATGGCCTTTGACTGTTTAGTTTTTGTAATATTAAAAACTATGGACACAATGCATGCTTCCCAGAAACTCTGCACTTTGTGTTCATCTGTCACAAAATACCAATCAATACATTGAGGCTTGTTGTTAAATGACAAAATCGATTAAATGAGTATAAATTGGCTTGGAAGGCACATGTGTTCTAATATTGTAATACAGTATGCATTTAAAGCTGGAAGAAAGGATTTAATTCAGCCCAGTTTAAGTCTCCCGACACATCGTCATATCCCCATGTTTAATGAGCGAATAAATATATGGTTCAGCCTTTAGAGCAAAATGCAAGTTTTCTGATTCCTTCTGTACAGCTCTGGTTCCCATTTGTGAAAACTGCCACAGCCTGCATCTACGCAGCGGAGAAATACGGACGCCTGCCGGATTGACAGACAGAGAGACGAGAGAGGGGGCAGGAGAGGACGGATGGATGAGGAAGAGAGAGATGATTATTGACTGATCGGGAGAAAGATTGACAGCGGGAAAATAATGAGGGCATTCAGACTTTTTTTTTTCTCTCTTTTTTTTTCTGTTGCTAACTTTCCCTGGCACACCTATTTTTGCCCTCCCACTCTCAAAAAAAGACTGCTTTTAGATTCCTGAAGGGATCTGTCATTTGATATGCAGAAATCCTGGTGTGTTTATATCCAGGAGTAATTTATCTGAAACCCTTTGTGTCTGTTTTTGTGAGATTGGACAAGGCGGAGAAGTATACTCTCTGATACATGAGGTCTGAACTGTATGAAACTTAATCACATTTATTCCCTGTAATGAAATTCCAATGCAATGAGTTTGTGTTCATATTTTGATTATTTTAGAATGCCATTATCTGAGTGTAATTCACTCTCTAGCTATTACCTTGTTAGTATTTTTCCCCCTCTACCTTTTGAAGAAGTCCATGTCCTTGGCCAGGCCTAAATACTTTTCTTCTTGGGGGCACAAGATTAAAATAGTGGGATTATCGGATTTCTCTTACTGTATGTGTCAAATGACATTATACGAGAGAAAAGGCCCAATCAAGAGGAAGTCCAGGTCTTTCAGATCATGACAGAGGATGCTCCACTCTGTGTTGGTTGAGAACATGGGTGTCTCTCTCTGTATGCGTGTTTCTCTTCATGGTTTTTTCTCTTTCTAACGTTTGTTTCAGAGGGAACCTCTCTGGAGGAGCAGGTGCGAAGGATAAAGGACATTGAGGCCATCGAGAGCGATTCCTTTGTTCCTCAGGCTTTCAAATCATCCCGGGATGACACAAAGGTGCGTTCTGTCTCTCTTTCTCTCCCAGCCCCTCACTCTCTACTAGGCTCCTTTCGCTCCGTTTCTTATTGAATTTCGCCGTCTGTCCAGAGACGGCCCAGACCAAATCAAACATTCCCATTCAATGCCGTTTGTTCATGACCAGAGAAGTTTTCATCAGAGGTTTCCCACAGCTGCAGCACCCCACACAAAAGCCGCAGCAGGCGGCAGCCGTCTCTCCGTCTCTATGCTCACCTCCCTCCCACTCGCCTTTCTGGTTGTGCAGATGCAGACCAAAACGCAGAGGTCATTATTGAAATGTTTCTGTCTTCTGAAGGAGCCTGAATTTGATTTGTCTGGGCTTCATGGCTGCGTTTAAAACACAGGTGATAACATGTGACAGCAAACCTACAAAACTCTTGTCCCATGGGGCTAGAGGGGCCCTACTTCACAAATGGCACGGTTTACACTATTATCTGTCTGTCTGACTGTCTGTCTGTCTGACTGTCTGTCTGTCTGTCTGTCTGAACACAGATGTCTAAAAATTTTTTTATGGTCTTTTAAGAGCATAAAATACAGAACCATTGAATAATGTACGTTCATGTACTGTAACAGTACCTGCTCTATATAGTTTATCATGGAGTCATCTGATTTATTTGTTGTATCAATGTTGGTTTGCTGTGTTGTTAATGTAAATGCACTAATCTTCAATATCTTCTAATAGCTCATGTTGTTTCACTTGATTTTGTCTTTTTTTTTTTCTAGAACATTGTTTTCCTTCCACTCGACTTTCCATTAAAAAGAAGGAAAAAAACACAAACCTAAATCTTCACACGTACACACTTAAAAATTTCCACACGTTCAGTTAATCTGTCTAATAAATTAGTTTGGCTTTTAGAGCAGGACGACTAAAATATATATATTTATATATGCTTTTGATGCAATTCTGATTTATTGAGTCGCAGCATAATATTTTATTGTTCCATCAACTATAAGATCCGGATCGGAATTTGTGATCGAGTGGCTGTTTGCATTCATTTATGTCTAAATGATGTGTTTATCTCCGTTTTGCCTTGATGCACCATGTGTTTTTGTACAACTCATTGATCATTTGAAGCTACTGACTGGTAGACCAGAGATAAGCGCTCACGTGTTCAGAAAAAATAAAAGGGGAACTTTTCTGCTGTTTGGTCTGTAAACTTTTCAGCTTTTAAGCAACTCAACATGCTTGGCAGACTATCTGCAGGTCACATTAAAGAATCAACAGATTGACTTTGTGTAGTTTTATTGTAACTTTTGTGTAATAAATATGCTTTTAACATCAAATTTATGTTACTTATACCCTTCCACTCATCTCCCCAGACTGAGCTTTTAGCCTGTGCTAACTTTTAGCCTGTGCTAACTTTTAGCCTGTGCTAACTTTTAGCCTGTGCTAACTTTTAGCCTGTGCTAACTTTGGGAAGCTCTGCTCTAGATCCACGTAGATTAGGGTTTTGAAATAGATCATCTACTCACGGCTTTGTTTTTTTTGTTTTGTTTTTTTGTTAATCCATCAAATGTTTCCTTATTTGCTTATTTATTTAAATATTGTCCTCCATTTTTTTCTAAAATAATAAACTTCCTTATAAGTGTTTAATTTTTGATTCAGATTTTTAACATTTCTTTAGTCCTCTACCTTTATCATAGTTTTTAGTGAAATATGAACCTTTATGCTTCAATTTTCCTTTCTGCTTTTCTGCTGACCAACCTGAATTTTTCCAGTGTGAAAAAACAAAAGAATATTTCAACTCTTCTGTTCTCTAGTGAAATGTAATCAGTTGTGTTTGTAAATATAAAATGCATCAATAAAATGACACCTCCAAGTTTCACAAAGGTTGATAATTATGAATTTACAAATGAAACGTCTGCAGAAAACATGTTCTAGCTCTATTCAAAATGTCACGGAAAACAAAAAATAAAATGCATTACATCAATCAAAAACCTGATTTAGTGGAAGTTTTCGATATCTTGGAACAGTCACATTAGTTTTAAATTGAATCTTTTTTTTATTGTGGTCTGTTTAGTAAACAATTCCAAAAAGAAAAGTTTCATAGATCAAAACTGGAATAAAAAAAAAACATTTAGTGAGGATTAGTAGTGTCCAAGTTTTCAAAGATTGTGTTGATCAGCTCATTAAAATAAGGCTGATCTAAATTGGTCCAAATAAATAAAAAAAAACAAGTATCATTGCTAAATAACAATTCCAATATGAAATCACCTAATAACTCTTAGATCAAACATTTGAATATTGCTTACATGATATTTCCTTCAGAAATGACAGATTGCATTGAGATTTAGACCAATTTTCTGTTTTATTTTCTTGTTTTCTTGTTTTTTTTGTATTTGCATCCAATTGGAAAAAACACCATAATTTCTGCAAATTAAAATAGTTTTATCTACACCACAAAATAATCCTACAGCTTATTTTATTAAATGCTTATAAAAACAATTAAAACCTTAGTTTACATAAAAACAAAGTATTCATGTATTTTGAGAGTATCTTTAAATTATTATTTAGTTTCTGTAATTATTAGGTTCATTGATTTAAATCATTAACATTAAAGGTTATTATTAATCATTTTCAATCATACGTTAATGAGAGATTAGTTACACCCTTTACATCAATTAAAATGGAAAATAATAAGGACGCTGCATAAATAGAAATCTATATTCAGTAGGTTATATTTAGCAATGAAATGTTTGGCTTTCCTGCCTCACATCTCCAACATCACCATGTTTATTAGTCAGTGTCTTTTTTTTTTCTGCCTGCTTTTCCTGCCAAAGGAACTTTAATACGATTTCTTAATTCAGATGATCAACTGCTCTGGGGAAAATGTTCTCCTATATTAGTGGATTTGGTATAAGTTCAATTTTCTGTTGCATCTTTTATTAAATGTAGCAATGAAGACAGACCAGCCATTTAAATGTGAAGCTTGTTGTTGCCCATAGCGATGTTTCCATGCTGCAGAAATGGGCAGCATTTTTAACACATTCCTATTGGTTTAACATAGTTGAGCTCAAGGTTTCCAAAAGTGGGGGTCTGGACCTCTGGGCGGTCACCAATCACCATGTGGGGTGGGGGCCATAAGATGGTTTCAACAATCATTGTAAAATGATCCCTGAAGTATACAGAGGGCCAAGGTATATAATAAAATACACAAACTAGAATGTCCCATCAATTCAATTATTTGTCTAATACATGATATAAACATTAAATATGCCATTAAATGCCAAAATGCACAATTAGACAATTATATGTAGCATTAAATCATTCTAAACTCTTTAAAATTACAATTTATATGATTAAATGCAATAAATTTCATTTATGTAAAAAAGAAATAATAATAGAACAACTTGTCTTTACGTGTCTAAATACAAAGTGAAGTCATTATATGTATTTTTAGGAGGTAAGTGTGTAGCATTGTTTTTTTTATTAGGCAACAGGCTGAAATGTTTGAAAACTTCTTGCGTCGCTTGATGTGTTATGATTCAGTTTGATCAAGTTTAATTGAGTAGCTATTTGTTTTAGACATTTTCTTTTTTTCATGAAGTTTAAAGCAGATCCCCGTTCTTAAGTATCATGTCTTCTTCTCTTTCCTATTTTTAAGAGCTTTTAAAGTTAACACACACACACATACATTTAAATATATGTCTGCATATATGTTCTTCTTATTATTTTTATTATTTTTCATCTCACTGCTGAAGAAAAAGCTGCTTCTTCTCTTAATGGAGTCCACTTAGGGACTTTTATTCTTGCTGCTTTTATTTTTCCATTGATGCAGACATTTATGATCCCAACACATGTTTACAGAACCAGTATCCCTCCTGAACTAGTAACAAGATCTAAATGTGTTCTACTAATTAACTGACATTTTGTGAAAGGTTTTTCTAGTTAGATTTGAGCATGAACATAACAACTGAGTTTTAAAATACAAAGAATTAATCCAAACCTAGAGAAAGTAAATATTTACATACATTACGATTTTTTTCTCTATTCTAAGATGGATGAATCCAGATGAATTTGACAATGTATTCAAATGCAGGCAGATGTCTTTTATTAGTTTTTGCAATTGAACACTTAATGTATTGTGCCATCTGCTGGACAGATACTATATTGTAAGTCCTAAGTTCACACTGTGATTTCACACCTCATGAAAACAATACTCAAATTTACATACTTAAAACAATATTTTAAGTGCAAATAATGTATGTAATGTCTTTGAATAGTCTTTGCACTGGGAGATCCACTGAGTCTCTATGTTTCATGTTTTTCTGTAAACACAGAATCTTGCAGTTCAGGTGAAGCAGGAAACAGAGAAGTCGCCCTCTCAGGACATCTCTCTCCCCATTTCCATCGTCTACGATGACAGCGGCACCCTTGCTCATCCTAGTGTAAGTTTTCTCTGACCAAATCTGTTTGACTTGGTTTCTTTGATTAGACCTCCTCAACAGCACTAAAACGGCACAATCTTTATACTACACTATTTCCATCGTTTTTATATAAGTGTGATACCTTGAGTTTATGGTTGCTTTGACAAACTTTGTGATGCTTTTCTCCAAAGAGTCTCACTGCTCCTACTAACACCTCTACTATTTACTGCATCTTTGTGTGATCCACTGCATCATTCCGTACAAGACTCTGCACTTTGCCAGTTTTACGGGCCTTCTTCTCTGATTTGCAAATGAAAAACGAGAAGGAAAAACTTTAAACTCCAATAACGCTCCCTGGGGCTTCCCAGTCATCTATCTCCACTGGGGAAAATGAAGTTATGCCCTGATGTATGCAGATAACCCACTCGCATAGACGCACCATGCCCCCCAGCCCAACACACACACACTCATAGGCATACATACAGTGTCAGGCAGGCTGATATATGGCAGCAATATGCCCCAGGCAGGCCCCGGCCCCAGCTCCAGCTCCTGCTCCACTTCCAATTAGAACAGATGAGTCCCATTAGCCTGGTTCAGATACTGTCATCCCACACACACAGCCTCATTAGCACCATGACACCAGCCCAGGGCCGACAGACAAGAACTCGCTAGTGCCGAGTCTAACATGAGATAACATGCAGTGCAGCTGTACACGGCGTAGGTTGGAGATGAAGGATTGAGCCGCTCGGTGGAGGGGTTACCCGACTGTCTGCATGGTAATACACATATCAGCACGTAGATGTTCAGAATGTACACATCGCCTGGGTGTCAGCGTTATCTCTCAGCCTCGCACAAACACATGCAGTAGATATAGAAATAATCTGACATCCCCCCCCCCTCCTCCTTCCTCCTCCTTCTTTGTGTCTCAGTGCTTTGCATCCCAGTCATTGTGTTACTTCCTAATAAACAGATGCCCTCATTCATCAGACGCTCTCAGCTGTAGCATTAAAGCCTCCTTACAGTCAATACCGTCATTACTGTTAATGTACTGAACAGGAGTTACACATGCAGGCCCCTTTAAAAAGGCAGGACAAAACATTGTCACGGTACTTGCTATAAACCACAATGGGTACATGCAGCACTTCCTGAAAGTATACACAGCGCTGCACTTTCTATAAATTAATTTAAAGTGACATTACATCAATATTGTTGCTCATAATTCTACAGTCAATACTCTATTATTATAACATGCTATTATATCTAGGGAATAACATTGACGTAAGTTTTTGCAGCATTTTCCATGAAGGTTTAAGTTCAGGCTGAGGTGTTTACTGTTTCCATTTATTCCCCTTTCCCACTGGCTGAAAAACCAATTTAAACCCAAGAACAATCGTCTTTTAGTGGCAGTAGGAACAGCTCACTGACCTGTTTAAAACCGGGTGAAACGACCCGGCAAGCGACCCGAGTTAGGGTTAGACTTTTTGTCAGTGGGAAGGGGGCCAAATGCAGATTGTTAGCAGGTCAATCCGTGTTTTAAAAACCTGGGTTAACTCACTCATTTCCATAGGAAAGACGCTTTAGTATCCTTTAGATGTTTTTTGCAGCTCGAATACAGCCCAACCACCAGGTCCCAGAGTTGTAATGTGCAAACACCAAGCATGAAGACAAAGGAAGAGTCTGTAGACCTCTGACACTATGCTGTCTAGAGGAACAGATCTGCAGAAGAACCCAAAAGGAGAGAAAAGTTTGGATTCCTCATGACTTCCTTGAGATGGCATGCTTTTTAAACTGAGTGTGTGGAGTGGGGCCTTAAGGCTGGTTCTTCTCCCTCAGAGAGCCCCGGACATCAGGAGATTGTCGGGGTCATTTTGGCGTATGTGGTTCCTTCAGAGTGATCTGGTCTTCTTGGCAGAACCTTGTAGCCCCTCTGATCGCAAATCAGAGGAATCCAGCATGTTGGATTGTCTTGGCCTGATATCCTGTAGTGTGTGTGTGGTGTCCAAGTCAAGCATGTTCAAATCAGATGATAGAGTTTGAAATTGTGAACTTTTGCAACTGGATGCTGCACATCAACATATCAGAGAAGCTGATCTAGGAGCTGGCTGTGATTTCACCTTCATCAAACAATGAGAAATGAGCATGGATATAAATATAAAGGGGTTACACTCCACTAAATCTAGGTGGAAATCCAGGAGAATGTTTGTTTTTGGAGTTTTTTTCCACATACAAAGGAGACTGGGTCTGCTCTGATCGCTCCACTAAAATATTTTTACTTCTGCGCTATATTTAGACACTTTACAGAACCTTACGGTCACTCTTTCTCAAAGGGGGAAAATTACTTTTTCCCGTGTTGTCGGACACTTTGACAGCACAAAATAGCACTGTTCTCTCTGAATTCACCGTTCCCAGCAAGCAGGGAGTGAGTGAATGAGCCCCTCCCACCTGCAAACAGAGAAACAACAGCTGAAGTCTGGACAAATTATCATTGAAATGAGTCGGCAATCTACCAGCTAGAGCTGTATGGTACACTGGCCAGACAGAGGTCACTTCTTAATACAGGACACATGGAGTTTGCCTAAAGGCACCTTAGATACTATTAGACCATCAGAAAAAAAACAGAAGTCTTAAGTGGGAATGTCAGGCTTCATGTTTAAAGGAAAGGGTTGAAAAAGTGTCTCCCAACCATCCTGGTGGAGCTTAAGGTGTACTACATAGAATGGACCATTCTGCCTAAAGAAACGTGTTACAAACTTGTTGCATTATCTTTCAAACAAGTTCCAGCCAAACATGGATCAACAAAGACTGAAAGGCCACCTGTGTAAACGTATTTTTTTGTTTCAAAATGCGATTGGCTGATATCTCTTTTATCAACTAGAGCATTTATTTTTTTAGAGTAATGTGTGTGAATATAAGTTTTTTTTTCAAGATTAATAGATTTGCTGTAAAAATACACTTTTTGCATAATATTTCCTACGTCACTGAAAGCTGCAATAAAACAGTAGAAAATACTGTGGTAAGATTTCAAGCCAATACAACCTATATCAAGCAATATGTGAAATCTTTGTTCTGTTTTGGATTTTCTGCTGTGATCTTTGCATCTTTGTTCATTTTGACTAACATACTTTTATATTATTATTTCTATTTTCTTCTACTGTTCTTCTCGACCTCTCTGTTTGTTTTGTCCAATGTTTTTTTTTTGCTTTTGCACTGAGTAACATGACAATATTTTCTACATCCGTATTTAAGCAAGATTAAAAACTAAGTCAATCTAAACAGCAGAACTGCAAGCAATGTCTCTTTTCTTGCTGAGACCTAACATGTCCTCCTCTCTCCCTGCACTCTCCTACAGTTATTCAAGGATAAAGAGACGGCTGAGGAGCTCTGGCTAAAAAGACTGATCTCACTGCGACAAGAACGACTAATGGGAAGTCCTGTAACCTAAAGAGTAACCACATCCAAGATGGTCTTTTTGTTCCCAGCATAGTTTTAATCCAGATTTTCCCTTTCAGACTCATTGGATCTTGTTTTGGAATATCACAGCATTTCCTATTTCTACTTTTAAAGCTTCTTATGTTGCTGATTTTGGTCTTCTTATACTTTGTTTTTTTTATAGGAGATAATGAATGAATGTTAGAATGTTAATTATTTAGATTTAGTTAATTCTGTTATCCATGTAAAATTTTACTCTTTGTGTTTTACACTCTTCAATAAAAAGTCCACTGTGACCTATCTGGAAAAATTGAAATAAAAATGTCTAGACTTCTCTCTTCCTTCCACAAAACCTTGTGGATCTTGTTGGGTTTCTAAAGTTAAGCAAGCATATTTACAGCTTCAAAAAGAAGCTTACACATCCTCATCATTTGTAATACAAGAGTTGTTCATGGTTTAATGGTTTGTTTGTATCCAATGGTATAGAAAAAGAAATTTTCATAGAGGTGACCAGGCAGGGGCCAATGGGCACATAGGGGGGGTTGAAAAAATAAAACTGCCAAAACCAGTTTAGGGTCAATCTGCGCTAATCAGATTGTACCAACAGGAAAAACATATAGACATATTTACAGTGGGGAAAATAAGTATTTAGCAATTGTGCAAGTTCTCCCACTTAAAAAGATGAGAGAGGCCTGTAATTGACATCATAGGTAGACCTCAACTATGA
>JAUZNJ010000036.1:29002-40534 GCA_034780135.1 Jordanella pulchra
GATGTTCTGCTGGATTGGTGAGTAGTTTGCTGCGAGTTTGGCGGCATTTTTTGTGAAAAATCTCCGCAGTTGGTCGGGGCTGTATGCCAGCCGCTGCCTCCAGGGGCGCCGCCGGAAGCTCTATTTCAGCAGATTAACAGCATATGACAAAATATCTGTACTCAGAGAACACAATATGAAATGGTGCAGGAAATTCAACACAACAATTAGAAAATGACTTGAAACAGAATGGTAATGTCTTCCAAATTTTTTTTTTTGTTACAGAAGGCCACAATTGTGATACAGATTGCTCTGTTTATGTTCAAAATACATAAACATTTCCCCTGAAACACACTAACTGGCTCTGCTTTGTGTATATTGCACTGAATTGGGTCAAACTTAAGAAAATAAATCTAATATAAATGAAAAAAATGTCAAGGGATCCAGAATGATTAAATACCTGACCCCAATGCTTATGCAATGTGTTACTTAACTGAAAATCAAAAAATGATCATATGTCATGTCTCCACATCTGGCTAATTACAGCCTGTTGAATCTAATTTAGAAATGTACATAACAAACCAGGCAATAAGATGTGGCACGCCAGATTCACAAGACCCTGTTTATTTAGCAGATGATTTACTTTAGCACCATGCTAATGAGCCCCCCTGCAGCACTTCAGCCTTGTCCGCCCATAGTGACTGCTTGCAGCATGGCAAATCCCTTCTAAAGAGGAGAATGCTCCCATCTATATGTATGCAGGTCAGCAAAAGCTTCATGATTGTGATAAGCAAAACTCTGCAGCACAATCGATGGTTCTATCACCCGGAGTGTAAACCATTCCCCTGGTTTGGAGAAGCCATACATGTTTTGAGCAACTCCATGTTTTTGTTCCTACCTTACACCACAGGAAAAACAACAAGGTCAGGATTAAGACGTAATGCATGCTGCGTGTGTCTATTTACTGGTTGAGGTGAAATGTATTGATAATAGGGTACTGGGGAAAGCACTGTGGCATCTTTTTATTGGCTCAGTATAAACATGATAAGGTCAGCAAGGTGCTAGCCAGCTGACACAAAAACTCAGGAGTTGATCTTTGGTTTTCTCTCATGTTGCATAACAGATTTAGCTGCGGCTGTTTTGCTTTGAAGCACTGCAACAACATTGGATGTGAAGAATGACTGGGAAAAAAAAAAAAAAATCACAATTTAATGTGATACAATATCATGTTAGTTTGATATAGCTTTTTATAGTTTTTGTCTCGACATGGCCACCATTTTTTTATTTTACTCTACTGTGAGTTTGGTTAGTAATAAAATAAGACAAAGTAGTGCATGACTGTGATTGGGGGAAAAATACCATACATAGTTTTCTGATATTTTACAAACAATCCATGCTGAGGTACAATGAGATCAAAATGAATCTGAGGCTTAGATATAAACACAGTTTGTAAAAAAAATAACACTGCACATCACAAAAACACAACAACCTCATGGGAAAACATGGCAGAAATGGTTTTATGTTGGTGGAAATCAATGTAAAAGCAAAAACTCAAACCCACAATCAAACTAATTCGGTAAAATTCTAATAATCCCCAAATACAAAGGGAATGTGCTGTAGCACAAAGGAAGAAAAAGTTCTGAGACAGGTAGTTATTTTTAGCAGCCCTTTAAATGTCTAATCAGTCAATCATTTTTAGGGCATATCACCAGAAAAGGTGGTCTTTTCCATAATATTCATGGCAGCTTTCCGGTTTGAAGGAAAAAGCACTTGTTAAAAAAACACTGTTCCTACAAAAACAGGACAGCTTTTGTTCAAACAAGGATTCCTCTGTGTAGCAGGGACACTTGAAACACAGTTATATGCACACCGCAAAGAGAGCTGAGCAAAGGGAAGATATAATTGACCCTGTCACTGGTCTGAATGGCCAATAGAAAGCACTGAGCCAGAATCTGCAGACTTGAAAGAAAAGGTGTGTAGGATGATAAAAGCTGTACTGTAGTCTATTAGTACAAAAAGGCATTGGGAGTTTGTCTTTGATTTTCATGGATGAAATTTGTAAGAAAAATTAGAATTGATATTTTTTAAACTTTTCCTATCTTAACTTCCTAAATGTTATAACATGGGCAGCAAAAAAAACAAAAACAAAAAAGCAAATGTTTGCTAATTGATCACCCTAATACATACACCTGCTAAAACTGAAGATAAGAAAAAACAAACCTGTAATTCTGTAGCTCTTCCACTGGAACAAGCAAGAAACCTTCCCTCACAAGTTGTTTACTTGCTCTAGATTAGTTATATATTTTTGAGACCAACAAAAAAGAAACTGGTTCCAAAGTGCATTAGCAAAGGGCAGTGAAGCTAAAAGTCTTCAAGGGTATCCTGCATGTCTTAGATGTTCAACTGTTCCAACTGGGTTGTTAAGTCTTCTGCAGAACGAACTTAGATTTTAAGAATTTGAACTTAATATACTGGAACGGATAATTATAAAACATGCAAGGCCAAAACTATCCAGCCCTGATTAGACAATTCCAGAAACCTTATAATCAGCAAGAATAACATATTCTAGCTAACCACTTCCTTTGCACTGAGCATGTAAGCGGCATAAGAGTCCAAAGGACCACAGGGTTTATTGTGACAGGGCTTAATAGATAGGAGCAGGTGTATCTCCAGTCACTTTAACACATCCTTGAGGATAATCTGAAAATGTGTTAATATTGCAGTAATTAACAATTTCCTATCAAGGAAATTCAAAAAACTAATACAACCGTTAGATAAAGCCAATTAGATCCAGTTTAACTACAAAATATGTTGCTCATGACACGCTAAAAACCAACTGAATCAGCATGTGTTGACAGTGGACCACTCCTTTTTTAACTTAACTTTAAGAAACAATAGCAGGAACAGGGACAGCCTAATTTACTGTCTGTTCACTGGTAATATGGATTGAAAAGAGAAATGAAAAAATAGGTTCTAGAGTATTTATATGGGAGGAATTTACCAAACAAAAGCATTTTTTCTTAAGAAAAATATATATAAAGGTCATTTAGAATATCCTAGAAGAATCTAAATAAACACAACTAGAAAAGCACTCAGAGAGCACAAACCTCCGCCAAGCAGCATATCCCTGACATTTTGTGACTTCCCACTTTTTTCCCTACCATAAAATCAGTATTTTGGTTTAAAGGGTGACAAAACCATCACTTAAGTTAGGTCTTATTATATGCAATTTGGTAGAAATAAGACGAATAAGACTGTGATCCCTCAGTTTTCACAGAGCTTCAGCAAGATATAATCCCCTTATGATCAATACCATCAAATGAGTCACAACTTTGGCAGTAGTTATTGTCACTCAGCGATGAGCCAAAAAAGAACAAACAAAAACAGGAGCATGGATTACAAAATGATTAACTTAAAAGGAAAATAATGAGAACTAAAATACTTAGTTACTAATAAGTACACATTAATGGAAAAAGTCCAAAACTAAAAATATATAAATTATTCGCAGCACAGCTTCAATAAGGCAGGGTTTTACTTAAACTCCTGAACTGCTGACAGTGAGATTATGAAGTGTAAAACTGATAAAAGGTAAAGATGGTTATAACACAGCCAAAAACATAAATCTATAGAGCAGTGATAGCTTTACATCAAACACATTACATCAAGATGCAGTTTCTCAGAAGCAAACATAATTATGAATAATAACACTACTACCAATACTACTACTGCTACTAAATTAATAGCAAAGCTTTACAGCTTTTTAAAATTCAGCTGCTAAAATACTGAAAAAAAGTTTTCCTCTACAATGAATTTACTCCCTGTTAGGTCTCAGAATTGACATTTGGCATGAGATGGTTTGACAGATGAACATAATTTCTGACAAAACTTGTCCTTATGTGTTGCGTACAAACAGCCCCAAAGGAGCATGTTATGCCACACTAGTCAGGTCTGACTCAATTGTCGTGGTATTCTCTCATTTCCTTGAAGAATAAGGAAGACATTTCATTGAGATCTCCAGAAACTACATCAACTTGAGGGATGTAAAATTTTATCAAAAGCTAACTGAGTAATATTACAGTGAAACTTTTATAATATAGCTCTATATTAGCATTAGGGTCTTGGGGATTGAGGGATTCTAATATAATTTCTTTGACTTCTTTTTAGCCAATTATGTCTAGGCCTTCATTCATTTTTTTATTTTTTTAGTTTTATATGTAATTATGTTCAAACAGATCAACACTTCAAGGTTTCACTTGACACGGTTTTCTTTTAATTCTTGAGAAAAAAGGCTAAGAAAAAAACCCGGTTTATCAGAGTGTTTCTCAGAAAGTTTCTTCTCTTCTAGCAGACACTCAGGCCTTGATTTTCAAATAATTTCCAGAGCTTTTTAAAGTTTGCAGTGCCTGAGGAAACTCTGACCCCAGTCCGGGAACTATAACTCCTAAATTTCTTCTTAAAATCTTTAATGGGCTTAAGTCAATTCCCTTAATCCTGTGCTACATATTACAGTTTCGTCTACAACTGTTTTTTTTTCTTCCACTTAACTTTCTATCGAAGCAGTTTTAAAGAGTGCTAATGTTCTTCAGAGGGAGAAACAGCAGAAGGGGGTTTTTGGACAATAAAAATTGATGAAACAAATATAAATCCTTGGATTGAATTACAAGAAAAAGGAAATGATATTGGTAATGTGATTAACTGAGCAAATAAGAAACCATCCCTATAAATCTAAACATTGTGAGAACAGCATAAAACCTACTTAAAATCTCTTTATCAGCGACAGAACTTGTAGCAAAATGTTCTTCAAGGTCAGTTATTTACCAACTTTGTAATATATAGAGAAGAGAGCCATCTTTAACTCCTCTTTTTTGACCTAAATGGATAGGAGATGCTCTGACAGTCATGCTGAAATGATTTATTACTCCACAGTCAAAACCAAACAAACAGCAGCAGAGGGACAGCAGAAGATGAAACATCAAACTTTAACACCTCTCTTTATTCTGTCTCAGATAAGTCGTCTCGGGGCATCGGTGTGCTCAGAGCAGCGGAGATGCTACTCTGTATTCATTTCCACAGTTTTCAGTGGCTGAGCGAGTTGCAGGTCCATCCCTTGAGCCAATCCAGCCCACCAAGCGAGCTTCAATAAGACACAAACAGCATCTCTCATGGCACTGATCCTCTGCCTATACGTATTTGTCTGTTCACACTCCAACCACATACGAGCACACACCCATCCATGCCACAGGAGCAGAACAATCGGGGCATAATTCACACTCCAGCTGTCAACTGGAGGGGTCAGAGGAGGGGGTGGGCATGAGTGGGTGTGGAGGTTTCAAAGGATAAGTGGGTTCAGCAAGAAACGGCTCCTCTTTGCCCTTTCATGGCGAATCATATCCCATTAAGTGGGCTTTGTCCTGTGATGAGGATGCTGCTGGCGCTCTCCAACAATCCCATTACAGATCATAAAGGGAGCTGGGGATGTGGCCCGAGAGCTCTCAGGGTGCTCCTTTAAGGCTGCCAAGCTCCTTGTGTATAGCGACCAGTCACATCTGTTAATGGCGTTTTAACTCTGGGTTGAATGTTGGGAGTTTTTCCCCTTCAGACTGAGTTCATCTCTGAGGTGTCATGCTCTCTAAGGAGGAGTCACAATGACTGTTTTGTTTTAACCCTTATGTAGAGCTGCCTTAAAGTGGACATCCTTTCTTTTCACATTAAAACCATTTAGCTGTTCTATTTATAAAGAGAAGCTGCAATGCTTTTGGTCTGCATTCCTCAATTGTAGCTCGACAAGTGCCTCTTTTACTTCCTGTGCTGTGGTGGTTTTGGCCTCTTCAAAAGTCAGATGAGGTACTTCACACCACACCACTATCCAGGTCACAGAGCATTCTACTCCACCTTGTTCGGCCATTTTTTGTAGTTGCATAGTGGTGCCATTATCTAATGACACAGAAGCGTATATATTCCCAAACTGATCAAAACATTTTAACAGAGACAACAAACCTGTGGAACTGTGCCTTTAAATGAATGCATAACTATGGGGTGTTATTATTTAAACTTCTTTGGTAGTTCGCCCAGCAAATAATTTTATGTTATGTTACTGTTAAAAAAAAAAAATCAAATAGAAATAGCTGTTTAAATGAGTGAAAAACACATTTTTTTAAAAAAAGCTAGAAAGGGGAAATTTATTTAAGAGCTCAAGGCTTTTTGATGGCAACTCCAAAACATTAACCTTTTGTCTTTGATTAAATTTGTAACTGATTTGGAGAAATGCAAAAAGTCAAATTTCCAATAGGATGAAAGTAATTCACGGCTTTACCTTTCTACCAGATGTTTTGAGGTGTTGCTTTAATGCGTCCATGTAATTTTTAATTACATATATTATGATATCTACCACCATCTCCTTTAATATAACACCCTAACCTAATAAGGCCATTACTTCTGTAAACCAGCGTTGGGATTGTTTTCTCATGGTTAAGGAGGTTTGGTTGTCGTCATTCCACATCAGCGAATCACACGTTTCACTATGAACAAGAATACTCTTCTACCAGTAATAGCGTGAAAATGTAAAGGTTTTCGCCTTGTTCTTGTCTTGATACAAAGAAAGTGTACTATAATTCCATATTTGACAGGATTTCTAAGCACAGCCAAGGGTTGGAGGGTGTCTGGTTTGGGGACCAGCGGATCTCGTCCCTGCTTTTTGCAGACGACCTGGCCCTGCTGGCTTCTTCCTGCCAAGACCTACAACATGCCTGGGGCGGTTCGAAGCAGAGTGTGAAGCGGCCAGGATGAGAATCAGTTCCTCCAAGTCCGATGCCATGTTTCTCGACTGGAAAAAGGTGGCTTGTCCCCTTCAGGCTGGAGGAGAGTTCCTGCCTAAAGTGGAGCAGTTCAAGTATCTTGGTGTCCTGTTCACAAGTGAGGGGAGAATGGAGCGGGAAATCGATAGACGGATCGGGGGAGCTGGTGCCATAATCCAGTCGCTCCACCGGTCTGTCATGGTGAAGAGAGAGCTGAGCGATAAAGCAAAGCTCTTGATATACCGGTCGGTCTACATTCCTACCCTCGCCTATGGTCATGAAATTTGGATCATGACCGCAAGAACAAGATCCCGGATACAAGTGGCCGAAATGAGCTTTCTCCACAGGGTGCATGGGCTCTCCCTTAGAGATAGGGTGAGGAGCTTGGTCCCCCGCGAGAGGCTCAGTGTAGAGCCGCTTCTCCTTCACATACAGGTGCAAGTATTTGACAGCTGAAAAAAATTACAACGTAACTCAACATCCCCCTCGGGTGTTCTCGTATTTTTGGAAAGAGTATGGGGATATTATCTATCAAATGATTTAGAAAAATGAATTATTTTCCAAATTAGATTCAAAATACTACTGTAACATTTATTCATAAAACTAGAAATTTAATCAGGGTCTATTTCTTGTTTTAAAATATAAATTCATTCATGGGGAGCCTGGCTGATGATACATCCTCTTTTCTTTATTTTTACATTTTCTCAATGACTACCAGCTGACACCTAGAATTGTTTGCCTTGGTTGAGATGAAATTCAAGCACCTAAAATCTGAAAACAAAAAAAATTTATTTTCCAATAACTGAATGCAACTCTATTGTAACCTTTGGAGCAATGAAGGTATGCAAGCAGAAAATGACTATGTGATAGAAGCTAAGTTTACTTAGTAGATGCTTTTTTAGAAAATAACCAGTCATTTTCAAATAATTTAGTTGTTTTTAGAAGGTGTAAATCACCAAAAAAAAACAAAAGTAAACCTTATATGCACAATAATTAACGTACAAGGTAAATTTAAAGCCTGATTTAAATAGACCGAATTGGGACATCTTTAATTTACCTTGAATTTTTGTCGTTTTTTGTTTATTGTTTATTGTTATATTATAGCTTGGTTTAAAACATAGACAATGCATAGGCTATGTAGTTCATAACTTTACAGCACTTGTGACTTTTTTTGCTTACTGAGGTAAAACAAGTTCCAGATTGAACCCATGCTGTCATCATGGCCTTTAAATTGGAAGATGCTTACAAAAACCGCACACGGACTGTTGAGCTTTCAGAAAAGGTTGGCCATGGATTTATGCACATTATTTACTTTCCTCATTATGGAAGTGGGGCATCCAAGGGTGTGAGCTTTACATTCAGCTCATGCATGAAGCGCATCTCTGCTCCACATCTAGCTCTGAACTCGTACCCGCACCGAGGCCTCCAACAAGCATTACCATTAATCAACCAGGCAGCTTGTAGAATTTTAAGGGAAAAAAATAAGTGGCATTAAGAAACCTAACCTTAAAGGGGGGAAAGGAGAGTAGAAATGACAAAAAACACAAGGAAATCAAAGACAAAGTCACCTTGAGTTAACTAAAGCTGATCTGAATAAAAGAAATTCAAGCCTGTACTGCCACCTTGATCTGGTGTCTACATATACAGTAACTCCAAGTAACTATAGCCCCCATGGTGTAGTAGTTTTATAGTCCCCATTGTGTTGTGGTTTAGATCTATAGCTGCCATGCTAGGGAACCCAGGTTCAAATTGCAGTAGCAGTAGGAAGGACATCCATCATAAAACTTTGCTAATCTTGAAGAACAAGTCAAGATAACTTATCATAGCACCCCCTGAGCCAAAGATTAGCTTAAAGCACACTAGCAACTTTTCTTTTAAAGATCTTTACATAAAGGCAAATATAGTCATCAATTCCCCAGACGTATCATTTCTATCACTAATGCAAATAAGTCTGAGCAGCTTGTTTTCAAATGAAATCATAGATGACATGCTGGTGTCCAAAACAGGAACAATGTCCCTTTATGTCGAGTTTAAAGTTGGCTTTTCTTTCAAAAGCAAATAATGTTAATTAGAGAGAATTCTAGTTGAGTTCCTAAGCCTTTCAAAGAATGAGATTTAGAGTAAAATTAGTGCAAAAAAGGCAAGCCACATGAAAACAACCCAGCTTCTGTTTAAGGCAGGGTTCCCCTGGTAGCAGAATGCCTGATATGCCATCAATGTACAAGCACAAGGCAGAGGGAGAATGAAAAGGTGAAAAATCGACCAGTCAACAGTCTGAAAGGCTAAATGAAAGAACTGAGCCATGCAAGAGATATAATGCTGAAAAAATACAGCGTTGAGAGTCATACAAGCAAAATTGTACAGAGCTAGCATGGAAGAAATAAATCCCAGTGTCGTTTTCATAAAGTACACATTTCAGTTGACAATTCTGAGCTTTTCAAACAATGCCTTTGGATCCTTTTAACTGTATAACAGGGGCAAACATTGACATAAAAGATTTTATATATAAATACTCAACTGAACTATCTGGTTTGGAAGTCAACTTTTAGTTAATTTGCTTTTTTTATTATCCTGGACAATATAACTAAAGTCCATATCATCCAAGCCTGATTGTTTCAGTTCACCACAGCTTCATCTGGTTAACCATTGAGCTAGCCATCCGTTCCATCAAGGGGCTGTTTAGATTTTAAACTGGAACATGATAAGCAGTAGGTATCTAACTTGCCAAAAATAAATATGTTTGTGTTCAGTTTTTATGAAAAAATTCAAGGAGGTTGAAGCTAGCAGCCAATAAGAGCTAAGCCAGGACGAAATCTCACTAAATCCCAAAGTTCTTTATCCAAAAACTATATTTTTAACCATTTAGCTGAAATCATGTCTGCAAAGTCACAAGTGCTTTACCTTGTCCAACCTATAATGGCAAATTGAGTCCTCTAGACCCCCAGATTCGCATGGACTCTGTCAACAGAGGGCTTTTCTCTTTCTAGTCAATGCGGCACTTCCCACTGGCTCTGTGGCGCTGTGGGCAGCCTTCACCTATTATCTGTCAGAGAAAGGAGTTAAATCTATTTTGTTGATTGACAGAAGAGTAGAATGCAATAATTACATAAGACAAAATTAGCTAGAAAGGAAGTCCGATAAGGAAGGAGTAAAACAATAGCGATATGGCGACAGATGACAGAGCAGACATGAAACTCAGAAGGTGTGAACCCAGGATGAGGCCAGCTAGGGAACCACTGGCAGCCACCTGGAGCTAGATTTGACCAACTCAAAACAAAGACATATCACATTCCAGAATCTTTGTCAAGGGTCATTTGGTTTTGAAAGTCTTGTAGTGAAGCTGCTACGTTAGATTCACAAAGCCAGCAATACTGGGTTTAAGGCAACACTTGCACTCTGTGAGCTCTTGAGACGGACCCAATAATTTCAGTAGTTCAGCTTACATTTTTCCTTCTCAAGAAGCCATATTAACAATACCCCCCAGTCAAGATGAATCAGCCATCTCATTATGTGGACAGCAGCCTGGTTGAGTGCTACTGTCATGAATGAATGTGTGCTGGTTCAGAGGGCATCTTATTAAAATGCATTACTATTCAAACACCTACAATAGCCACACAAAACTGCAGTTTTCTTTAGAGGCTGGAAGAGAAACTGATCTGTTAGCCATTGCTAATGCTGGTCTACAAGTGGACACAGCATTGGAATGTTTATGTGTTAACATGTCGGCGATTGTAACAATGCCCCACATGCTTAGCTCCTCCACGCAGCACTGATTGTTGAGCACTGGGTATAACATGCAGCTTGTCAAGCAGATGACACTGTATGGATGTCTCATCAGTCACACTTAAGGACAAATGATACAAATCTAAAAGACTGAAGAGCTGAAGTAGCTTTTTTTCTTGTAATCCCCTCTGTTTAGTCTTCATGTCTTGCATCATAAAATGCCTCCTCTTTAGAGCCTCCCCCTGCACACATCACCAATTTATAGTATCGATCAACAAGTGAAGGTCTCAAGAGTATCCCAAAGCTGTCACAACACGATGCCAGTTCATATAGGAAATTGATCATACAAACACATAAATAATAAAGTGGCATGTCATTCCAACTTCAAATTGATTTCCCTATTAGCAACTGATTGATACAAGCTTTAAATGTCAGGGGGTCTTATTGATTACCTTGACTCTGCTCCTGTGATGTCACTTCCCAGGTGACACCACAGCCCTTCCCTTTTGAGGCAATAAACTAAAGGCTAACAGGTAGATTGCAATGTGGACACATAATTAGACTGTTACCATCCCAGGTTGCATAGGTGCTTGAAAAAAATGTTAATTTGAAATTTCTGTAGTATTTACAACAAATTATATTATTTACTATATAAATAGCCACAGAGTAAAAGTCTAAACATCAGCACTAAATACAAAACGAGCTTTCCACCATTTATTATCATAATTAAAGCAGCAACTATAAATAGATTATTTCCAAAATTGACAGACTTTATACTGGACATCTCATTTCCTCTTTTTTGCAGCAGTTTTCAAATTCAAGCATCCTATTTTTATTCTCCGTCAGCCACAGTGCATCAGGCCATGTAACACAGATATCATTTAGCTTTAGCTCACAACAAATGACCAGATGATCTCCCTCAGGACCTTCTACTTGTGAGCAGGATTCTCCCATCTCTGAATTACAACCCCTGGCAAAAAGTATGGAATCACCAGTCTTGGATGAGCACTCATTCAGACATTTCATGCTGTAAAAC
>JAUZNJ010000036.1:62085-89065 GCA_034780135.1 Jordanella pulchra
TATTGGATTCAGGTCTGGAGACTGGCTAGGCCACTCCAGGACCTTAAGATGTTTCCTACGGAGCCACTCTTTAGTTGGCCTGGCTGTGTGTTTTGGGTCGTTATCATGCTGGAAGACCCAGCCACGACCCATCTTCCCATTTCACACAATAAAATGGAAATGAATAATTTAAAAATCATACTCTGTTTTTTCTGGATTTTTGTTTTAGATTCCATCACTCACAGTTGAAGAGTACCTATGATAAAAATTTCAGTCTTCTACATGCTTTGCAAGTGGAAAACCTGAAAAATCAACAGTGTATCAAATACTTGTTCTCCCCACTGTACTCATTTTTTTTAAGGATACATTTGCAGAAGTTGCGCCAGTGCTGCCAAACTTAAGTTAGTTTAAGATTCTTACCCGGATGAAGAAGGATTTAAGCATACAGTTTGCTTTTCTGCTTTCAGGCTGGCCTCCATCGCTGTTGATGGCTGACTGAATGATTCGCACAATATCATCGCTGAACTCCAACTGAGAGACAGAGGATAAAAACACAAGCTCAGTATGGCTGTGAGGTTAATCAGTCGCTGATGAACACATATAACGAACAAATGACCAGATCCATATGTGATTTTCTTTTAATTTAAAGTCCAGGATGGGCCGGTGATGCTGGAGGCAACTACTTATTCGTTGATATCTTCCCAAAAGTGCTTTATAAAACTTTCTTCTTTTTCTTTTTTTAGCCATCAAGCTTCAGATACGGGCATCATCATCCCTCAAAAGTGCTTTAAAAGGCTGAAACATAATTATTTGGGGATGATATGCTGTCAACAGGACAGAACGACTGCACCATACTGAGGGAGCAATGGATGGGGCCATGTTTTAGAAGATTTCACCCACCAACCTCCTTCTCTTAGAGTATTAATGATAGATTATGGCCTAAAGCTTACGCTAAGGCAACTCCAGGTCCTGGAGAGGCCTAGCTAGTCTCCAGACCTGAATCCCTTTTAAAACTTTGACGGAAGATGAAACTCCATATTGCGGAGCAACAGCCCTAAAATGTGAAAGGCCTAGAAAAGATCTGTATAGAGGAGTGGTCCAAAATCCCTGCTGCAATGTGAGCAAACCTTGTCAAGCCCCACAGGTAATGTCTGATGTATATGTAGTTGCAAATATTTCTGTTCTAAACTAATTGAAAACTTAAAAACCATTCAATGAGATTTTCTGTATTTTCCTTGAAATGAATCACTGTTGAGGATTATCTGTGATTAAAATGAAAGACTTCTACATGTTTTGCAAGTAGGAAAACCTACAAAATCTGCAGGATATCAAATACAGGGATGGCATACCAAAGATTTGTAACGTCCCTGATCCATCTTTTTCTCAACAGACTCCAGGTCTGGAGGGGAGTCACTGGTAGGCGTCGGGGGAACCTCTGTCAGGACCGGAGGGTCTGGGCCCTCCGGGGAACGTCGGGATGGAAGACTCTCCTCTGTTTCTGGATTTAGCTCCGGGGGCTTTACCGCCTGTCGAGTAATAAAAGCAACAGTCACCAAATATTCAAACAGCTCATCCTGCATCTCTCCTTATATATTCAGATTCACTTGTCCAAAGGTCAGGTTTATGGTGCGACTCACCTGTCTGTAGCGTAGCAGGTGAGTGGATGTGCGCGAGTTGAGCAGTGCATTGAGCACATTGCGGATGCAGCCCTGAAGCTCCCTTTCCAGTGCTGTCCTCCACTCGGCTGGGTGGCGTTCAGTGCATTTGGTACAAGTGTAGGCAACACTCTGAGGCAGATTTAACAGCAGCACAAACGTTTCATCTGAGGGGGCAGAAAAGCACCTGATTATTAAAGCCTCTCTCACTCAGTTTACCGTCTAGATAAACCAAAATATCGCCCAGATACAGAGATTGCTTCATCATTGGAAGTCACCTTTAACTTACCTGTAAGATTCTCACATTTGGCGTGAACCCATTTGTTGCACCGACTACACTCCATCTTCTTGTTGTCACAGTCATCGTCATCAAAGCACTTATCGCACAGTGGGCAGAGATTCCCTGGAGGAAAGATTACAACAAGCTAAAATATGCTTTGACAACATTTTTGATCACATCTAAAGCATTTCCCACACCTTCCCAAACCCAGCAAAACCTTCAAATTATAGTTTGTACTGCAGGAGATTAACATCAGGCTAAACAACTCATTGAAGCTGGGAACACTAAAGAAACAGAACAGAAAAAAATAGATAAACTATGTGTACCGCAACGGTACTCGTAGTGTTAGTATTTTGATTGTTCCAACAGCAGCATTTTGGGCTTTTGAGGTAGAATTTCCCAAGGCTGCACCAGAGAGATGCAGCCCCCCTTTCATTGCAAAAACAAAAATCTGTGTTAAAAGATTTACAGTGTTCGCATTTTCCATGCTTAATTTTACGATGTGCGAGTTTTGCATTGATATGTATTTAGTGTTTAACTTTTTGATGTAGGATTTGACAGTATTGGATATTAAAAAGTCTATCTCCTTTTCAGTTTTAATGTAAGCTGTCAGCAGCTTAATAAAGAAAGGAAAATAAATCTTATTTTTATTTATCTCAATGAGACATAAGCCAGTAACCCTGGAACGGTGATTTTGTAAACAAACATTTGTGATAATGTGATATTTTCTTCTCAATGTACTAAAATTTAAAGGTTTGATTTTTATGAATTTTATTAGTAAGCTTATGCAACTACAGTAAAAGGATTTTTTACACTTCTTTACCAAAAATGTCATGAAATATGAAGGGTTCATTATCTGATACATTTCATTAACTTTCATCATTGATTTATATCATGTCAACACCTTTAACATTACAAACAGTACCAGTGCTTAACAGTGATTTTATCTTACCTTTAGAAAATTGTTTGGCACAATCGTGACACATGGAGAAATCATGTGACCACTGGGCATCCCAGGACTTCCCGGGTTTTGTGGCTCCACAACTCTTACAGCGCACACACTTGGTACAAATCTGAGACGGAAACCCATGTGAGCAAGAAGCCTAAAGCACTTCAGTAAAAAGTGTGAACAGTATGAAAGTGGCACCGTGATGAGAGGAAAATGCTTTGACAGACACTAGATAGGGAGGGTCAACTAGATGTGAAGTGGCACAATCTTGAGAACACAAGAAATGAACCAACAGGAGGAGAGAAAAGAGGATAGGAAAAGTGTGAAATTTGTCGAGTAAGGGGTGGAAGCGCAGAGAAAAATGTTGATCCTTTACCCAGACTCTCTTTTTCTTGGTGGGTTTGCTGGGGTAGTTGGGACCCAGGCACTCCGGGTGATAGCTGTTACGGCACTTATCACACTCTAGCAGCTGCTGCTACAGTGGAAAAGAACAAAAGGAAAATCATAACATCTGATTAACAAGTGAGGCACCGATTGCTTTTCTAAAGTTGTACAAACACACAACTAAAACAGAGAAAAATGTTTCTCACTGGCATTTCAGATTGAATGTATTCTATCCAATACATCCAATATGTTTATTATCTAATCCTAGGAGACTATCTACTATTTTTGTTATTTCTTTTGTTAAGGCTGTGAAATGCAGAGTTTAGGGTAAGTCATTTAACCAACACTGTAAGTGTATTTTCTTAAAAAATGAAATATTCATGGTAGAGAATGATAGGAGTGTAAACACTGATGTACAGTGGACACCAAATATTTACTTTATTTTCCTCATATAGTTTTAAGTACATTCTAAAACCAGAAACATCAGATTTTTTGTTGATTTTATCTCTACTTAACTTCACATTCAGATGTTTACTTGTTTTTATGTAAACTACTGTGTCGGACTGTATGACTTCAGTAAAAAAAAATGTGCGAATCTTCTTCTTTAACTGTAACCTTTAGAGTAGTGGCTTCTTCCTCTCTGATTGGCCTTTCAGCCTATTTAAGCACAGGACTAGTTTGGCCAGATCAGCGTTTATCTCTAGTAAAGAAATGTGGTCTCCTTACTGACCGGAATGATGGATGGACATTTCCAAGCTGTTTGCATATAATGATGAAGGAATAACCTGAAAATGGTCTCTAATGATAAAACAGACTCTGTGAAGGTCCATATTTTTCCCCCTTAAAATCCGGGTTGATTTTGTTTAATGTTTCCATGTCACACAAAAAGCTGCTGTAAAATACATCCACAATGTGGCTCCATTTCAGTTAAATGTTCATCTTTGCTTTTTGAAGGCACATTTGTGGGTTATTTATTTGTTGATAGATTTATTTATTTACTAAACCTTTTCCTCTCTTCCTACACTTTAGTAATCAGTTTTTGACAGGATATGAAAACATCTGAAAACAAAGTTTTTTTTTCTTTTGTACTTCTTTTGAAATAAATGATCTAGAATCTTCTGGCACGCATCCTTCATCTTTTATAAAGATTTACAAATAACCAACCAACCCATTGATAAGAGTTGTTGCTTAGATTAAATATGTTCACACATAATTCTTAAATGGCAGCCATACAAGACTCACACTGTGCAGATTTTCCACAGGGTGTGAGTGCAATAATAAAAGGATGGCAGGAAGCCAGGAAGCTGATTAAATGATGCGTGCTGGCAGGACTAGCGAGCATCTTTCCTTTCAGGAGGTTCCCTACACCGTCAGTCTACCCTGAGCTGCTTTTGTCTTAAGCTTTAGACTCTACTAAAAGGCTTACTTTAGCTTTCTGGTGCTGGCGCCCACAGGCCTGGCAGAACCGGCAGCGTCGACAGCACCAGTTCTCAAACTGTTCCTGAAGGGGGCGCTCTGACTCTCCCAGACAGAAAAGATGGAATGGTTCACAGCACACCTGGCAGAAAACAAACTGGGGGGAGGGGTTTAGAGGAAATGAGAATTAGAGCACAGGAAATGAAAAAAAAAATCTTAAAATTTTTTTTTGTTTTACTTAAAAACATACTTTGATTTTTTTTTATAGTTACAAAATTATTATCAAACTTGAACCTTTTGGGGATTTTATGTGACAGAACATAAAAGGACATTTTTTATTTGATTTTACTTTAAGAAAACAGGTTTTGCTTCAATTAATTGTAAAATGACAAATAAAAGCTTTCAGATTCCAATTACCGCTCCAGGTTTTCTATACAAACAACCACCTCCTGTTCTGCATGATGCTGCCATCACCATGGTTTTACTATACGGATGATGTGCAGTCTTAACCTTACAAAGCAACTTGTCTAATTGCCTGTTGTTTTTTGAATGATTTTTTTCCTGCCTTTCTTTCACACACACACAAAAGATTAGGAGCACAGCTGATTCTCATCCTCTCAGCAGATTCTCCTGTCTGAGCTGAAGCTGGAGCTTCAGGAAAAAGCAGAGCATCAGCAGCGCGGCACCATTTGCCACCGGGAGCAATTTCAAAGAGGAACAACTCTACACGTCTGGACTGCAACCGCCACCTGTTTAGGAGAGGTGGCCAGTGGCCGACACCTCTGGGACGCTCCATAAACGCACCGTGGTGCTTCCAGTGGAACACAGGCGCTACAGTCCTTTCATATTCCATTTAAATCCCGTAGATGCTGGCTTTGGAAAGCATTTTAGGGGTATTAAAGTAAAGTGGGATGAATATAGTTGCATAGATACAGCCATGTATCATTTTGATTTCCAGTTCACATGAAAGCACTACTTCTTGTAGGTCTATCTATGAAACCCCAATAGAAAGCATATTCATTCATGTTGTAATGTGACCAAATGTTAAAAACCTTAACAGGTATTGATGTATTTCTACAGAACGACTGTTTCTGCTACCTCAACATTTCCGCTGCTCGCACACAGGAAGCAGAGTACCCTGGATGTGATGGGCACAGAGGTGAGCAGGCTGAGTCCACCAGCTTCCCAAACCTTCTCCACATCATGGTCCCTTTTGAAATCCACTCTGATACGATGCACTCCGTCGCAGGGAGCTCTGGACTTCGCCTGGTCCCTAGTCGAGGGAGTGCTCAATGAGTTTAAAGTACTGCTGCTGGTCGGTTTGGTCGTCAGCGGCTTTTGGTGCGAAAGAAACGGAGGGAGAGAAAGAATTTGTTTGTAATCAACAATAAGTATCCATTTCCCCCAAAAGCAGTGAAATAAAAAAAAATAAAAGTTAGCGAAAGCTTACCTTGTCTTTTGTTCTCTGTTTTGGAGATGGAGGAACAGTGCGGGAGGTTGATTTCTTTGCCGTTTTGGAGTCGACTGCGAAAAGGGGAAACAATAAAAACTTAAGCAGAATATGATAACAGAACAACAAGTAGATTAAAAAATGTATTTCTTTAGGCACTAGAGGTTGTTAGTGACAGAAAGAAAATACACCAAAGCTTTCAAGATAGGAAAATAGACACCGGAAGGTGCAGGAAGGCTACAGCCTCTGTTTATAAACGCCGCCCAGAGAAACTTGTGAAAACTTTATTACAGTGGAAAAAGAGGTTCACCAATCTCTTACTTGTTATGTCTGAGCTCTGCTGCTGTGTTGAGGATTTTTTCTTGGGTTCGCTCAGAGAAATCTTGGGTGAACCATCTTTCTTTGAAGGTGCCTGAATTGAGGTTGACCATTGCTCTGGGAGTTGCTGACACTGAGTGGACTGTGAGGGGGAGTTCTGGGCCGAAGATGACGAGGAGGAGGAAGTAGAAGATGATGATGACGATGAGGAGGAGGACGAGGATGAGGAGGAAGGTGAAGACGACGATGTAGGAGGAGAAGCTTGAACAGACAGCTGCGGTTTGTGTCCCTTTTTACTTGAGGTACCACTTGTAACTGGAAGCAGTTTGGGTTCTGGAGTCGGCGGTGGAGACTGGGGCTGGGATGAGACCACGCCTGGGGTCTGAGCATGTTCTCCTGGAGCCGGGGACGAAGTGACGTGTGGGGACGACTGTTTGGACATGGGCTGCTGTTTGGACTTCTCCTCTATCGGCTTTAAAGGGGGAGTCTCGCTATTTTTCCGAGCAGGATCCTCCTTTGAAGGAGCGGGAGCAGGTTTGGAGGCAGATTCTGAACTGGGGGACTTTACCGGATTGATACCCTCTTTTTTTTCTGGAAACTTCTTTTTCTTTTCCTTCTTGCCTTTAACTTGCTTTTGGAGGAACATCTTTGAGGGCATCCACTGCAAATTCTGACATTTTCGCATCCTGGAGGTAGGACATAAAAACAAACATTAGACTTCACGTCTTGAAAAAAATAAATAAATATTTCTTTGAATGGATTATAAAATGCACTTCACACTTCTAATGCACTGATCGAACTCTGTGTCCAGTTTTTCCAAAACTTTCAAAAAGGAATTGTCTCAATAACACTCAACATATTCTTTACTGTTTCCCTAAATGGTTAATTATTTAGGTTAAGAGCAAATGTGAATTCACAATGTGTTTGAGAGAGCTGCATGATTAAGATAGGATCTGCGTTTCTGACAGGCCATCAATTAAGAGTCGATTGAACTAAAAACTGAGTTCTTGATGGGTCCGTCCATACACTAATACCTACTTGCAGCATTGCTTCTTAATGTTTCGCCCTCCAAACTTGGGCTTGTCTAGACAGTTAGTGCAGACGCCGCAGTCTTCTGGAACCTGGCAGCCTGAGCACTGACCACAGCGGCGAGACCGACGGCCCTTTTTTAGAGGAACTTCTTGAACAGCCTTCTGTCGTGTCTCTCTTGGCTTTATGGGAGGAGACTGGGGCTCTGCCTCCTCAGAGCCTGCTACGGATGACTTATCTGTAGATTAAATCAAGCATAAACGAGTAAAACATCACAGGTTATATTTCAGGGTTAATTTAATTTTAAAAAAAAAATCAGAATATCAGCGAATGTATAAAACGTGATGAAGCTGACTGCTTTTCAAATGGAAGAATACTGATGACCAAGAAATTGCGGGTATCCATTTCGGTAACTCCAAATCTCTTGGCGTGCCAAAATCAAGGGCCAGGAACCTCAAATAAATTCAAATTCCCTAAGATGACATAAAACTAGTCAAAAATAACAGGAACAGAACAGCCAAACTCCTCTCACTCCTTCAGCACTTCACTGTGTACTTGCTTCTTGGATGACTGGATTTCTCTGCCCCTATGCAAATCACTGTTCACTACGTGCACAAATAATGCTAGAAATTACACAAGAACTCATTAATCAGAAGAAAAGGGTTCAGTATTATTTATAAGGAGGTGCTTTGTACTTTAAGCATTGACATTTTACACGATTTCAAGTTTGAATAGAGGTTGTAAAGAGACAGCACCATCATTCCCCATGGAGGATAGGATCTTCTCTCTCTCTTCCCAAGGCAAGGCACTAAGTGTGGGCATATCGTCAGGGAACACGGCCCGATTACGACCGAGAGCCACAGCTGCACGACGACACACATGCTTGATGCGAGGACCACGGACAGAGGTCTCTGACGAGTCGCTCTCCTGACCCTGCACACAAACACAAAACATAAACTATGTTAAATAAAGGTGATAGAACAACACTTGTGGCATAAATAGTTAAAACAAAAAAAAAAAAAAAGACAAGACACATGCAGAGAAAGGTTCATTATGGAACTGATAGCAGGAAAGTTCTCCACTATGTCTTATTCTTGGTGGGTATGGCTTTTAGTAAAAGCACAGTAAGTAGGAATGCAATGATTATTCAAGCTGTTGACCAAAATCGGACCATTTTCATTGTACAAGCCAGTCCGAAAAATAACTTATCAATGCTTTGTCTAATCCTACATATGCACAAGGGATGTGTGATCTGATATTAATATCGGCCGCTGGTCTGATATTAGCCAAAAAACAAATATCAGACTGTATCGGCCTGCATTTAAAATCTCTGATATTGGCATACTGATAGAAACACTCTGCTTATGTTTAAAGATATTTACTCATTGGATGACATTACATGGATCTGTTGTTCTTATACCTGTTGATGTTGGCTGTTCTCTGTTTTAGTAATATCACTTGATCAAAACTTTTCTAACATTCTACAATAAATAAAATAAGTAACAAAAGCATTAAGCTTTCAGTCCTTATCGGTATCATGTAATATTGGCATCGTATTGGAAATGAAAAAGTTGCATCAGGACATCCCTTCTATGCACTAACAGGGCATGCTGACAACACTCCTCTTCTTAGAAGCTGATATGGGTGATTTAGTTTTTTCTGTAGTTTATCCAGGCTGCAGGACAGTGTGACAGAATGTAAACCTTTCAGTGTGTTTGCTTCCAGTTTTACTAAAGCCCTGTTTTTGAGAGAGAGAGAGAGAGAGATAGAGAGAGATAGAGAGAGATAGAGAGAGAGAGAGAGAGCTGCCTGTCTATAAACATGGAAGGAAGGCATTCTGATTGAATAAAAGTACATCCAGTTCTGTTTTCTGTGCGATAAGAATTCCCCTCAAAAAACACTCTCTGTGGGACTTTCCTCCAATCTCATTTCAGTCTGACTCCATGTACAGGTTTTTATTCACAGCATGTAGTCAAAGCATCAATACTGTTATTACTCATCATTTCCTGTGGTTAAATGTTAGAATCGGGAGAAACAGAAAAGTCCTTTGAAGTAAGAGTTTAATTGTGTAAAAATAAAGAAAAACTGACCTGGACCTTAGTCTCTTCAGGAGGCTTCAGCTTATTCTTCTTTATTGCGATGAGCTGGTCTTTGGCCTTCTTTAGTAGTCCAACCAGACGCTTGTCAGTCAGAGGGTGCTGTCCTGCTTCTGTCGTCACCAAGGAGACAGGGACGCCGTGTCTGCCTTGCTGCCCTGGAAGGCTGGTTGTCTGCTGGTTAGATGTACTTCGTTTCTCTTTCTCCTTTTCTTTCTCTGCTTCTTCGATTTCTGTCCCTTTGTCAGATGGTCTTCCTTTCTTAAGGTGGCGACTTTTTGCAATGGACAAGGAATGGACTCCTCGGATTTCTAAGGAAGCAGCGTCAGAAACTGTATCGACTGATGTGGACTTCTTTCTCCCAGGAGTCTTTTTGGGTGCAACTGTACCTTCAGAGTCCCTCCCATCCATGGTAAACAAGCCAGAAGGCGCATTTGGGGAGCCATCAGGAGTGGAAACCTTACTTCGTTTCTCCAGATCTTTCTTTCCATCCCTCTTGTTTTCCTTTTCCTTCTCACGGTTTTTCTCAATCTCCCTCTCCTTTTCCTTTGGAACTGATTCTTGGATAGTTGATGAGCCTTTTTCCTTCGCAACATTCCCACCTCCTTGCACAGTGTCCTGAGAACTCGAAGGAAAGAGAGGGAAAAGAGGGGATGAAGCGGATGATGATGTGTTTGACAGGGGGGACGGGTTTCCCGGTCCCCCTCTTCTGGTGTCAGGTGTTCCTTGTGAGTGCAAACCCCGAGGGACGGTGGGGAAGGTGCTGAAGTGAGCAGACGTTAAGGCACTCGCGGCTAGTGGACTTCCAGATACTCCCGGCAAAGAGCTGGAGTTACTACTTGAGACAGACACCTCAGAGGCACCTTTGATTTGGACGCTGCGCCTTGTCATGGGGTGAGAAGGAGACCGCGGGTGGCCATGATGCGCTGCCGGTACCAGTCGTCTCCTGCGCCGCAGAGTTCTGCTGGAACTGGGACGTGTCTGGTGCGGGGAGAGAGAGCCGGGGCTGCTCCCTGAAGAAGACTGCAGGGTGACAGACTCAAAGATTCGAGAGTGGGCCTCGCTGGGTGTGAAGCGTGGCGCTCGGAGCAGCGAGCGTTTCTGGAGAGGTGAATCGAACCTAGACGATGAAGAGTGTTGGTGGTGCGTATGGGGGTGAAGGGGGGAAAACAGGCAGCCTCCTGCTCCCGCTCCAGCGCCAGGAGCTGGAAATGCAACTGGAGCAGCCCCCCCTGCTCCTGGGACTCCTTGGGGCAGCAGCCCTACATCTTCGGGAGTAAGAGGTGGGGGGCGGAAATTGTCAAATATAGGCTTTCGAATGAGACCCTCCTTGGCATACTTGGCGAAGGAGTTGGACGGGGATGTCCAGGTGAAAGTGGCCTCCCTCAAAATTGAGCGACTCCTTTTGTCCGACAAGCCGGGCAGTCCTGTTGGTACAGACATAAACGGCGGGATAGGGTGAGGCATCCAAGATGGCTGAGGGTGGTGTTCGCCAATAGCAGCTGTGTTGGAGGACGCAGATATTGGTTGAGGAGCAGTTAGGAGTGGAGGAGGTGGAGGTGAAGAGGGGGATGAAGCCGTGGATGAAGCCTGCTGTGAGTTTCCAAGAGAAGAAGAAGACATCAGCACCCCCGTCGGTGGGCTGATGATAGGCTTTTTAACTCCTGCTGGTCCCGTCTCTCTCAGTCTCTGTTTCTGGCTTCCCTGGCCAGCCCCCTGTGCTCTTCGACCCCTCCGACCTCCCTCTGTTAACACGTGTTCTGGCTCAGATGGAGGAGTAGCAGGCCTGGAGCTGTTTAAAAGAGTGGCCTTCCTCTCTTCCTGTGAGGAGGGAGAGTGATCCTCTGGCTCTGACAGAGCCTGCGTGCCCTCAGAAGCCTGGGAGTCAGACGAGGAGTCATCCAAGCTCGGGGTGCTGGACCTGGAAGACTCCCCTGAGGAGAGTTGCGAGGAATGCTGTGATACAGCGCTTGAACCACAAGATTGTGCACTATGGCTGAATCTCCCGTTGGATGCTGTGTTGGTGTTATTGCCCAACAGACCAGAAGCTGTTGGTGGGACGGCGGGAATGGGACCAGGAGATGACGGAGGAGGGAGAGATTCAACAGGAGCAGGTGCTCCACTGCTACTAGCAGCAGCTGTAACGGAGACAAGCGCAGGAGAAGGTGATGAGGAGGTTGTGGGTGTAGGTTGGGTCGTTGCAGCGGCGGTAGCTGACGTTCCAAAAGTGCCCTCATCCTGGATGAAGCGCTTGGGAGTTTTGATGATGCGAAGGGAAACGGTACTGACAACTGGCATGATGAACTGCCGGATGTTTTTGAGTTGGGTCTTCCTGATGCCAGCCTCACCGCCTCCTGACCCTCTCCCCACAATCCCAACAGCTTCTTTCTCCAGTCGCTTTTGTGCTCCTTTCTTAGCACGCTGAAGCAGCTGTTTGGCGATGGTTGCATCGGTACGTTTGGAAGGGGGGACAATTCCGACTGGTTTTCTGTGTCGTGGGCTTTTCCTGAGGCCCACTGGCCTACCTGGCTTAGAGGCAGACGGAGAGCTGGGTAGACTGGAAGAGTCCTGGTTTTCAGCAGCATCCATTTTACCTACCTTGGGCTGCTCTGTGCTGTGTGCTTCTGTGCCTCTGTCTCCACCCCGGACCCTAAAGGCTTTATGTTTTCCTTCCCCGCCTTCCATGGAGGCAGACAGCTGTGCTGCAGCTGCTGCTTCAGCTTTGAGCCGTTCAGCTGACGGTGGTCGGCCACGTCTGCGTCGGGGTGCACCAGGCAAAGTCTTGAGGCGTGACTTGAGAGGGGTGGTTTTAGTCTCTGTCAGCCTTTTCAGGTAGGTAGCTTTGGATTCACCCCGTCCTGCTTTGGGACCCTTTGCCTCAGAGTCATGAGGCTGTGCAGAGCCCCCAGGCAACCTCTTGTTGCCCTTTCTGTCCTTCTCATCCTCTGCATCTGTACCCAGCTCAACTCCAGCCTGCCTACTGTCCTCTGGAGACACATGGCTGCCGGTGCACCAAATTTTCTTGCTGCTTGAAGATGGCGGTCTGCCCCTTCGTTTCTCGCTGGTGCCGGGTGGCCTCCCAGGCAGCCTTTTCACTTTCTCTGCAGGCCTCTCAGAACCATCAGGTTTCACTTGTGTTGGAGAGGGATACGATGAAGGAGGCAGTAGACTGGCAACATTTTTTTGAGCAGTCAGGGTTCGTGGTGGACGGCCTCTGGGCTTCTTCTCCTGAAGGGGTATTCCTTCTAAGGGAATCAGAGAAACACATCTAGTAAGCATCAAGGAGGTTGCTGTAAACATCAGGCAAATATCAGATCTATAAAACACTTTTTTTTTTTACTTGTAAATGGTTTAGGCTTTAAGTCTCAGGTTTGAAGAGTTCTTGGTACCTTTGAGCATTTTTGTGAAATTAGTAATTAAGTAATTAAGTAAAGTAATTAAGTTCACAACGAATGGGGGTTACACAGTGTTTAGACTTCAGTACTGAAGCCTGCGAAAAACTATCTACAGATAAATAAAAATATAGAAAGACAGATAGCTGGAAAAAAGTCTAGAAATTCCAATATTTCTGCACTTTCTGGTTTTCTTTTCCAATAATTATCTGGACCTGGAATATGACTACATGAAATTCAGAGTGGTCTGGAATCATGTTTTAAGTTTTAATTATTAGTACCTGAAGAAGATGATGACAGGCTTCGTATTTCTGCTTGTTCCTCAGATGCTCCAAATCCTCCAAACACTTCGTCCTACAAAAGAGGAAAAAAACTACTTTTAAGCATCATTTAAAAAATATTTGCCAAGAAATTCTTGATTTCTAAAAATGATAATTTTTTCCCCACCCTTTAGGCTAAAGAACTTTTATTCATAATTAAAGATGTGATTCATGTAAACATGAATTCTTCCTCTCATGCCAATACAGAACCGTAAGATCTGCGTTTATCAAACCATCAGGGGCGACGATCGGGATCCTCTATATGCTCTGGTACTTTTTACAGTGGATGTCTAAGAGTGGAGGTGAGTGTGTCATTTTATCATGTTTATTTATAGAGGTGTGTGGGGATGCAGCTGAGATCTCGTTGGCCCAGTTTGGAGAGCAGCTGCTCTCAAAGTGTGCGAGCACACATTCAGATTGCCTCTGCACCACCTTGGAGTTACATCACCCTGCCAACGACGCCGTTACCATTGAAAAAAAAAATAAGCAGACTGTGAAATGTGGTTTAAAAAAAAAAAAAAACTGGAAAACTGTCCTGTATCTGTTCTATGTGTACATAAACTGCCATGATAGAGAGTAAATACTGCTGTTTGCCCTGGAAAGTAACATTAATCTCAACATCTGACACTCCACATAATGCATACAAGCATCTTCTATTTACACTTCTCTCTCGTTATCCCCAGCCTTGCACCAAAGCAAGCATCCTCTCTTCTCTCACAGCAACCTGCTCCTACTCGTCGGTGATGATGCGTTGCTGAAGGGAAGTGGAGTACCAACAGGAAGGCTACAATTTGCTGAGATAGAGCAGAGGACATCAAAACATGCTATTCAGGAAGCCAGATCCTAAAGCCAACCTCTCAGATGCCTGGAAGCACACATGAACTGTAGACATGCAATTTATGATGCTACTCATATGATGGGATTTACAAAGGAAATAAATAAATAAAATGAAAAAATAGAGGCACTCTGTGCTTGAACTACACATCAAGATGTAAACAAGTACAATGTATGACTGAGGATGCGGGGGAAGAAAGAGCAACTAAGGCAGGCAAGCACGCCAGCGTGAGGACCAGAGGATTGCAGTAGGAGGATAGAGAGGAGGCCAAAAATGGAAGAGAGACAAGGAAACGGCATCATGACCACAAACAACAATAGGAACGTAACGCTCTCCTTGGAGCACTGGATAAAGGGCTCCAGCTTTTCAGCGCACTTGTATGAAAACCAGCCAGAACCCAAACAAAACAGGCCTCCCACCGTCAACAAGGTTCCTGATCCTCTCCCCGAAAAACACGCTTCCTGTCCACTACATACAGCTCACCAACGCTAGGCTGGCCGCCCGTTCACTCCATGGCATGACGTGAAATTTTAAGAGGTAAAACAAACATGCTAGTAGATTAGTGAGGTCACACTCATCTGCTGCCTGGCGATATGCACCGTAACTGGGATAAGAAAGGCAGAGTTCCCACTTTCTCCTCCAGAGACATTTCGTTTTCCAGATGAGGAAAAGTTTTCATTGCATCACCTTCTCACCTTGCAGTCATCAGCAGTTTTACATCCTGCTGATCTGCCACATCTTATCTGCCTGAACACTACCTACATTACATGACATAAATTACTAACAGTTTGAGAGAGAGAAAGAGAGAGAAAAAAAAGAGAGCTTTGAGTCGATTCATAGTTGGAGCACAACTGTAAGTTTCAGGAAATGTCAGGGGACTGTCCCTGATACTTGTGTGGCGGATGGGAATTACGTTGGAGGTACGCCTCTCTGCATCGTTCTGATACTGCTTTTACACTTCGAGAGACAGGCTGGACTTTTGTAGTATTTTAAAAGTGTTTAAGAGAAATCACACTGACTGCAGCTACAAGTCAATATGCAGATTTGAGCTTGAAATGTTTTTTTAAACGTGTCAAAGTTGTTATGCCCTACCAACCCACACATACATAGCACCATCCATCAGACATCCCGAAACTGATCGGCACCTGCTCTGTATTGTAAAACTCTCACTAAGGTAAACAACACCATGCAAACTTTGTGCAGTCTCCTTAGAGAACAGTCATGAAGATCATCTGCTACATTGTGTAGTACATAAAAAAAAACAAAAAACAAAACAAAACACAGCACCGATTAACAGAAATAACATCTTATGTTACCAGTGAACTCGGCTGTGAGAGTTCCTTAACAGACAGTAACCTCTAAGATGATTAGTTTAACATTATTCTTGAAAGGAAAAGAGAAAGTGAAAAGAGAAAAGAAATTTCATTCCATTAAACTGTACAAAAATTGCAACACTTGCACTGCAAATAATATCAAATTAAGAAATGAATGTTGTTGTTTACAACGAACAACAAGCTGGAAATGAGTCTGAGAACTCGCACTGTGTTTGTTGGAAGTGAAGACCCAAGACTTGACTTGTTATTAGGTTAAGTTCAAGCTGCAAAATCCAGGACTTTAGACATTACTTTAGCTTGAAACCCAGGATAATAACTATAACTAATTTATAGCAAATTTAATCAGATGTAAAACTAAACACTAAGAGTAAAAAAGTGATGTTTTCCCCTTGGAGTTCCTATAGAGTGTACATACTTAGTTTGTATGCCATCTCTGATGTTTACCAACAGACCACATAAGGTAAAGAAGTAAACACTAGATGCCAAATAAGTCTTCCTTAATTTATTGCTACTTTTAAATCAGTGTTTACAGTCAGTAAGCCAAACTGTCACAGAGACATATACCCCTTTTCCACTGGCTGGAAGCAGTGGGAACAGCTCACTGGCCCGTTTAAAACCGTGTCAAACAACTTAGCAAGCGACACGGGTTATAATCACCTTCAAACGGATCGGCTCCAATCGGCATTCAGTGGGAACAACAAAGCCAGGTCGACCCGCTAATTTACATGATATTGCAACTGTGAATGTATGACTTTTTTTTTAACAGGAGGAAATGTAACCTTTCAAGTTCAACTGTATGTTAAAATCACATTATAGATTTCTCTCCATACCTGTAAAAATATCTTGTCGATAAAAGAAGAACATGACATCCACCTCTGTAAGGCTAGTCATATGCCACTTGCTGTCACTTGACTCCAGTCAGCTATTTTTTGTCACCGAGGTGTTTAATTTGAAACATAAAGGAGTAAATTAAATCTGCTTAATATAACCTTATAGACTGTTAATAAACTTGTGTATTTCTAGGGATGTGATGAAAGAAAATAACTTGTAACATTAGATTATTGTTTAGGGAATAAGATATATTTTACTAAAATATTTATTTCTCAATTGTTTTTCTCGAGGTTCTTAAAAAAAAAAAGGAGTGCCTCACACTGTAACGACCACCCCCATCAGAGCCAAGCATAAGGTGAACATTTTCTTTTTCAAATGTCCAAACAGTAAATACAACAGCCTCTAGAGCGCACCCATGGGGACACCTCCTCTCCGTACAACTCACAAATAAGGAGATGAGGACAGTTGGTGGACAAAGACAAACGTGGACTTACTGGCGCTTTGTTGCACTGTTTCAAAACACGCTAACCCTCACAAAGGATGACAGACACAGACAGAGCTCATCTATTCCTTCTCAAAACGAGAAGGCACCATTAACCCAAGTTTTAATCAAAATAAAGACAAAGATAACACGTCTACTCCTGATTGTAGTCAGAGACAGGACAAAGTCCAAAGGACACCCCTGCCCCAACCACCAGCAACACAAAGGAAGTGAAAGACGACACAATTGCCGCTTTTTCCCAGTCAGGCAACTCCAAAAGCAGAGGTGAAAGCTCCTTGCCCGCCTGCTGTAGCAGAATAAAGCCATGGATTGGAGGGTGTAGGACTAATTCCCCCCCCCCACCCCCGAGCTGTCCCGTTGGGAGGGTGGGGGTCGCCCAACACCCTTTGATATCCCTGTCTGCACTCTTTCAGCCACTGCACTTTGTGAGAACTAGAATAAAAGCAGACACAAGGCTTCCTGCTCCAATCCACACGCTGTCTTGGGAATGGATAATCGGGTGTGGGGGTCTTCCATTTAAATAGGCCAAACACCTGCCGGACTCAAGCCCCTTCCACTCAAGCACATCATTTCTCTTAAACCGCTGAGGCAAAGGGATATTTAGGTGGATACGTCTATTCTATTGCAGTTCTGTATGAATGATTAAACTTTAATAATAACTCGGGAGGAGAAAAGATGCAGCAGAAGGTGAGATAAAGAGGAGCAGGACAAAGAGGAAATGATGCAAAGTTTGCTTAGAAAGGAAGGAGAAACTGGGGGGGGTTATCTTATTTACGAAAACATTTACATGCTCAGTGCTCATATAAAACAGAGAATAACTGTTTACAGTTTGATAAAATCAATAAAATAAAATCCTTCCATGCACAGAAAAGCAAACAAATGCCTTCATTTGGGCAGCAGAAGCCAAAGGGCAGCCTTTTGAAACACTTAAATAGGCTTAGAAATCCATTCCAAAGTGGCAGCTGTCAGAAGAAAAGTTGTTCTGCCTCTCAGACAGGGCTGTGTGTGTGTCTGAAGTGTTTTTTTCTTTTCTTTCTTTTGCTTAGAGGAAGGCGGGAGGGATGACCGAGTGTCCGGCTGGCTGTCTGTTCGGGGTTGCCCCATGAGCTCAATCTCTTGCAGTGAGCCTGGACAAGCCTGCCTCGCTCAGGCCAGCAGAGCACCTCACACCATTTTTTTTTCTCTTTTGGTGAAAAAAAATCACTAGGCTATCTCTTCCACTAATCTATATCCAAACATTAAAACAATGTTAAATTGAACCGTAACGCTATAATCATATTAAGATATCTGCATTTGTTCTTTTTCAATTATCATTATTACTATCCATTAAAACAAAACTCTATATGAATGAAATTGAGCTATAATACATATTTTAGGGATCAATAAAAAACGTATTCATCCATCCACAAAATAATCCTATCTTAACAGAAAAGTTCATTTTTAAAGATATAGGTTGGATTTTTTAAGCAAATTCCTATAATGTTCTTATCTGTAATAGTGCTCTTACCAGTAGTAGAAAGATAATAAATAACAATAAAAGTATAGGACAGTGAAGAAATCAACAAAAGCAGTAAAAAGCTGTCAGCAGCTTTGGACAGAGCACAGCTTTTGCCTACTCACCTGCAAATTAGCATTAGCATGTGTGCATGTTTGTGACTTTTATGGGGTAAAAATATGGTTCTGATAGGAACAGCTTTTATCAGTCAGCATGACTCGAAAGCATTATATGAATTTAGCCCATGTACCACTAGATGCAATGCCTTTAAACCCTCTCAGCTAAAAAATATGAACTTACTCTCTAATGCATTAGCTTTTCACTGCAATGTGAAAGCTTTTAAAATATCACAAATTCTTCCCAGAATGATGGTTCTACAATTACAAAAGTGTACAATCCCTGCTGTTTCTGCTGTTCAAAACAACCTTTAATAATATGTCAGAAAATCAACCCCCCCCATCTGGAACTCAGGTCATTAAGCAATCACTGATGTGACATCACTGCCAGGAAGGATCCAATTTTAGCACATTTTCTAAGCTATGGTCAGTGTATATGTTAAATTGGGTGCTGGAACAAACAGTACAATTACTAAACCAGCAATTATGAGCTGATTGGTCCAGTGTTACTGTATGGAGAGAGATGATGTATGGTCACACTAAACTCTAGCCTACCGACTATGCATCAAACCAGCTGACGTTAAACTGTGCAGCTTTAAATAATATTCTGTGCAATAAGCAATTAAGGGGTTGGAATCAAACCTTGCATTAAATTGTTTATTTTTGGCTTAAAGTCAAAACAGCAATAATGCATGTCACTGATATCCTTATTTTTTACAATAACATTATTTTAGCACAAGTTCGACTGTGGTAGAGTCGTGCCGAACAATGTTTTTTTTTAATATAAACCAAGCTGCTATATTTTGAAGGAAAAAAAACGGATTCAACGTGTAAAAATAAATACAAGATTTTGGTCTCAAAATATATAACCTACTGTACCTAAATGTCGATCTTTTTGGGGTTAAAAATGCGATCTATCCAGCTCTAAACCTGGTGGTAAACATTCCCACTCGGTGTACTCCTGCAATGAACGCATGCTGCGCATCATGAGGGAGGAAGATGGTAGTTCGCTTACACGAACACACCCCCACATCGCACTCGGTCCGTCTGTAAGGGGCTCGTTGTTATTGTAGCCAGCCCTGCATGCGCACAGTCACCAGCAGGCTTCATTCGCCTGATAAACCATGCCCTCATTCTCCTAACCCACTGGTTAGAGATATATTCATAGTGTAGTTTAAAAACGACTAACCTCGCCTCGAGTAATAAACCAGATATTATGTTAGTATTAGCTACGTACAGACTGTACAGAGAGGGGGGAAAACATGTCCACCTCCCATTTTCCTATGCATCAGCAATAGCCCCGATAGCTAGCGTGGCGTACACTGTAGCATGGCAGCTCTTTAGCTTATCATCAAACAGAAACCATCAACTTCTGTATATAAACCCAGCAAACAAAAACCTTCATTTTGCTTCTGTGCCATTGCGTAGGGGTGAACCCATGGTAAATATACATATTAAAAACTCGAGAAAAGAATAAAAAACAAATAACTTTATCATGATGTAGTTTTAGCTAAGATATACAAACAGCTAGCATGCAAGCTAATCAGACGGACGTCTTTAAAAGGTGACCACATCGATGCAGTTAGCCCTTTTAGCTAATCTTGATACTACTGAGCTATTTAGCTGCCAAAGATTTACTCCTGAAAATATAAAAAACGGGATAGATGAGAAGTGAACAACCACTCCAGAAATACGCTGCACGCAGCTATATTCACGTTAGCTCACCACAAACCACAACTGTGCTCTCCTTCTTTAAGTTTCCTTACATCTATACACATTACATTCTCATTACCAAGAAAAATAATCTCAACCTGGGTGTTTAAACGCTAGTTATCAGTAGGCCAGTAATACCTATGCTTAGATGGGACGTTAACTTTTACCTTGAGTGAGAAGGTATTCTCAAGGCAAAGCCTACAACCCTGCCGGATCTTTATTATCTGAGTAACAAACTAGTAAACATTGTATAATAGCGTATAGTTAATGTGTTTATTAGCTTGTATTTCTTCCGTATGTTAACATGACTGTAGGATGCAATTAACAGTGTAACACGGGGGTTTCCCTGCTGTGGTTTTGGCTAACACAGTAATGTTAGCTCCATCTAAACTGTGTGGATGTAGCATTTCTCCTCATCCGAAAAGAAACTTTCATTCATATAAATGATTGAGCTAAAATACATAGTGTCTGTCTGTTTTGTATTTTTCATTAAAACCTAAAAACGTGGAATGTAATAGTAGAGTTAAAGGCCACAAAGCTCAGTCAAAGTTAACCGAGCATCCTTCCAATGACAAGTTTTTTTTGGGGGGGTGGGGGGTGGCTGTAACCGTTAGCTCTTCTCCTCACAGGGACCAAACGGTTTGCCAACCGGCCCGGGTGTCTCGGAGTCTCCTAACCCGATGCTCCTGGCTGAGCGCTGAGCTTACCTCTGCACTGCTAGAGTCGCTCGATTCGCCCAAAACATCCCGAAATTTCTGCAGGTTGCTCCTGATAACCGAAGAAACCTGTAGTGCAGCATCAAACCCGGGTCCAAGTCCGGCGGCGTTTGGCTGGGCTCCCGATACACTCCGCAAAAATGCCGTAACCCTAACACGGCCCGCTCTCCTCCCGGTACCGGAGTTGCTGCTCCCTCCGGGCCGAGCAGGGAACCGCCACCGACAGCTGTGCGCCATTTTACACTCTCTGCCTGTCTGCCCCTATGATCAGATACCTCGGTGTGGGCGGTGCATTGCACTTCACATAAACAAGCTCTACCACAGCACTGGTTCGTACTGACGAAGTCCTCCTCATAATGCATGTTGCGGGGCGACGCTGGAGTAGCCCGGACAATGCATTTTCCTCGCGGTCCTATTCATGATCTGCATGGTTGACCTAATCAGGTTCAGGGGTTTGGTCCGGCGGGAAAGAAATCCACATTTAAATCACTGATCAGAGATAGAATGATAAGAAATGTTTAGTTATTAAAAACTGAGTGGTCTGGCATATTGAAAGTTACATATTTGAATACCATCGTTGTGTTGAATAAGTAACAAGAAAAGCAAAACCATTATTGTGAGTACAAGAGGTTATAGCCTAACAAAACTATAATAACACTAGGCAGGGTCTTAATTTTTTAATTATTTTTATTCTCAATTTTGTTCTCAAACAGACAAATTGTGTTCTCAAATAGACAAATATATAAAGCCGCTTGCATATTATGGTATTTTAAAGACTATAAATAATAGATTCATGCAGATGAAAAGAACTTTTCTAAATTTTTCTTTCCTAAATTAAACTAAAATTTACAGAAGGTCACGTCTGTTTGTTCCTATATATTCACTGGATCCCTGAATGGCTCAGTGGATAGAAAACATTATAACAAGAAAGCTCGTCTATGATATGATTTTCTATGATTTATGATAAAGTCTCACCTTATCATAAATATAGTCATGTAGCCTATCTCGGATGCATTCATGGGTGGTCAGTTCTTAATTCAGAGAACTATTCCAAAAAAAAAAAAAAAAAAAATTCTAAAAACCACTCACCTATGCTGCAAAACAAACATGTTAGTTTGCTAAATTCTTTTTGTCCACTTAGAGGCTTTTGAGCCTTCTTTCTCTGTGCTTCTTCTGCCCTTTAATGTGTTTTGCGGCCTATTACCTGTTTCCACTGACAAAAATGCAGTGAACTCTTCAACAGCGATCACTTTATGGCTAAGTGGATTATCTCAACTGATGGTGAGGGCAATGGTGGACCAGGAGAGTGACCAAAAAAGGAAAAGCAACCATTTCAAATTTAACTTTTAAATCATAAAAATAGAAATCATATTTAAAAAGTGTTTTCTAATTGCACGTTTTAAATTGAATTAAAGGGAAATTGTAATATGGTATTTGCTAATCCATTAGTAAATACTTTAATTTGAAAATATATACATTTTCTACAGTTGCAGGAAAAGGGACAGTGTGTAATCTCTTTGTCTACCATTGTGGTTATTACATTTACTTTTAAATGCTTATATTAATTTTTGTAAATGGCTTTAATCATTTGTAAAAAAAAAGCCAAAAAAAAGGTGGCATGCAGTTTTGTTTGCACAAATTATCAGCAATTTTTACTTAATCTGTGCAAGAAATTAATATGATAGATACTATTATATTGGCAATATTCATGTCCCATATAATAGCTGAGAATGATACATTTAAACCAATGATTAATTTAGCAAATATTTGTATAAATTAGATAGATTTGTTTTATAAAATTCACTATAAAGTTTTTAAGAAAGCATCCATCTAAAATAATATATCTTGGCTCTTTAAAGAATGTAATGAATAATATTTATGGAAAGAAGGATCATTGGCTCTTAGAAGAGAATTATTCCATTTTTGTATTTGCCCTAGACACAAAGAAATACATTTAAAAACACAATTAATTTATCCCTCAAATGAGTTCATCAGGCATGGATTTAAAATTAGTGCAGATAGTTGTTAATTATTAAATAACCAAAAAGAGAAGAGGATCTGTTTTATTACTATGAGCCAATTTATGGCAATCTCTGCATGCCCTCTTCTCCACATCATTTAATATTCTGTTTACCCTCAAGATTATCCTTGGCTGGTTGTTTCTTCGGTAAAGAAGAAATGCTGCATTCTTTGCTAGCAAAAAAATTATTACTTTAAAATCTATCATTTATGAATGTAGATATGCTAAAATATATACATTGTGGATTACTTTTTAAAAACAGCTTTATATGTAAATATTTTGCAGTGAATGAAAAGTATAAAAATTATAGAGTCAAAGAACTGTTTATCAGTTCTCTAAGTTAACTCTCTTCTTTTCTAGTTTGATTAATTTATGGGCTTCTTTTTTATTTTGTAAGTGTTTTGTTTTGGATGCATTATCATGACTGTATTTGGAGGTACGATAAAGTGTTTTTGAATTCTATATATGGCTTTAAATTGAGCTTGACATTGCAATCTGTTGAAATAAAGTTCTAAATAAAAAAGTTAGCATTATTAGCTGTGTAAGCAATAGTAGCAGAAACTTTAAGAGATGTTTAGAAATACTTCACTTAATCCGATGATCAATTCCTCTGTGAATTTGTATAATTTTTTATGTAAATGCATTCAACCATTACATTATAATTGGGCAAAGATAGGTGATAAAAAGCCCATAGCACGCATGTGATCAGTTCAGTTTGATTCAATACAATTTAATTGTATTTTTATTGTATTAGTCAATTCAAGTTAAATCAAGTTCAGGTCATTTCACTTCATTTCTGTTCAATTCAATTCAAAACACCTAACTGGTCCCAAAGGGAAGTTAAATGTCGTTATAACTCATAGGGTTCCTTTTCAACAAGTCAATTTTTATATGCAACATATTGTTGCAAACACTGAATGACCTAAGCTTCCTTAAGATATACAGTCTGCTCTGTCCCTTCTTGTAGACGGCTTCACAGTTGCATCTTCAGTTGATTTTTCGGACGGGAGAACACTGAGGTATTTATACTGCTCGACCACCTCTTCTCCCATGATGGTAATAGAATCAGACTCTGTTTCTTATGAAATCCACTGTCATCTCCCTTGTTTTGATCATGTTTAGAATCAGATGTCTGTTTTCACGCCATGCCACAAAACAGTTCACCAGCACCCTGTAATCTGCTTCTTTTCCGTTTTTGATGCACCCAACGACTACAAGTATTTCTTAAGGTAACAGGACTCTGTCTGGTACTGGAAGTGTAGAGATTAAAAATGAATGGTGAGAGTACTGTGCCCTGTGGTGCTTCTGAGCCGCTTAATACCTGGTTAGACAGTTGACCCTTCAGTCTCATAAACTGCGGTCTCTTTGACAGATAGGTTTTGATCTAGGTGACTGTTGCTCCCTCAACCTGAGTCTTCTGGAGTTTCTCACAAAATAAGTCAGGCTGAATTGAGTTAAATGCACTGGAGAAATGCAAAAACATGACCCCACAGTGCTTAGTGCCTTGTCTAAATGACGGTGGGTTTTTCGAAGCAGGTGTATGATGACTTCTCCAACTACTAGAAGTTTCTCTGTGACCTTCATGGTGTAGGATCTCAGGGCAAGAGGTCATTGAGGGCTGTTGGTTCAGTTTCTTTTGGTACTAAAACAAGGCAGGTCTTCCATCTCAAAATGTACTGATTTATTTATTATATCTAATGTTTTACATCTTACATTTAGAGTAAGAGACTGGAGAAGTTTCATAAAGATGTTACAGGTCTCTGGTGATGCGGATTTTCTAGCAGATTGTGGAGTAGTGATGCATCAATCAGATATTAATATCAGTATGTCTTTACATGGAAGACAATTCTAGATTTAGTATAGCTGAAAATGGGGCTGATCCATAAGGACAAATGTATTCAGTCTTTTTCAAAAATACATAAAAGTGGGGTTAAAAATTTCTTAAACAGCAGAAAGATTTACCCCTCTATGGAACGCGAGTATGGACTCGTGTCTCGACAAGTTGTTGACAAGAACACAGAAAGTGTGGACTAATCAGTGTCATTTCTGCTTGTTACATCAGACACGACTGGTGCGGTGTCTTGACGTCTGTATGTTGCACTCAGTGGTATCACGGGTCGACCAGGCTTTGTTGTTCCCACTACATTCCGACTGGAGCAAATCTATTTGATGGCGATTATAACCCGGATCGCTTGCCGAGTCCTTTGACACGGTTTTAAATGTGTTAGTGAGCTGTTCCCACTGCTATTAAAAGCCGATTGTTCCCGGGTTTTAATGGGTTTTTCACCCAGTGGGAAAGGGGTATTAGGGACCCATCAATACCTTTAGTGAGCATGGTATAAATGTGTTATTGGCACAAAGAACTTGACTGAACTTCTCTGACCTTAACCCCATAGATAAACTATGGAGCATTGTCAAGAAGAAGGTGCCAGGCACCAGACAAGCTGCCCTGAGTTTCCCAACACCGCAACTTTTCATAACATTTTTAACAGTGGAAATTCATTGCTGCTTAAGGAACCTTTAGAAATCTCAGTTTCGAATGGAATAAACTTTTCCAAGTTTTGAAATGTACACATGTAACTCCACATAACATAAAGTCAGTAAACTTTTAAAATTGTTCAAAGCACCAGTTGCTGGTTTTGCCAACGTTAAGCTCTTAGGCCCCTTGAATTCCAAGATGGCTGTCATGTTGCCAAAGCTTCTTTCTTTCAACACCAAATAAGGTACTGAACACATCAAGTGGACCCAACAAGTCTAATCAAGTCTTTTCAGATCGTCTGCAGCCAGCTCCCCTTTGTGCTTATAAGGTAACATTAAGGAGTTTAATCTTATTCTCGGTCTACAGGTTTGCCACTATATGCAACCAAGCCTCGCTCTTTGCCCTCTGGTGATTTAATTTGTTCAACCCCATTTGGATTGAAAATATCAACATTTTGACCATTGTTGTATTAAAATTGTACCCTAGTTCTGGCATACATGTAAGTATCCAACATTGTTTGGGACTGCACAGTGATTTGAACCAGTGCCATTTGTAAATATATAGCTGTGTTTTAGGAGAAACTATGAAAACCTGAAGCTTGTTGTTTTCTTGAAGTAGTATTTTTAATAGTTAATAATAGAGTAAACAAAATTAGATTTTTAGATTAAACTGCTGATGTCCAGCGAATGAAATAAAATATTCTATACTCTAATATTCAAGAAAAGTATGAAATACAAAAACTGTACAAAAAAAGTTAAAAACACCACAAATCTTTACAGTTGATTTCTTGGGCCCAAAGTTCCCAATTATACTAAAAGAATCTTTAAACTTTGTCGAAGTTCTTTGTGGAAACTTAGTTTTGGTCTTTTTGATTAATCATATATAAAAATATTTTGAAAACAAAAGCTCGGTTTATACATATACAGCAATAAATGGTTATTTTCACAAAACCACTACATTTCTTTTATAATTTACATCCGTTTATTATTCATACTGTACATCCAAAATAATTTTTTTGTCTCAATTCAAACAAAAACATTGCATTGTAATTTAAATTATGAGATAATTAAGGTGGTTAATAATTAAACCAAAATCAGAACACGCTAATAAATCCTCTCCTCAAATATGATTGATTAACTCCTATTTAAGGTGAATCTCTTCAATTAAAATTTTACAACAATCTTCTACAAAGCTGCTTATATTCACAGAAACAAATTAGCATGTGTGTTTAAAGTTGTAAAACTTAACTGCTGACATTTAAAGCAAGGCTCTGACTTTTAGGCATCAGTTTTACTGGTCAACCATTAACCTACATGTTAATGCTCTACAATGAAACCAAAGAGTGTTCAAAATGCTTGAGTAGGATACACCAGTTAGTTGGCAACTATTGTTTTACATGATAAAAAAATATTATATCCTCCAAGTTAATAACTATTTTGTGTTGCTTTTTTTTTTATCCAGAATGTGATTCAGTCTAGTCATTGAAACAAATCTGAGCAAATAACATATATATAGATGGTGTTACATAAAGGATGTTAAAAGCCAGTTTTGGTTGCATTTTCTCATCTGTTTGGCTCAAGAAGACCTAAGGAGGAGCCAATAACCGCTTGCTGAAAGTGATCAGGCACAAAGCCAGTCAGACAATCTTTTTTTTGGTGTGTGTGTGGGGGG
>JAUZNJ010000036.1:89165-114849 GCA_034780135.1 Jordanella pulchra
TACTGCTGATTTGATATTAGAGACCCAACCCGGTGCAATTTACATGAAACTGTTATTTCTTTCTTTTTGATTCTTATTTGTTAATAAATACTAACCTTTTTTCATTTGTTTCCTTTTTTGAACAATGTTTCTGTCAAGGCTAAAACTTCTCTCAAAGAGCAAGTTATATTTGTTTCATTCATGCAACAGTTGTATCGGTGTCAGATATCGGCCGATACTTTCAGCCCAGGTAAAAAAACTGGATCAGTGCGTCTCTAAATTGTAGTCATCTCATTACGATGATTAAACCGAGTTTGTTCCAGAGTTTGGTGAAAGCTCTGATGGTTCTGATGATGCTGAAACCTGGAGCTGTTTAGAAATGAAAGGACAATTAAATGAAATGACAGGATTATCAGAAAATATCTTATATTTCTATAGCTCACAGTTTTAGAGAAAAGTTCCTGTTTGTTTAGGCCTCCTAAACAATTGATCTTACTTTTTGTTGTTTGTCACATCGATTGGTGAAGTTAGAGTCTATCTGCTGAGGTTGATTTAAAGGGTAAAGAGCTTCAGTCGTTCATTTGTGGGTTTGACAGGTTTTCCATCATTTTTTTTTATTTGGCAGATGGTTGTTTCGAAGTATTATGGACATCATCCACTTTGGTTTCCGTCTCACTAGCTTTTCTTCTGTGTACCCCTTATCTTTTCTCCTCAAAATCTCCACCTTCCTCCGCCGTTCCCTCTTTATCAAACATTCTGTCCGTTTGACCTCAGGAAATGGATGGAAGGGGCCCTTTAAACAAATAAGGAACGGTGGTATTGATATTAAACATTATGCTGAGTCACTGCCCTCCAGAAGTTTGTTTTTTATGTATTTTTCCTCCACCAACAGTGAGACACCACACACTGTTTGATTCAGGTATTTCACAGGGGCAGCCTTTTTGTCTTGGTTTTATGATTCATCAGGTGCTGGTGAAGGAAGAGGGAAAGGAGAGGAGATAGACAGGAGAGAGGAGCCGGATGAAGCTGGGGGAGGGGTGGCATTGTCCTAACGTGACCCTCCTGGTTTCCCAGAAACCTCGTCAATGTGATGCTGTTCCACATGGCTTGATGGGACCACCACGTGTCCCGCTCACCAACACACGCTCAATAGCACATTTAAACTGTAGGTAGTTGCAGATATGCTCAGAGCTAAACAAAAAAACAGCATTAAAAGCAGAAAATAAAGTACAGTAAAAAAAGAAGAAATACTTTATGTTTAGCAAATCTACATACTCAGATTAAGTTCAGTCCATTGTGGGTGACTGGAATCCCACAAAATGCATTTCTCCGGCTGGGCCTGAGCGAGGAAAAACAACTGACCATTCTCAGAAAAAAAGTGCACAGCCTGCCTGTAAACACATATGAAGCTTTTTTCTGTGAATGTGATGGTTATAAATTCTAACTGCTGCTGGGAGAAAGGATCTCTAGTAACACACTTGACTTAGGACACATTAGTCTTAAACTGAAGGTCCGTTTTACTTCAACAACAGCTTCTTAAATGGGGTGGAAGACTTTGTCTCGGTCCAAATACACACACCTCAGCCTAAGAAGTGTGTATGTGGTAGAAGTGTGTGTAAGGGTTGCAGTAGGCAGGTAGCAAGCGTGCAAAACTGGACATTATGGGTTAAGTCATCGACATCAGAAATGATGGGAAACGTCACTTTGTTGTAACCTTACCGCTGGAGCTGAGCAATACAGCTTAGAAATCTGAGGTGTAACCCTTTTCTTCCAAATCTGACTATATCTTTGTTTTTTTTCTCCCTCAGGTTTCTTGATTAAAAGAAAAAAAAAACAAATACCATACATTAAACTAACGTTTATTTCAGTGCATGTAAAACATTAATACTCGTAACTGAATATGACTCTAAGAACAAAAAATGATAAACTAATGTCAGTCTGAGCTGTAAAGCTGATTTATGCATCGTTTCATGTTAGCAGATAAAATAAAGCTTCAATTAGTAAAACTCATATGGTTATAAATTTAGATCTACTGCAGCTTTAGAAGTCGACGCCGTAGTTTGATGCACCTCCTTTTAAAGCGGCTCTCTTGTTTGTTTCTCCGTGTGAAACCGAGTCGATGGCTTTTATTTTCCTCTCACTCTCAGCTCTGTCGGTCATCACCAGCCGGCCCGTTTGCATCGACGTTAAATGATTTTGCTCTGCAGCGGCTGCTTATTCTTACCTCATCTAATGGGTCTGCCCCACTTGAACTCTGTGTGGGTGTTATCTAGAGCGTTATGAAAAGCAGCCCGAGGCCACCGCCGAGCCATGCTGGACGGCAGGGTATGTGTGTTATGAAGTGTTGACTGACAGGAAGGAAATTAGAAGTGAGGCAAAGGGGGGTGCAGAGGCCTCAAATACAAGAAAATGAAGAGACTGTTGGACCAAAGCTTGTTTTGGGCTTTTTTTCTGGATTTTTTCTTTTGGGGGGCTTTTATTTCTGTAAGTAGGTAGACAGGAAATGGGACATGCAGCAAAGGTCAGCAGGCCTCCTCCATCGAACCTCCAATGGCCGCACCGAGGAGCAGAGCCTCTGGGTCAGGGGTCACACACTGCTGTGCTCCTACAAATTATATTTTTTATGATTAATAACTGTTTTATATCTCTTATAACTCAGATTCCACACAGTGGCATTAGATAACTTCTGCTTTTGTACTGAAGATTAAAGCATTTAATATTCTAGATTGTTTGCATTGCTTTATATAAAACCATCTACTTTCTATAAGCCCAGATCTTGGATCCAGCTTTGAAAAACTCGCCTCCCTTCTTGTGTTTCCTCCAGTACCTTATCCCACCGCCTGCCCCCAGCCTCGCCCTCCTCCCACAGCATCGCCGGCGCCTCCGGGGTCTCGTCCTCCACTCCGTCATCCCGTCTCTCTAGGGGATCCACGGTGAGGAGCACGTTCCATGGAGGTCAGATCAGAGACCGTCGTCCTCCATCTCACGCCCCGCCAGCGTCCCCTACGCCATCTCATGATGCCAGCCCGCTGCCCCACGTCAGGAGCCGGGCCCCTTCCAACCTGCTCAGCAAGATCACCTCCAAGCTGACCCGCAAGTAAGAGGAGATGCTGAAGAGTTAAATGAGTAGGAGTTTAGCTTTTACTGACAAGGGTATAAAACGGAAAATAAACATTAGTGTTGTTCATGTTTAACGGTTCAGCTTGTTGATTGTGACCTGAGTTTCCCATAGTTTATTATTTGAATGTAAATGTTTAGCATTATAATCTTTGGCATAAAGGTCATAGAGCTAACTTGCTGCCTCTTTCAGTCCTTTTCTTAACCAGTACTAACCTACTAGCCTTCTTTAAACAAGGAGGACACACAGTCATCAAATCTTTGTCCTCATTAATGCAAGACCTGGGTCTAATAAGTTTTTAACCAAGCTTCTTTTTACCTCGCTGATAAGATTGATTCTATCTGTATTTACTTTAGAAAATCATTAAATAAGATCTTATGCTGTTTTTTGGGGGGAGTGATGGTGCCATAACATACAAACTACTGTTTTGTGAAACCCTTCAGGCAATTAAATAATACCTTGAAATAGGCATTATTGGTGAAACATGCAAAAAAAAAAATAAAACCTTGAATTTAACTTATCTTTGCCTATAAGGGGATTTGAAAAGTCCTAAATTGGTTTTAAAGTTGTTGTATTTTTTTTGGGGGCAATGCCACCTCTAACACCTCATATCTAATAGATGAAACTAAAGTATCTGTTTAAGTTTCAGTCGTCTTTGAACTGATAATTAGAGGTGTAATTGGTTGTTTTTAATCTTCACTGTTAACTGCAGTGGATGATCTGTGGGTCTGTTTTCCTCCAAGAACTTGTGAAGTATGCGCACATGATTTCTGAAAACACCAGCAGATTCTCTGTAAAACCTCTACACATAAACTTAGGTTTTTCCAATGAGCATCCCCAGACCTACTGAAACCCTCTGCAGACAGACAGGAGAGGAGTCAGGATCATCTATAGAGAGTAAATATTCTGATATTAAAGGCTGGATTCTTCTCAAACTTTCACTTTGAGATTATGCTGCTGGAATAATCCCCAGTAATAGTGGAGGGCGCTGTCGGTATCACTGAACGGCTGTAAACATCAGTGTTTCAGTTATGACACCCATTGCTCACCTTGTTTATGACATATAAGATAAAATCCCATAATCTTAGACATCGATTAATTGGATAAAGTATTGAGGTTTTTTTTAGCAGCATTGAACCAAAGCTAGAAACGGACCCAGGTCTTCAGCTCAGATTGACTTACTGAATGTTTCTTATGGTCTGTTGTTCTTGGCTGCTTACTGTTGCTTTATCTGTTTGGTTTATTTTTTTAACAACGTTGGCCTCTTCTTACCAATCACTCCTGCCAGTTTTCTGCCCTTTCTTTGCATTCTGTTTAAACTGTATTCTTCTATCTTTGCTTCCCACTCTCTGTCTTTCTGTTGTCCCTCTCACTTTGCTTTCTTTCTTCCTCTAATTCCCTTCCTTTTTCTTTCCCATTCCTCTCATCTCCTCTTCACTGCCTTCTTTTCTTCCTCTTGCCTCGCAGGGTCACTCTTGACCCTTCTAAACGTCCGAGCTCAAACAAGTCCGTGTCGGGCTGCACCCTCCCGCAGGGAACAAAAACAGTTAGTAAGTTTTCCTTTCCCATGTTTTCTGGCTGCATCTGTCTGTCTGCCTGCCCACCCCACCAGTGCTTCTGTGGTCCCGCCTCCTCCCTCCATCCGCTGTCCGTTGCAGCTCGGGGTTCAGTCGTACAAACCTTGTCCTGAGGTAAAGCTGCTTTACATGTAGGAAGTGTACATAATCCCTGGTTTAGCTCAGTTATAGCTGGAGGTTTCTGGTGCAAATAAACCATTTCAGTCACACCTTAGTGTTCAAACATGAGGATACCTAGATACATTTTAAATTGTTAGTTATTCGAAAATTAACTTCTCATAAATGTTTTCCAGTATTCTTTTTAAAATGTAAAAACATCTCCAATCTCCCTTCTTTTGGTTTTATGTTTCACTTCCAGGGAGTTTGGTTGTTTTTTAAACACTTTGGCTTTTTTTTTTTCACTTATTTGTTTTCCGTAATTGTGTCTATTGCGCCCCTTTTTATTTTTTTGTCCGGGGAAGGGTACTGGCTTTGTTCTGTGATATGTAGAGAAAGCAATATGTTAGGTGGAAACGCACAGTAAATGGTTATACAGGCTGCAAATACATGAATGATGCAAACTTCAAAGCGCGCTCAGAGAAAAAATTAAAATACATAAAAAAAAATCTGCTATTATAAAAAGGAAATAAGCTAAAGGAAAAGAAGGACTGCAAAGAGCAAAAAAAAAACAACAGCAACAAAAGAAAAAAGCTTCAAACAACAGACCATTAGGGGGAATCGACCTTAAGACCCTCAGTGAAGATATTAACGAGATGTGCAGAAGAAAAAAAGGGGGGGAAAGCAAAACGGGTATCCTTTACTTCTTCTGTTTTGTTTTTTTCATCTCTACAAACATTTTTTTAAAAAAAAGCATGATCAACTCCTTGTAGTTGTCTGCTTCACTTCCGTTTTGTTGAGAGATCTTTTTTCTGTAAGGAAAAATACAACAATTTTCCAAACGTTTTCTTTTACTCTTTGAGTGAGCAGTGTTGACAGAGACGTCACACCTAATATCTTAGACATGCAATAAAACACTATTAACAGCTCTAGGTTCTTCCTTTTTAAAAATGTGTTTGACATACATTGACATGCATCCACCGTAACAGTTCCAACTTGGCGTTTGGTGATGGTTTATCAACTAGAGGATCAGATCTCGTCATGATTACGGCTTTTTATACGAGCCTTGATTAGGATGTGATATATCTGCAGAGATTTAAGACTTTCTAACATTGAATATCATGATGTCCAGACTAATAAAAAATAATTAGGAAATTTGTGCGGATTATGACCAATATTTGTCTTCTCAACGTTCAACAATAATAATTCTGTATCCTGCAGACCTAGTTCTTAACTTTAAGGTGAGAAAATGTAGTCGGAGTCGAAACTCTTGAGAAGGGCCGACCAAGCCCACTTCAAAGGACTGAGATAAATTTGACACCTTAGAAGCAAAAATATATAGAAATAAACACTTTATGTTGTATTAAACTAAGTTACCTTAAACGACTCTTATGGAAATAATTTAATTATCCAAATCAATGCATAATATTTATGTCTATTTGCTGCCTTTTCTCCTCCTTGTAATAATCTTCAGTTTACACTTTGTCCAACTTTAGGCTAATATAGTCATAATAACTGGTTAAATCCTTTCTGCGTTTGATGCAACTTTATTGAGGTGCATTTTTTAACATAATGATCCTCATTTATTGTCTGTAGGATTCTAGTGAATCCAGACTAAACTGCTGCTTCTGGATGCCTTTCTGCTCAGTTATGTAACCAAACATACATTTTTTTCTTGTTTATCCTTATTATTTAGCATGTTTTCTAATCTGACATGAAAGCACATATTATCTTTTGCGTTACACAACATTCAGTTCCTTTAAGCTGCATTCAGGGCAAGCCCCGACCTTTAAGTCTCATCTTTGCTCAGACAGGAAACTTGATGTTAAACTTAATTGACTTTAGTTGTTTCTTCCTGTAGAACAGCTTCACCTCCAAGCTGCCTGTTTGCAGCTCTCTACCTGTTTGTGTGCGTCTCCGTCTGTGTGCGTCTCTGCTTCAATGAAAGGCTGCAAGTGCTGCAGCGCCACCACCAGCTTACAACAGAGAATACACATTCAAAATGTTTGTTGTTGAACATGTTAGGTTTTCCTGCAGACTGAATGATGGATTGAAGCAATAAGTCAGAACAGCTGAAACTAGGTTTGTATAGCAAACATCCCTGTGAAGATGATCTGTGTTTTGTGAAAAACAACTAAACTGCTGTAGTTTGAATCATAGAAACAGCATCACGTGTTTAAAGATGTTCGGAGAACCCATGGGGAGCAGCAGAGACTTGAAAAAAGGGGAGGGGTTGATGGTTTTATTCCACCAATACTGAGGTGTTTGAGGAGGCTAACTGATAGCGTCTGCTTAAACCCTTTTAGCTGCAATAGGCTTTTTTTTTTTTTTTTTTTTTTTAGAAGTAAGTAATCTAGAAAAAAGCTTTTCCATCTGTAACAGTCAACAGTACATTTCGGTAAGTGTGGATTTATTGTGGATGAATCATCCAGAGCCTTCAGGGTCTTGGACAGAATTAGGTCGGGATGTTTTATTATCAGAGTGGAAGTGTGTCGCGGTGCTGAGTGGTCTGCATGAACCACTGTGACTTTACCCAGCAATATCCAATTAAAATGGGATTTATTTTTTTATTTCTCTTAACACATCTATATGATGTTTTAATTGAAATCTTTATTGGTGTGGCAACAGTCGAGAAAGATGAGAAGGGCGTAATTCCCCCTGCTACCACTAGTTGGTGGTATGTTCTTGAAAACCAAGAAACATTTGAAACATTTCCCACCTAGAAGATAGTGGGGGAAAAAAAAAATCTTACGTTGTTGGAGAACTGTCCTGGTTACATAATGACAGAGACCTGTTCTTAAAAACAGCCATTTGTAGAGAAAACATGCACTGTTGTTGAATAAATGAACAGTGGAAACACAATAAAAAAAATGCCATTTTTTTTAACAACATAAAAAAAGCCATTAGTTGTAGCAGGTTCCATTTATCTTCTGAAGTGCAACTTCAGATATGGCGATATGCCTAAAATTTATATCACCATACATTTCTTAATTTTTAACGATATGATATAATTTCGATATTGATAATTTCGATATCGATGTAGAAAAAATAAAAGACCTAGAAAGAGCACAATAGATGTCTGTACGAACTTCTGACAAATATTTTGCAAAGTTTAAAAAAAAAATCCTCCAACATAACATTTAAGAAATAGTAGCTTTGAAAAACAAAAACACATAAAACTGCATGAAAACCTGGAACATCAGTCAGTGAGAAACGCTGCATTTATACACTGTGACACATATTGAAATATCACAAACGTGTGTAAAAGTCATATAACCAATATTGAATTAAACCATATCACAAGTGTTTTTGTGTTTATCTGTAAGTTATGATTCAGAATTAAAAATCAACATGGCTACCTGCAGTATAAATGTTAAAAGTGATTATAGTAAATATGTTATTCTTAGGTCTGATGTTTTGTATCGTGTTAAAGGAGCCTCACATCCACTACAGAACAAATCATATCTGTAAGCATATCATTTTATTTGAATGTGTCAGTAAATAAAAAGCAGATAAATGCATAATTACCAGCCTACATTGCTAATAGTAGTTAGCCCGGGGATTTAGCTCAAGAAGAAGCTCATTCTGCCGTTTTTCCAGCTTTACATCTGGAACATGGATAGTTTAGGAGAGAAATGATTCACAGAAATGATTGTTTGGTTCTCTGCTGCGAAGGAAGAGCACTCTGATAGACTAACAGCATCATGGCTGCCCTCATATCGCATAAAGGCTGCATCCTGCTCTCCATGACCTCTAGAGCCTGTCGAAACCTGGCTGGATCGATTCAGATCTGTGGGCAGCCTTAGTGGTACCACCCTCCTGGTATCTGCCACCCCTCCCATGCTTTTTCCTTTATATGTGTAAGAGGAAATTAGTCCAACCTTTAGAGAATGTATACAGACAAAAAAGCAAAGTAGATTCAGGATTCAGGTTCATCTTTTTCTCTTATTTTTTTTACATCCAATTGAAAATTCTTATGGTTTTAGTCTGTTTTATTGGAATAATTAAATCCCAAACTGTTATCTTAAAAGTGGCTGACTTCATCACTGTCTACTCCAAAATCCTCTAATAGTATTTATGACACAAATAAAACCATTTTGCTTTAGAAGAAATAAATATTTAATTATTTCTCTCTTTAGATGGAATTTTCAGTTGGTAAATCTCTCTATAAAAGGTTGGATGGATTACAGGAAGCCTTAATAACAGCAGTCTTGGAAGTTTGTCTCAGTGAGGAAATGAGTGGAAGGATTTCCGTCTGCATCCTTGAACCTGTGACATTTAAAGCATTTAGCGTATGTCTGAGCTGGAGCAGATGCTGGTAAGAATCATCTCGGTCCGTTACAGTCATCCTTACTGACCCGGCATCGCTGCTGTTTTAAATCAGGATTACGTATGTAAGCAGGATTTATCCTTCTCTTTACCAGGGATCATAGGCAGCTCTTCTTTAAGAAGTTTTGTGTCACTAATAGAAGTTTCTCCATCTTTCTTTCTGTTTTTATGTTTTGACAAAAAAGGCTTTTAAATGAAGTCTTTAAGTTTTTTTCGTATTACAGCATCATTAAAATCATCTGAGAGTTTTAGACTTTTTCTGTGATAGTTTGATGTAGAGAGGAGTCCACATCATTATCCCTCCACCGACAAACTAAACAATCATTAACAAGCTTCACATTGATTCTATATTTATCAAATAACTTCTTTTGGCTCATTTCTAGTTTCTTTCCATCTTGGCATCGTTTTAACACAGACCTGAATCGTCCAGAGCTACAAATTTTTGGTCAGTTAATTGCATTTAATTACCGACACATGGCTGATCCTTTCCCTTCAAAATGCTACCGAATCTGCAAGTGTTTTCTTCGTTTCTTGCACCCAGCTCTCTTGTTTTAGTCTCGTCTTTGTTTGATATCTAACAATGCTGTGAAATCTGTCGCGTGTTTTGATGCAAATAAGGTCAATTTAAATGATGTAAGAACTTTTTAGAGACCATCTTTGTTTCTTTTGGTCTCCACAGTTAGAGGATTTTTCTCTTTTATTCCCTTTTTATTATATTAAGAAATATCGTAAACAGAAGCGCATCTTGAATGATTTAAAGGAAGCTTCTAAACATATAGTTCTTAATCTAAACGCTTTTATAACAGTGTTATATACAAAACGCTTTACTTCTTCGGATTTTCATTTCTGTTAAGTTGGGAAATGTTTTCTACTAGTTGTGGGCTGTTTGGATTTATTTAATTTGGAAATGCTCCTTGTTTTGTTTTTTATTTAGATTACACACAGTTTTTAATTATAGAACTTTCAGGCTCAGGATGATGTGGGTCAAATCTGAGGATCACGTCTCCAGAGCTTTTATGTAGATTTATTGACTGCAGTGACGAGGCAGCGGTCACTAAAACTGGTTCTTTAAAAAACAGCAACTGATATGAAAAGGAAAAAAAAAACACATCTTTATATTGGGGGAAAAAAAAGACTACAAATTAAGTAAAAAGAAAATCCCCAGAAAGATACATGTGCGCCATCTAGTGATAAGATATGAATAATGCAGTAAAAAACTCACTATGAATCCGAAAAATTATTATATTCCCATCATAATATTATAGTGTTTCTCCTTAAGCCTACTTAGTTTTCTTTTTTTAATCACACAAATAAAAACTGCAAGTTTCACTTAAGAAATGCCCTTCTGTGAGTTAAGAAAACCACCAGCTTGAATTTCTTCCCACATTGAGTCTTTGCATTGACTTCTATTCACCTCATTAACTGCCTTTGGGCCTCAACCAAAAGTTAACCCTCCCCATTCCTCTAAATTGAACATTTTACTATAAATATGGGGTCTGCTCCCCATTAGGGTATTGTTCCTCACAAAATAGCAAACCCACCAGAAAATGTCTAAACTAGCTACGTAAACAAGCGCACACTCTTACCGACTGTTTCTTGATGTTCCTCTGCTCTGGTATAATCTCTGTCCTTCCATCCAACCTTCTCACCTGCTTCATTTTGGTGTTTCCTTGTTGTTTTGTCTCCATCCATTGTTTCAGAGCAGCGTAGGGTGCCGAGGATCCACCTGCAGATTTACGGATTAGTTGTCATGTTCTGTGTTTTAAACGGTGCAGAAAATTAGAGGAATATCAGAAAAGAAGGATGTTAGGATGTGATGGATAGAGATTGTTTGGGTGATTCCTAAGAGATATTTTTCTCTTCCTCTTGAGGGTCACAGACCAACCTGAGAGAATCAGCAGATCTCCGGTCCCAAGGTGAGAACATGTTTGTTTTTGTTGTTTTTTTTCTTTGAGCTCGGCTCCTCTGTGTCGCAGCAAACTGTTTAAGTCATAATCTGTTTCAAGGGATTTGGGTAAAGTTAGTTTTCTGATATGACTCTTGCACACCTCAGTCTTTTTTTTCTCAGTTTTTCAATAAAGTACTTAATCTTCATTATAGCAACGTTTTTTAATGCAACTCTATAAACAATGATGATGATCTACTCGGACCCTACAGGATTTCCTCCATCTTTTACCCTTAATCATATCAGTCAATCAAATCCCAGTTTCTTGGTGCGTTACTGAAGGTTTCATGTGCTCCTCTCAGCCTCAGCAGCTCCAGCCCAGTCTCAGGTTAAAAGCATCAGGTAAAGCAGTGACAGGTTGCTGTTCTGTATGCAGATTGTGTTGTAGATGTAGACTCTGACTGTGGCTCCTTGTTGTAAATGATTCCTGCAGGTAGAACTGAGGTATGATTGTTTCCGTCTTACCTGGACCCACTAGCAGGGTTTAATAATGTGCTTTTTTGTTTTATTAGTCAGTTTTATTGTAGAAGTGTTACGGATTTATATCATTTAATTCATATTTAATTACCTTTCTAAACCCTTTCCCACCTTTAATGTGACAAATATCCTCTGCAATTCAAGTAGGAAGGTATTTTACATAGTAAAAGGTCATAATTTAATAGAAAATGTGAAATGCAGTCGAGTACGTTCAAACACCTTTAAGCTAAGGCTTTATAAAAGCACTCTTTTATACAATTTCTTCATTCAATCGTCTTGCCATCAGTTAAAGAACACATAGGGAGTTTGTACAATTTCTCCCTGTATTTGATTCATTTCAATAAAGCTGTGATCAGTAAAGAAGTTATGCAAGTGTATCAATCTTGAAGATAAAAACAGATTCACTACATTATGTGTGCGACGGAGCATTGAAAGCTGTTATCAGTAACCTGGGATGTAGCAAATGTTTTTTCCATCACAGAACCTGTTTAGAGAGTCTGACAAGAGACAGAAACACTGAATGAGCTGAATTTCTGGTTAAACTCCAGGTGTTTATTCTCTGTCTTTATTCTCAATTTGTCTGGACTCTGGAGTAAAGACTAAATTAATGTCAATGAAAACCTCATGTGACAAAGGGTACTTTCACTGTTTACCAACGTTTCTGATGCAACATTAAAGGTGGAAAAGTTTTACTGTAATTTGAACCAAAACGTGACGTTTTTTCCACGACTGTTTGCTCACTGAAGGTTTTAATGACTCAAGCATTCAAATCATTTGATTTATTAAAGGATTATCGCTGATTATAGGAAGATGGACGCCAATCTGCGTGATGTCTGATCTTTTCTCTCCTCTCCTCCCACTCATTCCCATCCACCCTCATCCTTTTACTTCTTAATTTCGAACATCCCTTCATCCCTGTTATTGAAAACCCGCTCTACCCCCCAACTCTTCCTTTTCTGCTGTGTCTCCCACACACCTCTCCTGCTCCTTTTCTCCTCCCTAGTCGCCATCTATCTGGGTATCAGAAAGCGGCCGAGCCCCGGACCCCCCGATGCGGATGGGATGTGAGGGTCCGGAGCCCCCGGGACCCGGCCGAGGTGGTGCTGGCACTGCGAGAGGCAGCGCAGGGCTGCGGCTGCCAGGTCCATCTCGCCGGGTCTTTCCTCCTGTCCTGCACCCATGGGGCAGCCGGCGCTCGCGTGGCCTTCGAGGCCGAGGTCTGCCAGCTGCCCAGCGGGCAGGGCCAAAGCGGTGTGAAGTTCAGGCGCTTGTGGGGGGCGCCTCTAGCCTTTAGAGACATCGCCGCCAAAGTGTCCAAGGAGCTGGAGCTCAGAGGTGAGGCAGGTAGGTGACAGACATGACAGGCTGAGCAAGACAGAGGAGGAAGAGAAATGGCTTCTTTCTTCTCTTCCTCCATGGACTCCACATCATCTCGCATTGCCTCACCTTCGCCAAAAGCCCCTCAGCTCCCAGACACCCCTACTCACAGCTGGACAGATGGATGCAAGAAACTAAAGCCGACCCTTTGACCTGCAATCCCTACTGAGAACACACCTACACCTGCGTAGCTTGAGGCCATAGAGTTGGACTCGTTTTGTTTTTTTGTTTGTTTGTTTTTCACAAGTTCAGATGTAATTCAGGTTTGTTGTTGCTGAAAATGATGGAGAACGGTAACTTGATGTTCACATTGTTGTCTCTGTTGTTTGTCATCATTCCTTTTTAAACAGCTGCTATTTAAAATGTTTTTTTTTTATTTTTGTGAAATAAGTTTTTTTTTGTTTTTTTTTTTGTTTTTTGCTTAGTGCTTTTAAAATAGGAAGAAGTTGACGACTACCGTCAATATCAGAATCAGAAGTCACAGAGGAAACCTCCGGCCTCTAGGGGGAGACATGCAGGGACTGTCAACAGATTGAACGAAGCAAAGCCTCGTTTGCTTTTAGCCTCTGGATATGAACTCTTCTCCTGTGTTCCTGCTGAAATGTTTGCTTCGTTCGCTCATCTATGTTGATGCAGTCGTAGTAAACAGGCAGCAGAGTCTCTTTGCCATCTGAGCTTTTACATGTTTGGACATAATAACAATCGCACTCATTATTTATTAAACCGGTATGAAGCCAAAATGCTTTGCTGTCGAAAAACAAATAACATCAAATCACTTCAACTGCAAACCTGCGTTTCTACCCATGTTTTCTGTTTTGTTTTGGTTTTATTGAATTTATAAACATAGTTTCTCTGTTAGCTTTTTTTTTTTTTTTTTTTTTTTTTTAATATTACCTTTCATTCTTTTGCTAACTGTCCCTTTGTGAACTTCAACCTTTAAGAAGTAAGGATTTTACAGCTAAGTTGTTGGTTGTTTTTTTTTCCATGAACATTTGCACCTCCTGAACTTTGGATAAAAACTACTTTATTCCCACATATCTGAAGGTTGGTGGCCATCTTAAATGTCTTTATGACCTTTCTTAATACCTAACATTGGGGGGTTTGTGAGATAAGGTAAACATTGCATAGATCTGTGAAAACTAACACAAATGTTCTAAAAATACACATTTTAAAAAGAAATCTGATAACTTAAGGCTTCACTATTCAAGATAGTAGAAAACACAGGATTTTTTATCTAAACTTAGCGACTGCTTCTTCCCTTTAAATACCACGGAAGCAACAGTGGGGAATTTAGTTTTCCACGCTCAGCTTTCACCATGATCCACGGCGATCATATAACAGTGTTGAGCATTTTGAGTGTTTCTGCAGACTTCAAGGTTGATGTAAGTATTTTGATAATCATACAAATACCAGATGATTCTATTATGTTCCAATACTTCAGATTTTACAATTAAAAGAGGCTGTACTTCCTTTTTATCTGAACTACAATTGGAAGATAAGCAGGTAAAAAAATGGCTTATAAATAAAGAAAGGAATGTTTCAATCATATAATTCATCTAATGAGTCTTTCCGAACACTAACCTTCAAATGATCTTAAAACGGGTCTTTTAGATCAATGTTATTCATTAGTTTTATGACAATAATACGATTCACCAAGGGAAGCCATAAACAGGATTAAGTTAATTACATATTTCATTTTTTTAACTAAAAAAAAAACAAAACAAAGTTTTTAAAGCTGTTAAATAGATCATTTGAGGGAAATTCTGACTCTGCAATAATGGTTTCAAACTCCAATCCTCTGGTGTCCTCCAGCTATTACATGTGTTTCCTGCCCCACAACATCAGAACCTAATGGCTCAGCTGCTTTGCTAACATGCGCCTCCATAGCCCTGCTAATGAGCTAATTGATTCAGGTTTGTTGAAGCAGAAACATTAAACATTACAGGATGCTGATCATCGAGGACTGGAGCTGGAAACCCCAAAGGCTCTCTCTCCTAAATGATTCATTCAGCTTAGACTGGTGCAGAACAAGTGAAGCAGTTGTTGCTTCCCTGATCAACACATTGTTCAGTGTCCCAGCCTGTCTTAAGCCATTGCTGACGTGTTCTATAAGCATAGTTGCACAGACAAAGAGCCAAGAATTACGAGTTTTGATCGTTTTTCTTTAATTTTAGATGTTTCTGGGATGTTTATGTCTATTAAGCACTTTTTCTTCCAATTTTCTAATGTTTTTCATCTCAGCCTCAATGCTTGTTGTTTTTTTTTTTGTGCAGCAACTATGACCCCTTTGTTAAAATATGGGCTCACTGCACCTTAGGGATGTTTTACAATATAAAACAAAAATCGACGTGTTTAGAATAAAGGCACTTCTCTGTCCTGATGCTTGGAGGGCCTGAATATTTCTTTCCTTTTACAATCCTTGCTTTTGTTTGACCTAACAGCTCACCTGTTGGACTTTCTTTCAGATCTCTGCAACAACAAGCTCTGTTTTCATTGTGCACTGATTTGCACAAGTTTAATCACAGACTAAACTCCCTATACAAGCTTTGGCTCCATATTTTTTTGCCAAGACTCAAAAACCAACAACAGGTTCTTTATTTTTGACATACAAGCTGTAGATTCTTGCTCCTTTTTGCCAGACTTCAGGACTGATGTTAAGACTGTTGTACCATTGGATTGAAGGTATGGATCCATGACTGTTAACCAATCAGATTCCTGCTTTTAAAAGCCAATAAAAAAAAAATCAAAATTTAAAGCTGCTCTTTGATGCAATTCTGTTTTAGATAATAAAAATCTTTTTTTTTTGTTATTCCTGCTATACATCCAAACTCATTACTGCAGGGTCTTGAAACAGTGACCTGGAAAGTTGATGTCTCTTCAGTTCTCTGTTTTTAGTGTGTCAAAGCACCGTCTGAAAATGTAAAGCTGTGACTTAGGGGCCTGTTATGCAAATGTATTTTTTGTTTACAGCTTTGCCTCGCCACCAAAAGATGTTCTCATCCTGTAAGTTGGGTTTATTCTTCTGGGCCTCAGATAATGTAAAATAATTAAAATCTCATGTTCCTGCTCAGATACCAGAAACGATCGACTTGCAGTCCTGCATGTCTCCGAGGATATGTGTGACACAAAAATAAAAAATCTTCAACCAATAATATATTCTGGTTTCTTCTTATTTGCATTTAGAGGAGACTCAGCAGGTGTTTCCCTGTTAAAATATGTATAACATCAAGTTAAAATAAACCTTTCTTGTTAAAGTTCAGTTTGGATTTTTGCTAAATTATTTCAGTTTGCAAATGATCAATAAATTATTTTTTCTAACCCTCTTTCTGGGAGAAAGCCAGAAGATGGCTTCGCTTTTTACCTAAATGGACAAGGACCCGTTTATGTCATATTTAGAGTTTAGTGTAAATATATAAAGTTGCCCAACATCATGGATACGATATCAGAAAGTAAATTTGATCTTCACAAGTCAGGATCATCCTATCCTGCAATTTCCAGATCCTTGACTGTTCCACAATCATCTGTTCAATGTGGAAATATTAAAACCTACGACAACCTGAAATTATTTATTAAGGTTCTGCGTCCTACATATAAACCTCTTCTGTTAGGAAAAGTAAAGATCCACTGTAAAACGAGTCCTGTACCTACATGGACTCAAAATCCACTCTTTCAGGAAGAAGCCATCACTCTTGATAGCAAAATAAAAAGCCAGAGTTTTGTTTAGAAATGCATTTAGGTACCATAATTACTGACATGTGCTGTGGTGTGATAAAACTAAAATTGGAAGCGTTCGACTGTGATGAACATCATTATCTTTAGAGGTTAATGGAGAAAACCAAGTAAGGAGACTTTTCACAAAAAAAAATAAAAAAGAGACAATCATAAGTCATCCAGGAAGTCAAAGCTTCAAAATGGACAAAAGCTTCCTATTCGTGTGTCATAGACCTCAAATATGGGGGTTCGGAGGGGCCCTTGCGGCCCACAAAAAACTTTGAGGTGAACCTGACCAGCTGACTTCATCCAGAGGACTAGCAAACTGAGAAGCTTGTGGAATAAAACCTAAAAGGAAATGTATGTAAACTGAATTTAAGGGAGTGATTTTAAGAAACTGCCATTACTGTCAGCATTTGCAAACAGAAATAATCAGTAATACTGAAAACTGGGAAGCCTTTGTCTGGTTTTATGTCAGTAAAGCCTCGTTTCCAATGAGTAGGGCGGTCCTGGTCTCCACGGTTCAGAAATGTTTGAATGATCTGTCCCATTCAAAAGAGTGTTTCAACTGCAAATCTGAAAGGGTCAAACTAATGCCCACCTTTGCATCATACCGTCATAGCATGATGTCTTACTGTATGCCAATCATTGCAGGTTTATCACCAGTAGCTCCGCCCCTAACCGAGCCATAGCTTCATTCTATGGACCTACCTCAGAGTAGGACAATCTGATTAGGTAGTATGGGCCGGTTTGATCATGGAAACACTCAAAATGTCCAATAAAATCAGACCAAACTGCACCGTATCACCCAGTGGAAGTTAGGCAAAAGTGGGAAAAAGAAAAAAACTTTCAGATTTAAACTCTGTTGTTTTACGTGAAGGAAAACAAAAACGTGATTTTTTTGGTTCTTACATGGGGCTTTGTTTAATACTCCAGTAGTATTTTACAAACAAATCATTTTGGCATACACATAGCCACGACCAGACTATGCATAGGTTGATCCCAGGGTGTTACAGACGAGATGGGAGGATGATTTCAGAGAGAATGAATTAGATGAAAGGGAGAAAAGGCAGAAAAAGTAAACAGAAGTAAGAAGTGAAGGAGTGTCTTTGGATGGAAAGAAGTCAGCAGAAAGTAGCCGTTTGGCCAAAACTGGTAGAATAACTTTACAACAAGGCTACATGTTCATTTTTTTATAAAATAAAAAAAAACAAACAGTCATTTATTTATGGGTTGTCTGTCCGCTTCACTTCTGGGCAGGGATCATGCCATCGATGGACTCTCCCTTCTCCAGCTTCTTCTCCATCTCTACCATGAGCTTCACACCATCGACCACCAGCTGCACCTGGTCCACCTCGGAGGAGCCCAGACGGTCAGCGTTGGAGATGTCAAACACGCCGCCCACTGAGGCTGTGTCCACACCGCCTGGAAGGATAAAGACAGTGAATGAGTCCCGCTTCAGATCCTGGTTCTCAGCCTGGTGGGAGAAGGGAAACTGTTTCTCTACCTGTGCCACGTTTCTGCAGGCGCAGCCTGGTCAGGATCTCCTCAAACTTGGCGTGTGTGCTGAGCTTAGGCAGCTTGACGTGCACGCCACCACGCAGGCCGGTTCCCAGGTTAGAGGGGCAGGTCAAGATGTAGCCCAGATGCTCGTTCCACATGAAGCCATGGTTGTGCTTCTTGAAGATCTCCTCAATCTGCCCAAAATCAAGTGAATCTACGTTAGGTTTGTGTACAGAAAAGAGTATGCACAGTATGCCTATACCTTTTTTTGAAATTCTTAATATATGTACACTATTTTAAAATACCCAGAGCTAAACTTTAAAGTGGTTTTAGTCAGTTGTTTTACAAACGTTCTAAAATAAAATAACCGAAAGTATGAGTGTTTTCTAAACATATAGTGCAACAAGTGCTTAAAAAAAAGTTACCATTAAATAAAGTGCAAAGGTCTAAAAAATGACCTTGATATTTAACTCAAGCCTTGTATCTCAGTTCAGCCTCAAAGTATCTAATAAGATAAGATACCGTCATTTCATCTGTTAACCACATGTTCTAAACTCACCATTAACCTGCTAACTAAAGAAATTATTCATAGCAGATAAAATTCTCACAAATCTTTTTTGTTTTTTCTTTCATACATTTTGTAAAGTTCTCTCTTAAAACATTCTTGAACTTTTTCATAAACTTGTTCAAGTGAACTTGGAAAAGAATAGATTTAAAGCCTATAAACATATGAAATAAATCCTGATCACAGAACCTGAGATCCATCCTCATCTATCTATGAGACTTTGCTTTATTTTGTCTCAAATCCTGTTTAAATTCAAGCTCAACTACTATAGAGTTTATTACTTTAATGGTCGTCAGTATAGATGTAAGATCCAAGCCCATTGGAATACTTTAAGTAACCTCCAGAAGGTCAGGAGACCTGATGATTAAGAACAAAACTTTTGCTTCATCTTCTCTGCAGTCTGACTGCTTGGGAACAAATCTGGGGTATTTTGAGAAGCTTATCCTGGAACCGCTTATGAACAACTAATCAAAACATGTCTGTGTTTCTAACATGGATGTTTAAATGTAGTGTTTCACCTTCTGCAGGCCAACGCAGAAGCGTCTGAAGACCTCCTTCATGTTACCACCCTTCTGCATGGAGATGACACGCAGGTGATCCTCCTCATTCACCCAGACCAGGAAGGTCTTGTTGTCATTGTGCCTGGAGAAAGAAAATGTTATTCAAGTCAATGTGCAACAGAAAATACTTGGAATCATCACTTTGAGTAGCGATCTAGTCCTAATTTATGTCCACGGATGTGTGTATTAATAAAATAATCGTGAAAAATGGTTTCTGCACCAGCTGGTAGCATATTCTAACATGTTTGTATAGAAAGTTGATTAAGATTTTTGCACCAGGCTGCATTTAGCAGATGCTTTTATCTTCAGGAGATTTTGTTGAGCAAAGAGAAGCGCATTATAACCCAGAGCATGTTCAGCTGCTTTAAAAACCTCTGTATTTCTCACCAGATACCCCTGCCATCAGGCCAGTCACGGGCCATGCCGGCGCAGGTCAGCAGGGGGGACACTGGCTTGTCAAACAGGAAGTGATCGGCGATCAGCTGCTCCTGCTCGGCGTCGGTCATGCCGTTCAGGGGGTAATACTTTCCCTTGAACTCACCTTCAAGGCTGGACAGAGCTGAAAAGAAAATGTGACAAATTGTTCAGGAGGAGGAGTTAAAGGTTTTTAAAACCACTGGGACACAGTTTGACACTCACCTTCAATACTGAGCTTTTCAATGGCTCTGCGCTCTCCACGGCTGTTGTGGGGGGGCAGGGTGAATCCCTTGATGCTGCGGCCGGTACGCACACGGCTGGACAGCACATAGTTGGGGTCAAGGTCATCTCCACCCTGATGGTTACATGTTGCAAATATGTCTGTGTCTTTGCTTTGATGTTTCACATTTTTTATGCTATAAAAAGTTTTCAAGGCACATTATACAAAAAGCCCACTGAAGAATAAGTTGCCTAGTTTTGCTGAAGCAAGAAAACTAACTCCATTATCATTAATAAGCATAAATAATTAGTTTGCTGTAAGGTAGCAGCTGACTGAGACCCCATGAAATAACTAATAACTTATTCTTTGGCATCACTGTAATGAGGTCAATCATGAAGGAGACTGTGTCCCATTTGTCGCCCCATGTTGATGGGTGATTATTACTGCAAATAACTGTCAGCCCTGTCTGCTGTTAATTTCTTGGATGATGTTTAAATTCTTATATAACGCATGACTTTGCCATGTGGATATCCTGTGACAGGACACTTTCTAAATGTGGCTGTATAATGTTCTCCAGGTTGCAGCACAATTTTATTCCCAAAAAAGTCTAGATTAAAGAGATACAAAGGTACTATATGTGAAAGAAACAAAATGGACTTCCATCCACTGATATGAGCAAAGTAGACTATCCCTATTTTTAAAAAAAGGACTGCGTTCAATCTTTTAGACTCTTTTAGACCAATTAACATGATCTTAATATTAAGTCAATATTTTGTCAAGACTGTAAACAGCTCAAAAGCAATAAAGGTTAATAACTAATGGCAAGACAGGGAAGCGAAGGACCCTGTGCCTGTTCATTTTCACCCAAAATGAGTAAACTCGCGACTTAAGGTTACCTTCAGGTTCTCGAAGTTCAGGTCAGTCTTATGCTTGTCGGTGGGCTTGTATCCACCATGACGGTCAGAGATGACGGGGTCAAGCAGGTCCTTAAAGACCTCATAGGACTCCTCATCACCAGCGACGCAGCCCACGGTCATGATGAAGGGGTGACCTAAGAGAAATCAAGGTGGACACGTTAAATATTAATAAACCTTCTAGAACTTAACCTAAAAGTTCAAATCACACATTCAGTTATTTTTGCTTAAGGCAATTTAATCTTGACAAACAGTAACTTCATTTCTGTGTATGTCCCTATGCAGATGACTGTCTCCTTACCTGGGTTGTCAACACCAGTCTGGATGACATCATCCAGGGTGAAGCCGCTGGGGGTGGATTTGCCCCTCAGCTTGCCATAGATCTCCTTTGTAAGAACCTGTAAAGGTGATTCGGAATGAATGCAGTCAAACCATTTCCTCCACGACTTTCTGAAGAAAGTTAACATTGTTTAATGGGTGTTCGAAGTCGCTAAATATTAAAAGGTGCAAAGAAAAGCTGGAACAAATGAAACTACAGCATCTGTCACTGGGGGCTTGTACCTTGGCCATGTGGTTGTTGTGCTTAGAGAGATCCGGGAACTCATCATCCACGGAGAACTTCATCTTGTAGTCATTGTGGCAGTTCTTCATGGCTGCCATTCTTACTCTGTCTAAGGTAGTAGAGGTGAACTGTTTTTAAGGATTTGCACAACATATTGTGCAGCAGAATTCAATATTTAGTAGTCTTGTGTGATTTGAACATATGGTTGAAGAGAAGTCTTGAAATATTAGTATATATTTGTCAGATTTTAAATGTCATTTGTAGGATCTGCAACAAATTGTGCTTTTTCCACTTTCCCTTCACTGTTTCACATTCTTATCCAATAACTCACTGTCTCCATGTCGTCTCGCTGCTTTCCTGTCTCCCCCCCCCGTCACAGCTAAGATCATAAATAGCACGGTTGCACCACCTCTGCAGACCATAGCTACAATGAGATTTAGCTTGCACCAATTTTGTGGTGCCTTTGGGTTTTCTCTTGTCTGGAGGTTTAGATTTGGCTTCAATATGCAGTCAACTTTTTAACAGCTTTAGCTTTAAGTGAACCAAAAATCTGTCATTTGTACAAAACAATACTTTTAAATTAACCCATAATCTAAAACCTTGCAAGCAATATATATGTATATTTTAGATATTAAACTAAAACTAACGATGTTGCAACTTCAGATTAACCTCTTTCTTAATCTTTTATGTGAATGGCCATCAGGGTCGGCTTACTGAGGTGCGGAAGACTAATGAAACCCGTTATACCAAAAGGTCAAAGCATGCATGCCACACAGATGCCTCCATAAGTTCCAACTGCTAAATCGAGCTCCCTGAACTATTCAGAGACAAAACTCGTTCCTGTTCTACAGGCGTCAGCAGCAGCTGACGGATAGCTACAACTGTTTGACTGCCACTCTACCACTGCATGCTAAAAAAGAGAAGAGTTGAATCTCCTCAAAGGAAAACTTTGTAAAAGTTAAGTTAGAAAATTCTTAGTTGATTTTTTTGCACCGTCCAAACAAGGAATATAAATAGCAGAATTTCTTTTGACCAATGGGGGTTTGATTTTTCTTTGCCTTGTTTATGGCATTTTTATTTCACAATATAAGCACAGAGACAAGCTCATATCCTCTACACCTTATTTATTTTCATCTTTAAAAAAAATCATTGTGTTGCTTTATTACCTGCTTAGGAGAAAAGAAAGAAGTAACAGATCCCGGGATCAGATCCTGTTGGCCCAATGTAGGGGTTGCCCAGCTCTGACAGGTGACAGACTAAAGCCTTTATACCCAGATCTCTGAAACCATTGGATGGCAGGGTCTGGGGTCCCCTCATTTGATTGGTTAATGCAGCTTTTCTAAGCATGCATGGGTTCCTAAAAGGCAAGAACAAACGTCACACAGAGCTGAGAGTAGAGTCGAGGCAACAGCTGCGAGTGCCTTGTCTACCCTTTGACCCTGTGCCTCCTGGTTGCTACTTGGTGAAAACTGGCAAAACGAACATTGTGGAAAAAACCCAGTTACACTAGATTCATGCATGATTAAAACTGCCAGTGGTTTGCAGTGCCAAATTTCTCAAACATAAAAGTCTGAAGCTTTTATTACTGTATCACAAATATTAAATAATGTCATTGTTGTGTTTATGTCCATTCCTGGGAGATTTTAAAACTGATTAATCAAACAGCTTTTAAATTCTCTGTGTGCACATATAGAGAGGGAAATTTTTACCTAATGCCATCGGTGTAATCAAAGAAGGTTAGTTACTGGAGCTCAGTCATCACTTTAAGAAGTTGAAATAACCACTTTAGCTTTAATTACATCATCGTGAAAGAGACAACAGATTGGATTTCATGGATCTCATGTACAAATCTGCTAATTGGTATTTTCTGAGTTCAGGTTTCTTGACGCTGTTCTTTGGATGAAATGTCATGTTGTGACGCATAGTGACAGTCTGTCCAAATCTGAAACATTTGTCGGGCCCAAAGAAGGGGAAAAACAGTTAACGGGGGTTTTAACAGTGCTTTTTCTGTTGTGAATGATTATAGACCATAACATTTATATGATTTACAAAAAAGACTCATCTTAAGTTTGAATTTTTTGTAATTTTTCACCCCTCCCCAAATACTGCCAAAGTCATGCTTGACAGTTGGTGTGTTCCTTTGTTAGAAAGTTTGACCTTGACTCCACCAGTCGTACTCTTTCTTATTGCAACTAAACAACTCCAGCTTTGTCTCATTTGGCCATAAATCCTCTCACCTAAAGGGACTTTTTTTCATCATTTCTAAGAAGAAACTTTCTAAAAGAACCGAGGCTTTGGAGACTGTAGATTATTAGAAGTGTTCTTCAGAAAAATCTTTTAGCTTACCAATGTTTATTAGCCAAATATATATGAGGAAAACAGGGACCAATTAAGTAAAAAATGCATAATGATATAACCGTCAAACTAACCTCTAAAAAGCCAAAAGTATTCAACTCCCCATATTGACACAAACTGTTTAGCTGCCTTTAAATAACGAGTTATAATTGCAATGTATTTATATCTGTATCAGGTGTTGGGTGGGGGTGGGGATTGTGGGTACCTAACTGAAGCACAAAGGTGATGTAAATGCTTTGGTTTGTTTTTTCATGGTGTCAAAAGGTAAGGGAAATGTGTAAGACACATTATTGGTAAATATCTGCTATTGGCCACAACTGTAGCATTAAACTAGGGTTTTGCTAACAGCCCAGATTTTCTCATTTTTAATGATTTGATTTTAATATTTGTATATCTCCAGCTTCTGTGGTCTGTAGGACTATATGCAGTTTAAAACAATTAGACAAAATAATAAGAACATGTGCATCAATCTCTGAAATAGAAAAAAAGATTTTTGTTTTTCAAATCAATTTTTTTGGCACTTAACAAGAAAAATGCCCAAAAGTAAAAACATGAAAAGCTTAGCCTATCTGTACATTTAATTCCCGTTTAAAAACCCATCTGTTCAGACTTTCTTTCCCCCCATAGCCTGATGCGTTTGTTCGATGCTTGCTGTGAATATTTATATTTTGAAATTCCTTCCGATTTCAATTTGATTTACTGATTTTATTGTAGTGATTTTTAAGGTGACCTGAGGTGCTTTGAAAAGTGTTCATAAATAAAATGCATTATTATTTTTAAAAATTTGTGTTTTTTTAATTGGTATATTTAAATATTGAGTTCTGTGTAAATGGTAGGCCATTAATGATTCAATTAAAGTCTTTTTCCTAATGAACAATCAGTATATAACACACTACATCAATGATTATACAGAACATCATTTTGCTCACCAGTTTTAATTTAGTCTAAACACGTTATACCTCAACTGTATGCTTTTTAACCCTTTAAAGCCCAAAACATGAAGTAATTGTCAGAAAATTCTGATTTTTTAATATAAGAGTTGTCATTGAATTCTATGAAAAATTATGAAAAAAAAACATACATTTTGTATAAGTTAAATTTGATCATTATTTGCATACATTTTGATACATTAGGCATTTCCGTATAATCTTTTATACATTTTCTGTTCCCTACATATTTCTGATTTATTAAGTCGGTTTCTCAAGAGCGAAAATATCCCACTGATGATGCAGAGGTCTAAATAATTCATGTATTAAATATGATACATTTGGCTTTAAAGGGTTAAAACATTAAATAAACTTCTGCAACTCACATAGAGATGGAAAATAAACCAAAACCTTAACTATTTACATATTTTCATTTAAAATGGAAAACATTTTTTTGTCTGTAAATATGCTCCCATCCATGTTCTCCTTAAGTAGCATTATTTTAGCTTCACCTTGCTGAAATTCTTTAAAATATCTTCAATCAAGCCACTTTTACCATCTAATTATTAAACAGGTTATTCTTCTGAAGTTTGAAAACAATGACTCCTGGCAACTTACTTTTTATCACTGCAGTGACAGCTAAATCTTTTACTGGTTTTACTCATTGAATGTTTCATCAGAAGGTATTCAGCTTGTGAAAATGGGAATAGATACATTTCGGTAGAGCTTAAACATGGTCCTTGTCATGGTGGGTTTCAGAGATCTAACCCACATGCAGAACACCACTCGGACACAGGGAAAAAGTTAAGTTTATTTGAAATAAACACAGAGAGTTCAGGTTCTGGTTCCGGTTCGGGTCCAAAGCGGGATTCACAGAGTTCTGTAGGTTGAGAGTTCGGTTAGCCAGGAGATCCACTCAGGGGATTTTAGTTCGGGTTCGGATGGTACCTGGTATGGTTCCGATTGATCCTGGGAGGGGAGCTCCAGTGAGATCCAGAGAGCGGGTGCAGAGCAGAGTGAGAGCAGCAGCAGCGTCTGGCTTCAGCTTAGCGA
>JAUZNJ010000036.1:118182-136126 GCA_034780135.1 Jordanella pulchra
TTTACATTTGGATGACAAGAAACTGTTGCTCTACTTTCTATCTAGCACTGCAATAATAAGTCTCCTCTTCCCACAGTTCCTAACTTGAATATTTATGGCACAAATAAAACAGTGAGCTGCTGCTTAAAGTTCATAAAATTTCCTCCAAAGAATGTCAGAAGTCCCCTGTAGTACTCTCTTTACAATATGGGGGTATAATACTTCAAAAACCTGCAGGATGTCAGATGCTAGTTGCACCAATGGTAACAGATGAAACTTTAATGTTTGACAGAAACTTAAAAAGGTTGGTAAAGCTATTGTGTCTGCATTCGTGAAGTATCCACATTTGAGGGATTTTGAAGGATTTGTTTCAGGCATGAAATCAGCCTATAAATGTAAACAGTGCAGCCTGTAAATTCACACTGTTCACTGTGCTTCTACTGTGGGTATAAATCACCAGAATACATTATCCCTTAGTAATATGGGATGAGAGAATCTATTGGTTGGTGTGAATTGGGTTGGAGCTCGCTTTGATCAATAAAAAATGTTTCTAGTTTTTGTCAACATTTGAAATGCTCAAATTTTAAAAATAAAACTGGGATGTGTTTTTTTAACTACAGATGAGGACACAAATATCAAATTATGTGAGGTTTAATACACAAATGGAACAATAAAAGAGGAGTACTTTTCTACCTTAGTGTGTGAAATCATTCAATGGCTGACAAGATCACCTCCAGGTGTCAAGCAATTCTGGCACTCTCATCTGTTTGGAGGTTTGGAAGCTTTTTTTTTTTTTTATGATTTTACACCGGCTGCCCAGGAGGTGTCAGTGTACGGACAAACACAGAGTCCATCTGAAAGTGGGTCTTGGCAAATATACCATCGACATCCAATGCATACAAGGAATCTGTCCTTGAACTGCTGTTTAGTTCAGTGAACAATGTGCATTAAGGGTTAATGTGAAATATTAATAAATCAAATGATCATTAAGGATTTTTATCTTGTAAGGGAAAATTATGACGAACCAAGCATTGGCTTAAAAATGTTAAGTAGGAAATGTATGAACACACTGAAGAAGAACACTTGTTTTAGTATCAAGGTTTTCCAAAGACCTTCAAGCAAGAATTTAGCATTTTAAAAGCTATTCAGAAATCTACAAGGAAAGAAACACTAGATGGCAGCAATTCTCCCACTAAAGCTACACTTTCCCTTTAGCTCCACACTACTTCTATAATGTTTCCTATATAATTTGGTATATCTTTTTGTTAATTAATTTACTTTTTTGGTGCTTATCTTTGTGACCTGACATGATAAAAACATATGTTCTCTGTGTTAATGATAGAGTGAAATAAATGGATACAATATAAGAAATAAACGTAGCAATGTTAATTATTAAAATTCTGAGAAATTATGATTAATGATAATGAATGGAAGAACTAACCACCCTCTTCAAATTTCTACTTTAAATCTTCCAGACATCTAACACAACCGTTGCTATGGAAACACTGTTAGCCAGGTCAAGCTTGTTTTCACCTTTTCCTCCTTTCTGGTGTGACCCATCTACTCACAAAGACACAGCTCTCCCACTCGTCCCTCTTTTACGGTGTTCGTTGTAAAACATCAGCACACTTATAAAGAAAAAGGTTATTTGATTTCTGAAAGCCGTTGGGTGGATTCCTTTTTTCTAAACCACAAAATGTTTACTCTTCTCACAATCCAGCATACTGCAGCAAAATCCATTCTCACCCAACCCATTTGTTCCTTGTTCTTATGTTTGCTATACCTGTAACAGAAAACAAAAGAACGGCCAACATCCGATTTTAAATCAATTTTTAATACAATTAGATTAAGGCAGTTTAATTTACAATGTAATTATAAAGTTATGAAAACATTTATACACGAGGTACAGAGCTGTTTAATACATGGCCACTTAGGTTTCCACGGGCAACAGCACAACCAGGTGGTATCCTGATGTGTTTGCTTGGAAGCATCCGGAATCTCAATGTTTGCTTTTCAAGGCCAACATTCCTGGCATGGGGGTGGGGGGGGCAGTTTGGCGGATGTGGAGAATCCTGAATCCTGGATGCTCACTTTTGTTAAATCTCATCCATGGAGATCCTATGTGGGATTAACGCAGGTTCCCAAGAACCGTCTCACAATATCTAGTGTTTCATCGGCTACATGAATATACCTCATGTGTGCACTTTCAGAACAGGCGCCATTGTTGTCAAACAACTGACAAACATGCAAAGAAACTGTAGCACTAAATTCTACAATCATTGCTCCGAGTATTGATTCTCATGGTATTACTTCTAATTTTAGTCATTTGCTTATAAATGAAAGAATACAAAAAAAGTATCATTTTTTAGTTTAATTTCTAGTCATATCGGACTTATTTTTTCCCTACATCTTAACACACGCTGTTAGCCGCATCACATTTTTATTCTTCTAAACTCCTGCGTAGGTGCCGTTGTAAAAAAATGGCGTGTCTGTCACACAGTGACCGACGACCTCAGGCGTCCATCTCTGGACTTCAGGTTGGCCGTCCTTCCCTGGGCGGACGATGACGGTGCTCCTGGACGCCAGCGAGGGATCTTCATCGAAGAAGTTGAAGGGTCGGAGGAAGAAGCCCACTGCGTTGCCAGGTGTTGCTGTGTTGGGGATGTCTTCAGAGTGAGGGACATGTAGGAAGCCCACTGTAACCCAGGCAACCAGGTCCTGCACATGATTTAGTCGGAGAATGATGTTGGTTTTATACCCAACAGAAAAAAAAAGAGTTGTTTTTCAATTACTAAAAACTAAATTTAAAAGAGGCTTCCGCCTCTTTAAGAAAAACGTACAGCAGCATCTTTAATATTCACGCTATCCAAAGAGACAGTTCTCATGCAACAAAGGCTGATCATTCTTACGCTGTAACACACTTTTTATAGTGTGTAAAATAAAATTTCTCCCCGTATGACATTAAATGACGTAAAACTTTTTGTATTTTAATTCAGTTAGGATTCCATTGCTCGCATTCCCATTTGCTAAATATCAGGATAATTAGATATTTTTTATGTATTTTTAGTTAAAACCTCCCATATTAAAACAGTGTTTTATCAATTTCAAGCACCCAAAGTTGGTTTACACCACAGTCAGTCATTCATACACTGATGGTGGTAAGCTACATTGTAGCCACAACTGAAGCAGCGCTGCCATACAAAGGCACAACCGGGCCCTCTGACCACCACCAGCAGGTAAGGCAGGCGATCTGTTTTACCCAGTGATACAACAACTGAGACAGATGGCCTTAAAAGCATCATACAAACATAATAGAGTTGAAAGGTGACTAAATATTAATGCTGTACCTCGTTGACTATGTTTTCGTTGTTTCGGATGTAGTCCTCAAAGGACACTGCAGGTTCCCACGGGTCGTTCTGAGTGAAGATACTGCTGCTGGTAGATTCACTGTCTCTGTGGCGTGTCACAGCCAGAGGATATCTAGGGAGAGATTATTTACATTGTATAAAAAATGAGAGCAAGGGATGGGCTTTTTACTGTTTGTTAGCAAAGTATGCCAAGAAATTGGTTGAAAGGTATTTTATTACACCCGTGTTACAGATCAAACCCCTGTATAAAATGGCAGAGAAGCAGTATTATTATAGACCAAACTGCTGCAAATGGCATCTTTCTTGGTAAAAGGACTCAGATTTTGATGTGGTTAACAATAGAAATAAAAATGCTTATTCATTAAAAATTGTTAAATATCTTAGATCAACTGGTACAACCAAACATTTAATCAACAAAGACAAATTAGGCATTATTGGGCCTACATCGTATGGATCAAGGACTGAACTGCTGACAGAGAACAAAGAAATTCGTAAAGAGTTCTTTATTCCAGTATAGGATCATTAAAACCCTTATGCATGAAAAGTTTCTTTACAGCTGGAGATCCTGGTGATGTCAAAGGTATGCAAACCTTCACAGAGGGCATTCTTCCTCTTCTTTGCCAACTACTGCACAAAATAGGGCCTCAATGGGTGAAGATTTTTATTTCTACCTCTCTTTCAAAATACTGCATCTTACTCACCAGTCCTCTTAAGGGTTCCGTCAAGAGCAACTGCTTGCCATAGTTGCTAACGCAAGAGTGGCAACATGTCTGTGATCGATCTGATTATTTCAAAACTCCCTGTCCTTCACTATCACTCATAACACCTCACAGTAACTACACACTAAATTGGGAGTGTAAAGCAGTAAAAATGTTTTTTTGCTTTATTGTGTTACGATAAATATATTTGGGCTGGAGAATGCCCGGAGAGTTCCCAAACTAAAGCTGGTTTCGCTAAATTTTATTCACTTTAATTTAATTCATTTTATTTATATAGTGCCGATTCACAACACGTGTCATCTCAAGGCACTTTACAGAGACAATTAAATTAAATCAAACAGTCAGAATGGTTTCAAGAAAACCAGCTGATTGCATCGATTCATTGACACGACAGCAATCCTTCACTCCAAGCATGCATGTAGCGACAGTGGAGAGGAAAAACTCCATTTTAACAGTAAGAAACCTCCAGTAGAACCAGGCTCAGCGTAAGCGGCCATCTGCCGAGGCCAACTGGGGTTCAAGGAGACAGAAACAGACACACAGAATGAAGCAGAGTTACAAAACCAGTTGTCAGCTCAACAGACGACCGCGTCCAAGAAAGACACAGCCAGTCACACAAGTTCCTAGCTCCCATGTCAGAAGATGAAAGAGAGCACATCCAGTTAGTTACAGTAAAATAAACAGGACAACACTAAAAACAGGCCGAGCTCCAACACCTATAAACCAAGTTGTTGATGGTAGCAGCAAAGCTGATATTTCCATCCAGAACATAGCCACAGCCAAAAAGGAATAGACCAGATGAAGCTACAATGGTTGAGAAAAAGCAGACAAAGCACAAATTTATAAGTGGAACTTGACAAATAATGCAGAATGGGAAAATAGAGATAGAATGAAGCACAATGAGGAGAAGTGGACCCTATCTGATCTAACAGCCCAAACATATAGCAGCAAAAATACAGAAAATAGTTCAGCATAACCTTACTATTCTACTACTATTACTTTGAAAATAAACCACCTTCCTTTGTGGCTCATCTGGTTTTTAGATATTAATGCAGTTTGCACCTACATTCCATCACAAATAGACTTGATCTGTATATCTGACGGACAACAAAGGGCAGCTGTGGTTCACGGTGCGGTGTATCAGAGTCTGTAGCAATTAGGACATTAGGTGCATTTCTGATACTGATGTGTGCAAAAACTATGTCGATATTCTGTTAATTTCTGTAATGCTAATATTTGTGGTATTGTGGTATTTCCATTAAATATGAAATAAGCAAAAATTGCAGATGAATATGTTTGTTAATCTGATAACTCCCCAAAACAGCATGGTAGCGGCAGATTTAAACACATGAGCTACATCCATATTTCAGCCACGGCTCTAGTGTTCCTTGCACTCATCATGGCAAACTTGATCTAAAAACTACTCAGTCTCCTTATGAATCCAACTATGCCATGTCATCATGCCTACTTCCGATCTTCTTCCTTATCTTTTTACAAGCAGATTACATGAGGCATATCATGCGAAAAAAACGTTTTTCCATTGCAGGTTTGCAAAAAAAAAAAACAAAACAGAAAAAAAAAAATTGATACAGTCAAAGAAAATACCTCATAGAAGCATACAATTTTTTTTGTGAAAAAAATCATTTTTTTTAAAGTTGCAATCCTTCCATTTAACAAATCTTTTTTTCAACATGACTATTTGTAACCTGGCATAAACCACATTAATACTGTGTAGAATTACTATACACATGTTTGTACTCTATGGAAAATGAAATGCACAGAAAAAGTTTTCAGCAGCGTTTATGCGCCATGCAGATTTCCACTTGAACCTAATATTCTGACTCTAGGAGAGTGTGTACAGCACAAACTGCAAACTTACAACGCGGAAGTAGAAAACAAAGCCACTTGCAACTTTTTCAAAGCCCCTGTGTGTCATTCAAAATGACAAGGATTTCTTTCCAAATAATTTATCAAATCTGCAATAATCTACACTACAATGCATTGAGACACGTCTCACTTGGTTTGTATGCTTCAACATACTCATATTGAGAATAGAAAATTATTTATATTTACCTTGACCAGCTGATGCCAACTTCCTCTTTCCAGCCTCTGGGAAGGACACTGTTTGCATGAGAGTTAAACTGAATACGGTAACCCTTCTGGTGTCCCCATTTGTTCTTCTCATTGGAATTGTAAAAATGCACATAGCGAGGGAACTTTTTTCCAAAGCGGAATGCAGCTGATCGCTCAGTCTTGTGCTCCGTCCTGTGGAGTTTAGACTGGATGATGAAATTCTCCGGACTCCACGGATTGGTGAAGTTCACATATTTCAGGTCTATAGTTTCAAAGCTGTTCTTTCGACCTGATTCCCAGAAAACACAAAAAATTAGGAAAGGTTTGGGTAAACAAATACACTTTCCTTCACAGCAATACATTACCCTTACAAAAATGTTTGTTTGCATTGGAAATCAAATTTCTTAAGCTAGCACACACTATATAAACCAAATGTATCTGACACATTGCATTTAATGGTTGCCTAAGGAAAACATTTAAGATCTAAACCCTCCAAACATATCATGTCAAAGCAAACATCTGTTCAAAACCTAATATTATGGTGCGTGAGCATTAGTGCATATTTGTAAAGACAACTTGAAATTTTAAAGATAGCAGTAAACATCAGTCGCAATGCAGGTTAGAATGAGAGCAGTAAATCCCTTCTTTACTATTAAACCACAGGATTCACCAACCAATAATTCTGGGAAAGAAATTCATAGTTTGAACTTGCTATGTCGAAAACTGTAAATATCATGTTCTTAGGCACCTGAGAAATGTATCATCTCAGTCATAATTGTTTTCTTTATCATGACAAAAAAATACGAGTTTTGTTGTAAAAACCAAAGCAACATTATTCATCTCTACAATATAATATTGTACAATAATAATAAAGGGTCTTGAAAGATTATAGCCACCAAGTCAATTTTTGTTCATTTTTGAAAAATAATTAAATTATCAAAGCAAGCTATTATGGGCATGATTTTCAAAAATACAAAATACGAGGCACTAAACTGTGTGTTTAATTTTTTTTCTAGCATGTGAAACAAGTAGGTTTATTGGGGGTAATCTGCAGAGTTTAATGTGTAAACGTTTCTGTAGTTCTGCCCCATTTAAAATTAGCCGACTGCATATTCTGCTGGCTGTATGAGAGTTTCAATAAAAGAAGGATGAGGTTTTAAGCCATTTAATTTAAGGTAATAGTGATAAAATAATAATAATGATTATCATTATTGTATGATGGTAAATAATCTTTGTATAGCACTTTGCATGGGTAGCCTATCACTAAGTGCTATGAACAAAATAAAAAATAACTAGAAAAGCACTCAGAGAGCGCAGACCTCCGCCAAGCAGCTCATTCCCCAACATATTGTGACCTCCACTTTCACACCGGACCCAGATTATTACCAAAAAAATTCCTGTATCCGGATCCTGATCCAGATCACCACCAAAAGTTAATGGATTGGTCCTTAGCCCACAACGCCCCTTTGGTAAAATTTTCAAGCAAATTCTGTAAAGTTACTAACAGACAAACAAACAAACCAACACTATTGAAAACATAACCACCTTGGCAGAGGTAATAATATGAATTAAGTTAAACTTAAAAAATGAGTTACAAAACATATACTCATATTAAGTTGTCTTTGTTGATTGCATACCCCCAAATATGTTTATATGGACTCAGAATATCTCTCCATCTTCTTGCATTGTACCAATGCCTCCTTTTTTGCAAGAATTATTAATATTTACAGACATTTTTGCTAGCAGTTTGCACCTTTCAGAAGTATTTAAAAAGATACCAAAATTAATGCCATAATTGAGTTTCGATTTGCAAAATTACTTGCACATTGTGAATGTTTATATTTACATATCCTACAACCATGAATTTGCACAGTTTTATCTGTATATAATATAATATAGTCTGTATATTGAACAATGCAAATGCCTATAAAGAAGGCTTGCACATATTGTCTTCTGAATTGCAAATGGAAATCATCATTCATCCATGGTGGGGCTGGTGCCTTTCTCTAGTAGTCTATGGGTGAAAGAGGGGGTACACCCTGTACAGGTCACCAGTTTATTGCAGGGTAATACAGAGTCACACGTCACACACATTCATACCTAAAGATAACTTAGAGAATCCATTAACATAAAAGTCATGTTTTTGGATTGTCAGAGGAAACCAGAGTACCCAGAGAGAACCCACTCCATGCAGAAAGACCCTGGACTGGAAATTGAGCCCAGGACCTTCTAGCTAAAAGGCAATGGTGCCACAAACTTTATCACTGTGAATCCCAGTACAAATCCCTTAGCACCTTCTTTGAATTCTGCAAACCTGAAACTCAGGCCCTAAGAACAACACATGGATTTGAGGCACATTTTGCTCACTAAAGGAGTTTATTTTTACTTTGGACCTGTGAACTAAGTTAATTCTAAAGAATTCTATTGTCATATCTAGGCATTTGGTTTTATAATCTTGTATTATCTGATTTGGCAAGTTTAGAGTAAGCTGTGGATCTAGACCAGGAAACTTGAGAATTTTGTCATAATACTCACCAACAATATCCAAGTCTACTTTGTAATGGATGAGGTGAGTGTGCAAGTTGCCTAGCACATAGTCGTACACCTTTGTGCCATAGTGAAGTCCATTAGGGGTGAAGAAAGTGGCGTGGATGTAGCCGGTAGCACTGACTTTTACCTCCACCACTCCATTTAAATAAAACAGGAAGTCCCAAATGTAATCGTAATTATAAACTGTTGAGGTTGTCCGCAACACTAGTACTGTGCTCTCCAGACCTCCAAAGAAGTTGTATCCTCCTTGAAAATTGGAATTAAAATGCCTCCTTAGGGGCATAGCAGTTGTCATTTCGAAAATACACAGAGCATTTTTGTGGCGCACAGGTTTATCTGTGTCAAAGTAGTGGTAAAGGTCGATGAAGGTAGCAATTTCTGGGCAGTCAATTCCAGGTGCAAGTTCATAAGTTGAGGTGCCCATAGCCCAACCTGCATCAATGTACTTTGTTTGCATGGCAGCAGGAGTATCACCGGCATAAAAGGCAATAGCTTCCTGGAGACTGATTTCATAAGCTATTCTTTGTCCATTGAAGCGCAAATCAAAGACTTGAAGTCCAGCTGATGAGCGAACTCGGTATGCAAAGGACCATCCACCATACTCAACAAAGTTCTTATCTATGTAGTAGCGATGTCCTTGAGGTTCAACAAGCTTTGGCCCATGGATATTAGTCGGCGAGTTACTATGACCTCGAGGTATGTAAGTAGAGTAAAGGTCTTCATCATTATGATCAGGCAGTTTAAGCTTCTCTAATTCACCTGATTCATACTTTTCTACCAGCTCCCCAACACTATCAAAATACATTTTATTGTACCAGACTTTCTCAACAGTCCACTTCTCTGGGTTTAGATCCTTATGGTTGATCAGAACTTCAAATCCAATCGGATGAATGAAATAACCTTCTACAAACTTCTGCAACATGATCCATGTCCTCCTTTCACCTGGAGCAAGCCCACGGGGAGCAATGTCTGAGAATGTCAGACATCGGTTGGAACAGTTTGTGTAGGAAAAGCCTCCTGTGGTCTCAAAAATAAGCTTGTAAGCTTGAGCTGCAATCTTCTCTAGGAGATTTTCAATATGGTAATACTCTACAATGGTAATTGGCCGGGACTCAAATTGGACTGCTTTGTCCCCCTTGAATTTGCCAACTTGGTGAGATCTTGGGGATGGAAGCGGACCCACAATGTACTCAGTGATATTTGGCTTGGTCTGGTCCCCAAACTGGATGATCACTCGAGCATGGCGAGAGGGTTTGGCTTGACCACGGTCCAGAGCTCTGAGGGCCTCGTGCTTCTTTGGTAAGTGGAGTTCCATTAGCAGGATACTGTTCTTATTCAGAGTTTTGCTTCTGGCATCCGTGAGCTTCATCTCTGGAATACCATGCAGGTAGGATCGGACAGCTTTCATTTCCTGTACGGTGAGGTCAGCAAACATACCTGCACCATGATGAGCATAATCTCTGGTTCTGGAAGTACTGCAGCTGGCCAAATAGAACAGCTGCAGCATAAGAAGAAACTTCATTGCTGAAACACAATTTAAAGATATTTATGTTAAAGTTTTTGGTACAATAACATAAATTAGATAACTTAGTTGAAGTTGTAATTTTAACAGCAAGTACTTAACAGTCAAGATTATACAAGTTTGGGGTTGATGTTCACGGTGCCTTGCAAAAGTATTCAATCCCTTGAACTTTTTGACTTTTTAAAACGTTTTGCTTTTCTTCAGCAGAGACAGGGCAGATGGTTAAAATAAATGGGACAATGATCCAACAAGACAATGATCCAAAACATAAAGCAAAACCTACAATGGACTGGTTCACAATTAAACACAACCAGGTGCTGGAATGTCCTAGTCAAAGTCCAGACTTGAATCCAATCCAGAATCTGTAAAGAACTGAGAGCTGATTTTCACAAATGCTCTGTTTTGCAAGAATGAATGGGAAAAACTTGCAGGCCGTCAATTTGCAAAACTGATAATGACGTCAGACAACTGACTTGCAGATGTAATCACAGGTAGCACTACAAAGTATTAACTCAAGGCGGCTGAATAAGTTTTTTTTTAATTATTAAAAAAGTTTAAAATATCCAATACATTGCATTCCACTTTATGATTGTGTCGCACTTGACTCTTCAAAATGAATGTTTTGAAGCCTTTATGTTTGAAGCCTGAAGTTTGGCATAAGGTCCAAAAGTTCAAGGGGGGCGAATATCTTTGTGAGGTACTTAATTCTTTGTGAGGTATTTAATTGCATTTACAATAATAAAAACTTTTATGCAGAATTATCTTCAAAAGTACTTTTACAAAAAAGAAAGGCAGAAGTACTATAAAGCATTCACTTTTGCTCAAGAACACGTTGTATTTTGTGTATTTTCATTGAAGAAAATTAACAAAGACAACATTATGTGCAAGTGAAATGAGGAAATAAAAAAGTAGGGGAGATCCCTGTTGGTTGTCACAGCTGTTAATTATCACACTCATCATATTTGAGCCAGTACAAGGCACTGTAAAAAGAATTGTGCACTGAAATGTTCAAAAACAGTGAATAGTGATCTTTGATCTTTTTTTTTTACATTTCAGTCCAAGAATTGTTTTACAGTCCCCTAGTGTATGCTGGCTAAAATATAACAAGTGTGACAATCAAAACCTGTGAACAATAACGCTGCAAAAATAACAATGGAGACTCTAATGCAGAACTACAGTCATCCTATTAAGTGTTGCTGGCATAAGACTTATTGTTTGTCCATGTACCATTTTGTTGCAAACCCCTAAATACTTAAAATAATGCCAGAATTTACAGAGAAAACTGACCCATAAGATCATGGCAGATTTTTCTGATCAAGAGTCATTAAGAGGGGATAATCAAAACCATATATTCTATCCAGACAGTCAACAAATTATTTCAAGTCAACAGATTTTAGTGATTCTATTCAGAGTTAAGTTGAATAGGGACAGATAAAATAAATATGCTTTGTCATATTTTCTGTCAAAAAAAAAAACTCTCAAAAGGTTGGCTCTGTTTCACTCCCTCTTCTTATTTAGGTTATTTTTACTGTGGATGATTTAAACTAAACTTTCATGGTTGAAATAGTTTTGCCTGACACCCAAATGAATTTTTAAATCACCTCATATAACAAAATATATGATTTCATAAAAAAAAACAAAATACTCGGGAATAAAATGATAAAATTACAAAAATGTAATTTTCACACCTATAGTTAGATCGAAGTATGGCCTAAAAAGCACAACATTAGTCAGTAGATTGAATATTCTAAGTCTAAATATCAAAGTATTCATTTGCCTTTTTATCAAATCCAATCTTTTGGTTTTGTAATGTCTGCCTCTCTAGGCTTAATATTTTAATCGACTGGTTCTGACTGGTCATTTAATTCAGCCAGTATTTGCAGTATGATTGGATGAATAGATCCAATCATACTGCATCCATTAATTGAATGGTGCTGTGGTTCATTTATATAAAATTTATATAAAGTAATGAGCACAGGGACAGCCAGGCTCACAGGTAATGTTGAGCTAGCAAGTAGACTGAACACAGCTGAGAGAGTTTGTCACAGTGGAGCCCTTACTAGACAAGCACTGATCGGGTGTGTGAGAAGTCAAAAAGTTAAAAATCTGCAGTCTTCTGGTGGCACGAATGTGCCATGGCTATTAGTAAGGAACCAAATCTGTTAATCTTGCATTTTAGAAAGCCTTATTGAACTTTTCCAAAGTTCACATGGTGACATAGTTCTCCATCCATCAACTCATCCTGTAGAGTCTTTTTTCTCTTTCCTTTACCTGACTCCTAAAGTCTGAGTAATATTTGTTCCATTGGCTGGGAAGACTGAGTGCGAAGACATATAAGCACTTTAGGTGCAGTTTTTCCCCATAACACAGGGGGCAGTAGTCAACATACTCAGTGGAAACTCAATACAAAAAAGAGGAAACAGTTAATGTAACACTTCCAAAATGGCCACACACAGTAAACAATAATGATTGGTGTTTCTTGTAGCTAAAACTGCTAAAAATAAACTGAGGACTAGAGATATAAATGAGGATGGTATGTTCCCCAGCTGCACAGAGACAGATCTGAAGATGGGGGAATAAGTACAGCCTCTCTAAAGCTCATAGGAATCTTTTAAAAAAAATACTTTGCTAGATTCATTAAGCCTGATGGCTTCAAAAACTGTGAGTTTCTGTTAAAATCTGTTTTGATTTAATTTCATTTGAAGGTAATAGAAAATTCAAATCCTTTCATTTTACTCATAAATGTTGCCAATAAACTCACTCCTGCAAGTATACCATTTATTTGCGTACATTGTTTAAAGTCACAGATTAAGCCTTGAGTACATAACATTTAACGAAATTATGCCTTTTTTATTTTGTTAGAGAAGAATTTCCTTTAAATCCCTGCCATTTTGAATTAGGTTTGGATTGGCACACTAAGTTACAAAGATCTAGGGGTGCCCGAAGGAAACAGCAGCAACTCATGGGTCCTACACTTACTGGCTTGGACAGCATCATCGCATAACCTTTGGTGTGCGTATGCTCACACCCTGTTCAATGCTGCAAGTATAAACTGAGCTTGATGCCTTTTATTTTGTATTGCTTATTTGTAATAGCAACTTACACATTTTTTATTTTAAATATGTCATTTAGCATCACACGTCTGATTTACAACATCTTTTAGCTTTCTTAATAAAAAGATTGAAACCCTCACCTCTTGACTGCACCCTTATCCCACCCTGGCTAAACTAATAACAGCACCATTTACTGCAACATTATTGTAACAAGTCCATATCAGGCAAAAATTGTAGCCTTTCTAACAATATTATAGAAATGGCAAAAGTACCTGCAGTTGCTCTTTCAATGCTTTAAGACAGAGAGGTCCAGTGGTTCGGGTTCGGCAGCAGTTGTCTTTTTTTACAGTTGATAAGTAATGCTGATCTGCTTACTGTGAGTCTGATGTTCCACCAATCAGGGACTGAGGCAGTTTGGCTTACAGCTAACATTACGACATAATCACTGGGCGTCCAGATTGCAAAACAGCTGAGAAGCTGCCTTCTTTCAGCAGCAATGGAACTAATGAGGTGAAAGAAGAAATAAGAGAGAAATGGATCACAAGTGAATTATAATAGTGGAAATAAATACTACAAACAGGATGTTAAGGAAAACAACATTTGTAGCAAGACAGTAAGCATTATTTCAAGTATAAATATTAAAAGATTATGAAAAATGTCATCTCACAGGTGAAAACAAATTAACAGGGATCAGTGTGTTGAATTTATATATAGATTAAATAAAATAGCTCCCAGAATACATTTAATTTTCCTTGGCCATATATGTTTTAAGAACAGGAGTACAAGTGATACATGTCCCCTGTTGTGCTTCTCTGCAATGGTTCTTTCTATATCAGTACAATCTTTTGCAACTTGTTTCAACATAACAAGCATGGACCTTGGCCCTTCTATGCTTTTATGAGCCTTCATTTAAAAAACAAATGCATTTCGGTTAACCATTAAAGGTTTTTATCAGCAGATACAATAAAGGAAGTGTTAACAGTAACACATTTTTTCTCTGTCTGATTTTTTTTTCATCAGATTTGAAATATTTCAATCAATGAATCTGTATGTGTGCTTTTAAGGGATCATACAGTGACAACCCAGATTGTGGAGTATAAGTGTTACCTTCTGCATTCACCAACCAATTTATCACGCACCGTGGTAAATCAAATGCATGTTTAAACAAATTCCTACCTAAACCAAACAAAAGCCAACATTCAAAGCATCCAGGGCATTTAGACGTGGTGAAAATGAATTTCTAAATTCATATTGTGTGTAAAATTTAGAAAAATAAATGACAGATTGGCTTGTCTGAGTATTTCAGAAACTGCTGATCTGCTGGTATTTTCAAACAGGAACTGACAGATTTACAGGGGATGGTCAGAAACAGAATGTCAAAGGAGTGGTGATAAAACAGCTTGTTGATGTGAAAGGTCAGGGGCAAATAGACAGCTCAGCTTTATTGGATAAGAACAGAAACATGAGTCTGCAATCAGCAGACTATAACTTGAGCTAGATTGGTTGAATTTTACTAATGAGCCTTGATTACAGCTGGTACTCTTACTCATCTCAGCAGAGACTCCCAGAGTTCCCTCTTCCCAGACACCTCGTCCAGCTCTGCTGGGGGAAGACTGAAGTGTTAAGCTTGTATTAAGGAATGTTTGTGACACCTTATTTTATTTATGCTTTAAAAAGTACAGCCATATACCGATAAGATTTCCCTAATAATTTGAGATCACCTGTGACACATAGCTATATTATTTATTTTATTACAGACTCTTATTCTTGCTTTTTGGTGCCTAATTGTACCAAGGTATTATGAATGACTGAATCTTTGAAAAGCAATTAATTGCAAGTTAGTGAAGGCAAATTTAGCCTAGTTCTCTAACGAATTCATTTTCTTGAAAAATATAACAGATTTCGATCAATAACTCAGGGAACAGTGTTGGTGAGGACAGTTCAGCTAATATCCAGTCTAAAAGGGAGAAAAAGGTGAAACACGCTCATGAGTCCAAAAAACAAATTTTAAGTAGTAAATGAATTGATTTTATGTAGCATTATTTCAGTCATATCAAGAGCTGTCCGTTTAGTTAAGCTGCACTCAGACAGATTGGTGGTGGTGGTGTCAGTGTGGTGGGGATGGTTTGCTTTGTCTAAGAACATACTGACATGTGGCGGTACAAGGAAGCATTTTTCTAGTAGATGGGACAAAAACTTCTCTCTGGAGAAAATGACTATTGTGGGAAATTTACACTAAAGAGTTACTAAGCCATTTGTTTCAGGTGAGTTGGATGAAAACACATCTAAATGTTGCAGTAAACTGATCTCTCAAGTCATGACTTAAGTTATATCTGTTTAGATGGCTTTTAATACCCAGTGGGGACATCTTGTATGTCTTCTGACTGTTGGTCTTTTATCCTATTCCTTATTTTTCAAATATTTATATTAAAGTTTTCATGTTTAATACAAAAACAAACTAGAACAACACATACAGTAGTAAATAAAATTCTTAATTAAGCCTTTAAAGCCTGAACCATGAAATAATTGACAGAAAATTCTGTTTTTTAATATAAGAGTTGTCATTGAATTCTATGAAAAATTATGAAAAAAAAACCATAAATTTTGTATAAGTTAAATTTGATCATTATTTGCATAAATTTTGATACATTAGGCATGTTCGAATAAACTTTCATATATGTTCTGTTCCCTTCTGATTTGTTAAGTCGGGTTCTCAAGAGTGAAAATATCCTACTGATGATGCAGAGATCTCAAAAATTCATGTATCAAATATGACATTTGGCTTTAAAGGGTTAAGAAAAACAAAGAAAAAGACCTTATAGTGTTACACTGTCGGATATGATTTTTTTTGTTGGAAAACATGGACAAAATAAAATGATGACATTTCCAATTGCAGCTTTGGAACAGTTCTGTGATTTCTTAAATGGTCCAGAATTGGTTGCCAGATCTTTGTGAAGCCATGAAGCAGCAAATCTTCTCCACATTCATAGTGTTTGAAAATTTCCTACAACCACATTTTGAACTGTAGTATTGTATAATATTTCCATGTCAATGTCATTATATTATTTTTTGCTATAATCATACCATATTCATTTGTATGTCGCTTAGAGGAGCTGAGATGAAAGAGGGAGGAGGAAATTCTAAGTAAAGCTATTTCATCATCTGCAATGAAAGAGAACTTATACAGACTTTCAAATCAGGAAAAAAAAATCCAGTCAAAAGTTATGCAACTTTATAGAGGACCAAAATAAATGAGGTAGAACTCCATCTGCACATTTACAATGATCACACAGAGGAGAGATTTTTAGAATAAAACAATCTGTGCAGAATTTTAAACTGATTTAATTGGTGTCTAACATTTATGTGAAAGGATTGGATCTTGCATAAGCTCTCTTCTAAATTGTGATTCTGTATCTGCAAGCCCAGCTCCTCTTCCCATTCTTATTCAAAAATAAAGGCTTATATTAAACAGTAAAGAGTTTAACAAATGCAGAAACTATCTTTTTTTAATCAGGAGAGTTTGAGAGAAACTTCCTCAGGCATGGACTCAAATTCAGGAATATTTTGTCTAACAACTTTCCTAACCTGTATATACCGAAAAAATTCTGTCATAGATAAAGAAAATTAATTTTTAAATTGAGCAGAGGAGGCAAACTGTATGAAAATATATTGAACTAATCCTTTGTTTTTCCAGTACTCAAACCTAACGGCCAACAGAGATGAATACGTGATTATGGAATACAGGTGTATGAATCTAATATTTGATATTTCTTTTTATTTGATTTGGAGCATTTATACAATTTGAGAAAATGTTATTGTCTTAACCAATGGAGCAGGGGGTGAAAACAGAAGGGCTGGGAGAGAACTATTCTCCACCTTTTTACTTTCAGTGGTGACCATGGAGGAAGATCGAGCATAGAATCTACTTTTAACACTGTTTGCCAAAAGGCTAACATTTTACAGTTAGCTACCCAATAATAATATTGAAAAGTGGCCATCAACTTGGGCTTACACAAGTGAACTTTAGATATTCTACAAGCTTTATAAAAGTAGAGCTATTGCATCAGTCGTTTAAAAAAAATCGCTGGGTCAAAAAATGGGCAAGTTCTGAAAAAGATATGACATTTTTGGAAACCATTTTTATACCATCCCCATCATAGAAATAGCCAGATTCCTCTATTTTTTATGTTGGATTTGAAATTTTCGATCTTATCAAGACTGTTAAGCTTTAAAATGAACTTTAGTAAGGTAACACCAAGATATTTTAATTGATCATTTTCTTTGAAGGGGAGTTTTTGTTTAAAGAAATTTGCATCAAGGTCAGAACCTAAGACCATAAACCGTTTTTTCTTCCAATATATGATGTATCCAGAAATTTCCCCAAAAGATTTCACCAAGTCAAGTAAAGCTAAAATCGAGCTTTCTAGTTGAGATAAGAAGATAGCAATGTCGTCTGCATACAGAGAAATACAGGGGTTGGACAATGAAACTGAAACACCTGGTTTTAGACCACAATAACTTATTAGTATGGTGTAGGGACTCCTTTTGCGGCCAATACAGCGTCAATTCGTCTTGGGAGTGACATATACAAGTCCTGCACAGCGGTCAGAGGGATTTTAAGCCATTCTTCTTGCAGGATAGTGGCCAGGTCACGACGTGATGCTGGTGGAGGAAAATGTT
>JAUZNJ010000036.1:141502-153079 GCA_034780135.1 Jordanella pulchra
AGCGAGTCAGGAAACATTTTCCTCCACCAGCATCACGTCGTGACCTGGTCACTATCCTGCAAGAAGAATGGCTTAAAATCCCTCTGAACACTATGCAGGACTAGTATATGTCATTCCCAAGACGAACTGACGGTGTATTGGCCGCAAAAGGACACCATACTAATAAGTTATTGTAGTCTAAAACCAGGTGTTTCATTGTCCAACCCCTTTATCTTACAAGATGTCCCTTTAAATGGTTTCCAGTGTGCTCAGGGACAAAAAAGAGTTAAGCTAAAGGTAAAGGGAGAGGGTAAAGTAAAAAATTATGCAACTGCAAGGACTGAGAAATCCAAAATGGAAACAATAAATTACCTTTTTAAATGTGAGATTATAAAACGTAATAAGCAACAGATTTGGGAATTGTGGTTTTTCAGTATCTGTTTAGAAATTGGATTTAAAAATAAATTTTCAATTTGCGGTATTTAATACTGAATTATTAAATATAATTAACAATTCCTCCTTTCCTTGCTTTAGTTCAAAATTTGCATCTAGAAAACACTTTTAAAATGGGATTTTATTGTTAAAAGTTTGAAATGGCTGTTTTTGTTCTTCAGTGACTCTCCTGGTCCTCCATACCCTGAGGTCTGCATGCTTTACACCATAACATGATCAATATCAACAATAATATTTCGGTATTAAAATGGTTTATATTTCTTTTATGCAATATTTTGATCGTTCATTAAAACCAAAGTAGGGGTTTCCATTAGCTGTATGCCTTGATCATTTAACAGAGGTAAAAACATTACCTATCATGTGAGTTTCATATTTTGTAATGGACTCTTAAAATGAAAACATTTTCTATTGTAGTTTTCGGAGATATAATTGTAAATAAGACATATTCAAAAGTTCGAATAATCTGAATCTTTGGGAAAAAAGGGTAAAAATTCAGCCTCCAACACAAGCAAACTCTTAAAGCTGAACTAAATGCTTTAAAACAAGCACATCAAAGCTAAACCATTCTAAGTTTTATCTCTCTACACTTGAAAGACTGTCATGCATCAGACTATTTAGCTCATTTACATCACCACATCTTCCATTCTCTACACTCATCTCTGCGAGTCGGCTAAAAAATAGAGCAGCCTCCTTCCAGGGTCTGTTCAGGTGCTGGTAGAGACCACTGAGTGGCAGCAGAATTACACTCCAGCTCCTGCTTTTAAGTGACGTTCCTTCTCCTTCCAAACTCTGCTCCATTAATCTTGCTGTGTAGGGGGTGACCTCGGACGACCCGGGGGCCAGGATCTGGTGTGTGTATGTGTGGTCGACCGGGAAATGTGGACTGAAAGACTGTTTGGACAGAACATGACTGCTCCGTCCTGCACACAGCTGAGCGTCCTGTTTCAAGATGTCAGTATGTAATGATTCACTGTGTATCAGATATGTTTGTGTCGCCATGTGGAGGCAGCAGATTATTTCTCTACAGAAGCAGAAATACGACACCAGAGTGGGAACAAGTAATATAACAATTCAGTTTATTTTAGTTATTTTTCCAGACAGACACATCAATTTCTGGACCACAGTAGAGGATGGAAACCTTTCACAGACATTTTTTTTTGTCAATATTATTATTTGAAAATACAAATATAAAATTAGACTTTCCACATTTGATATGTGAGAGACCCCCATCCATTAATATCACCATTATTATTTCAGAATATTTTACAATAGGGCTTGAGCAAGCCATATGATAACCTGAAAGATGCTTTCAGATGTCAGTCAAGTCTGTCTGTCTCTCGCCATAAAAAGTCGGTGAACATAAAAAAACAGGGGCAAGTGTTAGGAATGGGCCGACAGCAGCGAGGAGAGCTCTATGCTCGGCCTGCAGAAACATGGAAGCACAGCAGAGCCTCTCACTGGCAGCCGTGCGCTCTGGTAGGGCATCTGGGCTCCACCCCGCCTGCTCTCGGGTGTCCGTACTGCTCCGTCCAAACTCAACAGCACGCCGGGGGGGAACTCATGTTGGTGAACGTCAGCTAATGACCGTGTTTAAACTAAATGCAGTATTCTGTTTACAGCTGAGGTCTCCAGTCAGGTATTTTCACATAAAGTCAAATGGGTGAAAATCACAAACAAATATCTATATATATATATATATACATATATAGATATATGTATATATATGTGTATTTATAGGTACATTGAGCAGTGAATGTGGCTGAGATGATTTGCAGGGAAATTCACCCTAAGACATGACCTTAAATGACGACTTGTGTTGTTTCTGTCACCTTGACGGATTCTGTCATCATTTCTAAACCCAAACTGTTTTTACATTTATACTGTGTAACAAGAGGAGCCAAAACTATAAATAAAATGTGTTGGTGAGTCGCTTTGTGGTCTAGATTACCTTTGTGGCCACAGCGACTGTATCCAGTATCTCTCAAAGATAAGGGCACACTGGTTTTAAACCATTAGCACCACTGTGAAAAAGCCTTGCCTTTTTTTTTTTATTATTATAAACAGGGATGAAATCCTAAAAAGCATCCTGTGAGCTTTCAAAGCCATGTGACTAAAAGCAGAGTAAAATCTGAGCTTTAGAGTAAAACCAATGGATTGAATGTTTAGAATAAAATATATGTATTAGTAGGACAGAAATATCTGAAGTGTTTTGTACTTTTAGGGTGAGATTTCCCAACGATGGATGGTAATGTGATGGTTTGGCCATTGCCTAGCACTTGCCTCGAGATTCAAGTTTAAATGGATACGGTAGTACACTAAAAATGTCAACACCATTCCAGGTTGACTTTTTTTTATCTTTTTTTTGATAGCATTTTTTTCTTAAACTGAGACCCGTCCCCCTCTCCCCAAATGGATAAGCTAGTCTACTAAGATGTGTAACATTCATCAGCTGTAAACTGCTGTCAGTTTGAGATTAAATGAAATTACAGCAACAGAGCCATGCTACCTTAAAGTCCAAGCTACAAGACACAAACCCCTGCATTTTCTGGTATTGTGCTAGAGAAGATGAACCTTTTCAAACTTTTTTTTTTTTACCCCTTTGTATAAAAAAATATGTACCAATTATAGTTAAGGAGCAACCATGAGCTAAAACCACCTAGTGTGCAACTCTGCAAATAAACCAAAGGGTTGTTGTGTTTGTTTCTGTCTGAATAAAATTTCTCCTCAGAAATGACTGAATAAATAAATTCCTGTTAAATCATAAGCGGATATTAGACAATAATTGGGATGAAAAGAATTAATTTTGGAAAATATCTGTTCCTTAATTGCTTCTTAAATAAATATGTTCTCATCTGTGGACATTTAAATCCATTACAATGTACTTACCTTTAAGTAAAACAACTTGCCTGCTTGTTTGTCCTGCCTGGTACTGTATGTAATCTGACAAACTGGTTTAGTTAAGAGACTAAGCTTTGTATTTACGGCACCTCTGAAAACAAATGTATTCACCTCGAACCTTTTCTTCTTTAATGCTGCGACCACAAAATGAGTTTTACTGGGATTGAATGTGATAGATCAACAAACACATGCATTACTGGCAAGTGAAAATTAAATTATGGATCTTTTTCAGTGTTTGCATAAATAATCACAACGGTGTGAACTCTAGCAATCCTTAACAAGTTTAGTGCAACAAAGATCATAGCGACATATGTTTTGATCAAAGTCCACCAGTGCTTTAATTCAATGTCGGCAGATGTCGAGCACAGCTATTCTACTAAGAACTAAAAGCTGTGTGAGAAATATCACCACCATGAAGACAAGAAAGTGACTTATGAACCAAAGAAATCTGGTCTTTAAGGGAGAGTGGGAAGAAAATAGATCCACTGCTAGAAGATATTCTAAAATCTGTGGTTTGCAGTTTGTAAAAAGCCAAAGAGGACGTGGAAGGAGGTGTTCCGCTAACATGACATAAAAGTGTTTCTTTTAAAGCCTGCATGCAAATGCAAAAGATTTACACATCACGTCGTTACTCCACTATGGACAGGTTGGCAAGATTTGAGACAAAATACAAGCCAACTCAAGAAAGAGTAGGCTACTTCTGGAAAAGGCTTGAGATTTGGATGTTTAAAGATGGTCCAGTCAAAGACTGGACTTAGATCCGATAGAAAAACTGCAGACTTGAAAGTTAGTTTTGAGGCACTCTCCCTCTAGTCTCAGTGTATTGGATCTATTCCACCAATATCTCAGTCTGTAGGTTTGCAAAGTTACTCCTAAAACTCTTGCAGCTGTACTTGCAATAAAAGGTGGCTGTGCAACGTTTGAAATTAGAGGGACTGAATTAATAAACTACACATAATTCAGATCAAAATAAAACAACAGCTGTCATTTTGGTTCAACTTTACAGATGTGTTGATGTATCACATAAAAGCCATGTAAAAGGAACTAGGGCTTGTGGATATAATGTAACAAAGCATGAGAAAGTTCAAAATGTAAAAAGTGTAACATATATTTCATAAAACTGTAAAACTGCTGTAAAATTATACAATAACGATTCAATCCAGAGCACCCTTTGATTTTATATGTTAAGGAGTTAAATTTTGGGTTACTGTAGGTAATGTTCATAAAGAGAACATTATTTTGGGATGTTGTTCTGGTTTTAATCTAAATCGGACCATTACTTGTTCTGCTGGCAAATAAAAAAAGCTGCTATTATTTATTTAAAGTAATCTTCTTAAAGGAAATGTGTTGTACAGTTTTGTAGAGTAATAAACTTGTTCGAAACAAGCTAAAAAAAGGGATTTCTTTTAAATGATAAAAGACACATTAAATGCAGTCGTGTCACAGATATCTGGAATATTTCCAAAACATACAAACAGACCTCTGCTTGACTGATACTGGGAGTACTGGTGATACTTCTGCCAAACAAAGGACCATTTCCTGATCATTTTTCTCATTATCTCTACATAATAATCCCGTCCAGTGATTTAAGTAAAAAGTTAAGTAAAAGCTCTGCATGTCTAGCATTAGCATTTAAGGTAGTATGGCACACCCCTTTTAAAACATTCAAGGGTGGGGATCCAAATAATGCCGTGTGTACAAGTCCATCTTACAGCAACAATTTCTCCATTGTTCATCCGTGAGAACTTTGGTTAGCTGAAACCATGTTCGAGTGGCAAAAATAAACCAAAAAGAAAAAAACACAAGCAAAAAGAAAAAAAAAAAAGAAAAAAAAAAACAAGTCTAAACATAAAGATCAAACATACAGGGAATAAATTACAACCAACAAATATCAGAACAACATGATCATTGAGAGAAAGATCTATCTTGACTGGTTCTAATTCCACTATTCACTACAAGTATTATATAAATGAGTCCTATATAACATCTACTTTGTAATTACAGGAGATAGAAAAAGAGCGAGAGGAGGGAGGGGCTAAATATGAGAGAAAGGAGAGGTAGAGCGAGGGAGAACAACAAAGCACTACACTGGTATCAAAGACAGCACTCTGTTTACAAGTTAACTGTGATTTCTTTACACACTAATGAAGTACATGGATGAGCAACAAAAGATGGCGGCATCTCTGAGGATGGGGCATGGAAAGAGAGAACGTAATGGATGCACAGTACATTTTTAATAGTATAATACAATTATTAATATAGAAACCACAAAGTATCAATAAAACTCTGATTAATCTTGAAATCAGCAAAGAAGCATCTTTCTTTTTTTTTTTTTACTTTTGTATTTCTTCTTTTCTTATACATCTGAACATTACAAGTGTTTTTTTTTCTTTAAATTATTACTTGATCACACCTCCATATCATTTTATTTTAGAAGTATCCAGCATATTTATTACCTGTTGGTTTTGAAAAGAGAAAGGAAACAAGTGCATGAAAAGAAAACAACGGCTCTGATAGAAGTTAAAAAAAAAAAAAACAGACAGCACTCTGGTGCGTAACGTCACTGATATATTATTATCATGAATCTGTCGCTGTAGGAGTAAGACCTTTTTAACCACACGTATAGACGGTGCAAAGCCAAGTGTGGCGACAGATAGTGAATAATTCAGTGTCATCTTTTGACCCTGTATAAATACCCTCTGGGGAGACGTGGGTCTAACTTTACAGAAAGAAATCCAAGTGTACGCCGTACCACGCCGCTTTTTATATCCGGGGCCACTTGTCCAGTAGGGAATACGTTAATCCCCCCACCCCCCACCCATTAATAAATCCTTCATGCTGTCCTGAAGCACAGGTTCGTTTGTAAAAAGCTGACATACTAATGTGCAAACAAGAGGATGGCCTGTACTTCACAACTCACAGTGCAGCGATAACTCGCTTTTAAAAATGCCTCTCAGTGTTTCTTTTCTTCTTTTTATCATGTTCAGCACTGAAATAAATCAAAAACCCGCCGATGATTACACGATCAAAGTCACGAAGGTTGAGGTATGGTATCAAAATCTTTACCTTCCTAATTCATTCAAAAAAGAACCGATTCAAAGAACAAACAGTGTATCTATATATCTATAGATGTATAGATAGATAAAAAAGGCTCGAGCACTGAGCCCAGGTATTTTGTTCCGTGAGCGAATCAGGAACAAGCAGGATGAAACGCACATTGAACACATATACAGCTAACAGGTTCCTCTCAGCAGTAGAAAAGCGGCAGGACGCAGAGAGCTCTGCAAAAAAAAGGCCCGCTTCAAGTTCGAATCGTTGCGTCTCTTCGTACGGTGTGCTTTGGATTAAAAATCATCTTTTTTTCATATTTTTTTTCCCTCTTCGTCGCTCCCAGCTTGAAGCGATCGTAAAAACATCCACCGTGCTGTTCTTTCTCTAAAACTGCGTCAACTAAGCTCACCGGTCATAAATTTGCTGGTATGACACTTTTAAAATCATTCGGCTTTTTTAGTATTTACACAACTGTTTGTCTGTGGACTTGTATCGTCTTTCAGCAGAAAAAACAAACAAAAACAACAAAAAAAAACCAACAAAAAAACAAAAACAAACGTAGAATATTGTTTACAGCTTTTTCTTCTATTCACACGCTAAAACGTATTCTTTTGACACACCATCACAAAAATATGCTATTCTCTCACTGAGTTGGTTATATGCAGTGACTGGAATAATATGTACAGCTACATTTCTTTTTCTCAAGTTTGAATTCACAATGTCGTTATATGAAATTTGTTATAGCATATATATATATATATTTATATATATTTATATTTCTACACAACAGAAACAACACTTATAAAAAAGGACCATAAAAATATTGGAGTCCTCTTTGTATTGCCCAAAAATAGGTAATCATGGTTTACGATGAGACATCACAAGAAATAAAACAACTACTAAAATGTATTACTTTGATACCTTCTCTTTAAAATTTCCTTAATGTTTTTTTTTTAATTCAAATGTTTTCATATTGAACTTGTTTTTTTTTGCTGAAAGACCGAATGGAAACATTCCAACCTTGTGTGTTTCATTTTTCGCCTTTACACCAACCAATACGAAGATGAAGAGGTGACTTGTAGATATTCTTGGCTCTGACCCGCCGTACTTAAAAAAATAAAATAGAAATAAAATGCACTTTCAAACGACGAGATTAAAAGTCAAAAGTTAAACTCAAGCGACACACTAAAAAGTGATCAAAAACAAAAAGCTAAGGGACGAAGGAAATCGGTGAGTGAAGTTGACGTGGAACATCATACCAAACCAGGTTGTAAAGGTATAGGAGGTTTGGGTTATAGTACAGCAGTTTGTTTTTCTGAGATGACAAACTTTTTTTCATTTTTTTTTTCAAATCTTCTTCATAAGGTTCCCACTTTTCGCTCTTTTAGCCATCGGTGACGCTGTAGTGCTCGAAGTTGGATACTCATCACCTGCACACAAAGCCAATTAGAAACTTCGTCCCGTCTGTCCCGGGCCACCAGATATACTCTGCTGGGTGTTAAAAGAAAAGGAAAAACACAAAAAAGAGAGAAAAGTTCATTACTGTACATGACCAGAGGCACTGTCAGCATTTACCATTCAATAAATGTAAACTTTTTCCAATAGAAGCACAGGAATGTTTGTGAACACAAAGAACCTTAAAAGTGAGAGATGCAGGTGGGAAATGTTTGCTACCCTAGTAATGATCTGTGAAAGGGGAAAAAAAAAACTTTTTCTGCAAGAACTAAATCTCAAACTGTGTAATTTAGAAAAATCAATTTGGATGCATTGAAGAAACAAAATCTTGATTTAGGGAATAAGTTAACGTTAAACACAGATGGTAAGGAGATCCATTTTAAACCTCCTAGTATCTAAAACGGTTCAATGAAACCATGAACTCTACAAAGGTTCCCAGAGCAAATGGAAGATCAGCAGGCCCACAGGATCATAGATCCTCTACTGTACATTACAGCAGACTTGACCTTGAGGTATTTTCCCCACAAGTAATGTAGTTTCATACTGACTTAAAAAGAGTTTTTAGTCAGGAAGCAAAATCCTAGTTAATTTGGCATTGTTACTTCTGCGACGACAGGACTGAAAACTAATTCTCCCGACACGCCTACATCAGTCCAACTGTGATTCTCTACTGTACTTCACATCAGCCTAACCTAACTGGCATGTTTGATGTTTCCTTGTTTCACCTGTTTTCATTTGCTGGGAGAACATTTTGTCTCCAACGGATGATTAAAAAAAAAAGAAAGATTCAGCTTTGTTTAGAGTGAGGTTGTCTTACTGCAATAAAATACAATTATTTTCAAGCTTTTTACACCAGGGATGCCAATTAATGAGGAGTGAGCTGTTACTGTGTACTACTGCGGATCACGCAAGCTTCATGCACGTGTTTGGACATTTAAGAAAATACATCCTACTGCTGAGTAAAACAAAGCCAATGTGGCTGTTTGAATTAAAATCAAAACATCCCATAATTGCACTAAGAAGCCCTGGGTATGCCAGGCTTTACGTCTGAAAAAATAGCTGCAGGGAGATAAGATGATTTTCTACTTCTAGAATCTAAAATCCTAACAATTCCATTTTACAAATGAGCTGTAATTTCAACAAAATGGTTTAAAGGAAAAAAAAAAATGTTAGATCACAGAAAAGATTTATAGAGCCTTTTTTTAACCAATGGATAAAATGTCTCGCCTCTTCTGCCCCTTTTTTGCATCATATTGAGTAGTCGATGTATGATTTGGCTTAAAAAGACACTACTGGAGGATGAAGGCATTAATAATGTTAAAATGAGAAGAAATATGAAGAGCTGGTGGAATATCGGTGTGCGGGACCTGAGCGACTTAGTTAATCACACAGATCGACCATGATTACATTTTCTGCCTTGAATGAGGTTGTTTTTTTCTTCTAAAGAGAGCAAACTGCTCTGTCGCACACACCTGTGCCACCAGCTCCAGCATTTTAATAGAGAGGGTTGAAAACATGATGAACACACATTAGAACAATGCTTAAGAGAAATGCAAAGTAAATAAAAGGCAATACCTCTGATGAGATAGCAACCGGCCACCTGTTCAATGGTATCCGTTTGTAAAAGCTGTCGCAATCAACGGGCCCTAAGAGTGTACAGTTAGTGCTGTTGTCAGTATGCATTTTAAAGAAAGAAAAATAAGTATCACATCAATGTTTGTGGCTGTTTTCTTTCTCGTCTAGCATGAATATGAAGGTTTTTAATCAACTGGATCATGTAGAATAGCAGATCTTCTCAAGGAAAAAAAATAAATTACAAGTGGATGAAAAAGCACTGGAATAGAAAAGATATTAAAAAAACAACTAAGGTATGCTTAATAAAGCAAATGAGTCATATTGTGTTTAATAATTCAAGATACAGTCAGTATAAATCTTTTCTTCTGTAACAGGGGAATACCCATGTTATGAGTTTTTAGTCTGAATAAAAACATGTGGAAGAGATAACAGTAATAATACACACAGTCCCCATTCAAGCTAACATAAACAACTGATTTAATCTGAGAGCAAGCAAAGAATGGCATCATAAACACCCCTCAGTTGGATCGGTGGGTTTTTGAGGATTGAAGGGTTTTCATAATGTCGCTCAGTTATCAGGACTTTGTGAGCTTTCCTGCTGACAGGTCTCTAGAAACCCATAGATTGGAGCACAAAAGAGAAGCACTTTCAGCAGCGATTATTTGTCTTTATCACCTCAATCAGCTAATTGCGCTCTAATTGTCTTGCATGGGGGAAAAAAAAAAAAAAATGTTAAGATCATTACCGCTTCTTCAGAGTGACTGTTTTCATACTGGCTAAAGGGGTTAATGCAATCAGTGGAGCGTGAGAAAAAGGAGCGAATCAGTGAAGCTGAAGTCATCCATGAGGTTGTGAGATATAGTGATTATACACGCCTTCAGTTCAACAGCATCCTTTGATAAAGAAACAAATTAAAAATCACATTTTAGTTCTGAATCATTTTCTGTTTTAATGATCTGAATAGAAAGCAGGAAGTTAGAAGCAGCTTTCTTCTAGCTCTCTTTTAGATTCACTTTGTAACTCCAGCAGTGATTTAATATGTATTATTTTATACAAGCTGGTTTTCTTTAAGGGAATCATAAAACTTGGGTTTAAAGCACAAAAAAAGGTTTTTAAATCTCAAAAAGAATCCTTATATAAACAAACTATTTCCGCCTGTTTCATAAATCATATGTAACTGCCAACAAAATCACTGATTTCACAGAGACTTATTTTTATATTCTTCTAAATCAGAGTTTGGTTAAAAACTGTTGCAATAGAAGTGAAATAACTGACGCAAATGTCCCCTATTGATGCTACACTATCTGTTGTTCAATCTGCCCTGAAAATGAGCCAGTCTGATCTTTCACAACAAATATTTAGCTTAGCTCTCTATGCTGAGACCAACAGATTATGGTTTGCAGCCAGCGAACCTAAAACAATTATTAAGGACTTTGCTGGGAAAGCACAAAAACAACAACAACGTGCATTTGGATATCATAAATCAATTACAGAGGTTACAAAATGAAAATGAGCAATGTTTGGCTTCTCCTGAGCTATTTGTTCATTTGCTCTCAGTGACACTGTCAACAAACAGAGATGCATCAATAGAGCCTCGCAAGTTTTCTAATCCGCTGTAAAGATACGATAAATCTCCTGAAAGGACTTTACATGTCAAAAGTGTAATTCAGAAACATACAAAAGGGAATAATAAACCATAAAAATTTACAACAAAGCAATACAATAATGTTTAAGATACTAAAAACAAAATTGAGAAACTACGTGTAAAAAGGAAAAAACTAATAACATGAAAAAAAAAAATACTAGTCTAGTCGGTTTGGCAAGAGATATCAAGATTTAAAATAAGGACCATGAGAAAGAGACTCCTTACTCTATTGTTTCATACTGTTTGAACATAATTTAGCTTTTCTTACAATCCAGTGTCCTTTTTTTCAAAATCATCTTTTCCACAATAACAATAACTAGTTAAATTGGCTGTATTGGCTGCAGTAGTGTAAGTGGGCCGCTAGTCTGATATTTTTAGATATCCTAGAGAGCTAAAATGCTAATGGTTACATGGTTCGTCTTTAAGGTTTGCAGACGGACATTAATAGATAGATATATAGATAGATAGATAGATAGATAGATAGATAGATAGATAGATAGATAGATAGATAGATAGATAGA
>JAUZNJ010000036.1:153179-164414 GCA_034780135.1 Jordanella pulchra
TGAGGGATTGCTGTTGAGTCAATGATTCGATGCAATCAGCTGGTTTTCCTTAGATAGAAAACTTTGAACTAATCTGTAATTTGAATGAACTGTCTTTGTAAAGAGCCTTCAGATGACATGTTGTGATTTGGCGCTATAGAAATAAACTGAATTGAATTCATTCACTAAAATCTTTAATGTGGAGGATCTGCATACTTTGACAAGTTTGTGTCCTTCAAGCTGAGGTGATGTTCATACCTTAGAAAAAGGTCCAGCAAATCTCCAGAGTCCATTGAAGCCAAAGCCTGTAAAAAGAGATAATTAAGAGGCAGGAAGCGACGAGGAGGAGGTGAAGGCTCACATTCAACTCTAAAGAGTGCGGAGGAGAAAAGGCGGCTTACTTTGTAAATATGAGGGCTGGTACTGAGGAGGGGACTCCTCGTGGTAAACCACGCTCTGCACAATCCCATGGACAGGGTTCAGGAGGTTGATGTCTTGGCACATGGACAGCACAGTGTTGATCTTTGAGTCCAACAAGTTATATCTGAGGAGAACCCGTAAAAACCGACTGAAAACTGGAGCTGCAGCCAAACATGAGGCCTAAAGTACATCCACAGACCAAGAGCTTAGAGGAGAAAAGCTGTTCATTTAATACTTTATGAAGACAGGAATTTATCAGGCCAGTTAAGGGAAGACAATAGATTTTATAAAGAGAAGAAGCTTCAGCAGGAATCGGAGGAATAAGAACTTTAGGGAAACAAAACCTTCGGGTTTATTTCTTCTCTATAGGTAACGAGAAGCTGCTCCTCTAGCAGGCTTTATTTTGAAGGCCTGATGAACCCCAGCTATCAACATGAAAAAATACATTTGTGTTTCCTGCTAATTCTTAAGTAAACCTCTAAAATCCTCATTTTTAATGACTCAAGTGTCCTTGAATCAGAGAACAATGATCCAGAACTGGTTGGACTGTAGTATCTCATGGCAACGAAAGTGATTCTGATTTCTAAGCCTTATTTCAATTTATGATGAGGATATTAAGCAGCTGCCTTCAAACTTAGAAACGGTAACAAGTGAACCCACAGAAGGCATCGAGGGTAGGAGAACACAGAAAAACTCAAATGACCAGCGGCTATTGGCTGCAGGTGGGTTCAGAACATTTTAGACCAATAAAAACAATCTAACTAGTGAGAAGTACCTAGAAACATGCTGAACACACAGCTTTAAACTCTGAAAAAGTAACGGCGTCCCACAGGTCCGCTGACCTCTGACCTATGGACGCCTGAATCATGTGATCAGCAGGACTAACTGCACGGTTAGATTCAGACCAGTTGGACCTGGGATTGTCTGCTATGATTCTCGTGCTTGGATGACGGTTCTAACCGTGGTTCCATGGATTCCCAGAACCTTAGAAACGGCTCCATAAACTGATGAAGGTCGACGACTGTTCTGCATCTGTTGCTATAGAGATCTTCCAGTCTTCCTCATGTAGTCAGAGAGGTTCAGTCTAAGAGACCTCTTGGAGGTCGGGCCTGGGTTTGGCTGGTTAACGTTTTTAGTGTTTAGTCCTGTTTCTCTCCTAGGCATTGCTATGGGTTCAGCTTTTACTGTGACTAACTGGATTTAATGAGAAGACTCTCATTCAAACTGACTCTGAACTGTTTCTTTCAGGGCTTTTATGTTCTTCTTGTATGTCTGCTTGTGTTTCCTTGAACCTCCAGAGTTTTCCTCTCCACTGTCGCTGCATGCATGCTTGGTGTCAGGGATTGCTGCAGAGTCAACGACACAATGCAAGCAAATATCTGCGGCTGCTACATCCTCGTCCGGAGGGAGCGAATCCTGCAAAGTCGAGGACTGGATGCCACCAGCTGGTTTTTCTGACAGGATGATCTGATGAAATTGTTCTTGTAAAGAATTGATGCCATAGAAAGAAACTGAACCTGAGGTCCAGTTTATTCAGGGTTCAACGATCCAGCTGGTTTAAACAGCTTCCTCCGTTAATTAATGGAATATTTTTTATACTTCATTTCCCTAAATGCTCCGATCCCGCCTGAAACATGTATATTTATGAGGACAAACATGCGTTCTGGGATCCTGACGTCGGACCTCGGCTGCTTCTGTCTGGTTCTAGCTGGTCTTTATGTATCCAGGAACTAGCACTATCTGGCAGAGCTTCAGCCAGAAGAACAGGTAAAAAGCATCTGTGTGTGCAACATGTGAGAATCAGAACTTACACAACTGGGAACACCTTTGGAAACACAACACTAGCTTCAGCCAGGTACTCGTAGAGGATGCGCTGGTCGAAGTCGTCCGTGGTGTATTTGACCTGGGTGGCCTGGAGAGGAGCACAGGTCGATGAGAACGGCCTCAGGGTGGAGGCGAGACGAGGACTGGACCCGAGTACTCACCAGCACCGTGAGCAGCAGAGCCTGGATCTTTGGGTCCGTCAGCACCTCCTCATCCAGCAGGACGTTGGACTCAGACACAGACACCTTTCGAAGGTGAGAGTTTCCAATTCTTTGTGTCTCTTTAACAGGAAGGATAAAAGTCAGCGTCAGCAGAGCAGTTTGGACAGAAAGCAGAGAAATTAACATCAGAAGCAGCATGAAGGGTTCAGCTCCACCGGTGCTTCGGTGAAATGGGCCAGATTACCGCCCGGTTTCATTCAGAAGCTTCTAGAAGCTTCAGCTCATTTACTAGGGCGGTATTTCAGCCCGCTGCTGATGCGTGTTCCCTGTTCAGATAACGTCTGCTCTGTTACCCATCTCACGGTCGTTCTCTGCTACACGCCTCATCTTGGGGGGCGTCGTCATCCCCGACTCCATCTCTGGTCTTTTTGGTGCTTTAGAGTCTGATATGAGATGATCGAAGCTCTTCCTGGTTCCTGGTCAACACACACAGTATGCATCAGAAAACCTTCAATGAATGATGTGCTTCTGCTGACCCCCCACCCCCGTACCCAGCAGCTTCTTTGTGTTGGCCTGCGAAGGCTGGCCCATGTCCAGGCTCATGGATTTGCGTGTGCGTGGGCTGATCTGGCCCATGGTCGGGTAATGATGGGTGGAAAGGTAGCGTTCTGAAACCTGAGGCGACGTCCAAGGCTGGTGATCTTGAACGGTTCTGAAAACAAAGCGTTCAAAGCAAACATGTCAGCTGTTCAGCTCGAACACATCGGATGGAAAACTGCTCCCATTTCTGGCCGTACCTGCAGGCGGCATTGGTGATGTGGCTGGCGTAGGTCTCCATGGGAACGGGGTCCATAGACAGCTCGGAAATCAGCAGAGACTTCCTGTGTTTGAGGCTGCAGCGACTTCTAACTTCCTCAGAAACAGTCAGCAAAGCTGCAGAGAAGGTGAAGCAGGAGAGGTCAACCCTGGGGTCAGACAGGAACTAAATGAACATGAAGTCTATCGTCTAAACGCCATCAGGGCTTTCAGAGCCACAGCAGCAGATCTCTGACCTCTGGAACCTGTTCACACATGCTGCATGCAATGTGCAGCCATCGCTGGTTCCGCCTGAGGAGTGAACCAGCCGGTCTGAACTAATCATCCTGATAGCCAAACCAGCAGAGGGGGGGGGATATCTCAGCACCCAGTCGACCAGAAACACGGTTTCCTTCAAAGCCACATGTGTCGGTTTTCCTGCCCCTAAAACAGGCCTGGTTCAGGGCTGCTGTTCAGCACCAAAGGATGATCATCACAGCAGCTTTGCACATAAAGCAGATCCTCTAGTTTATTTTAGATGTTATATCTACGCTGTTTCCAGTCAAACGCTACAGGGTTCACTGCAGAGCTGGTCGCCCTTTGTCTGAAACCACAGCGCTCTGACCTCTAAGCTCGGTTTTTAAAGCAGGATGAAAGATGTTTTGCATGTTGTTTTGTACCTGCTAAATAAGCCACACTCTGAGTGTTGACCTCAAACTTGTCACATTTCAGATGTTTGCTTGTCAGAGCGAGCAGGGTGTGAAGGATCCGCACCGTCCTCGCCACAGTGGTGGGTGATGGGTGTCTGTAGCCTGCAGGGACACAAACAGGAGATCCGTAAACATCCCGCCGTCCTGGAAGGGAGCTTCAAAAACCTCATGTTCAACAATCATTCTTCGCTTCCTGTGTGAAAGGACTTCCTGTTTGCTGAGTCAGGATGAATCTGGCAGGAAATCAAACCAGGGACTCTAAAATAAACGCAGCTTTACCTTTGAGTAGGTGGCCCACTAATGCAAAGTTGAAGTTGGCACTAAAGTTGAGGCCCACAAAATGATCCATCTGCTTACAGTGCCACTCTAAAGGACGCCGTATTTCCATGAAAACTTCCTCTGGGCTCTAAAGAAACAGACAAACATTTGGTGAAAACATTCCAGCGTTTAGGAAAATCTTTTACAAACTTCAAGTAAACAGGAAACGTTTCAGGTTATGTTTCAACTGTTTCTATACCTGCAGTCCTCCTCCAGTCAGAGGAGGAAGAGCAGGAAGCATCAGATCTACTTTTTAGGTTGATTCTTTAATAAAGTTTCAAATCTCCCTAGAAATAGGAAAACTGCAGCTGTGACCTTTACGACAAAACTACCTCTGAGAGCAAACGCACAAACAAGCACTGGGGACTATTTTAAAGACAGTCGGAAACACTGGTATCTTTATGTATCTGTGCTCAAAAACTTTCAACAACCAAAATTAGACCTAAAGACTTTAAAGACAAAGTGAAGTAGAGCAAGGAGACATGGGCGGAGCACCGGCCTCCTACGCTTCACCTTGTCATTGAAGATGCGCATTGTGTCAAGAGTGTGGAGGTTCTGCTCCAAGAGGGCCGTTCCAGCCGAGTACAAGTTGACTTCATCCAGCTGCAGCACAGCTACTGCCACCCAGAACAGAGCTTTGTGCATCGGAGAGTCCTGCAAACATCAGACAGATGAGCGAGCAGCAACAGCAACATCACACTGTTAGCTTCAGACATCAGGACGGGTCAGAACTCCTGACGCAACCTTCCCAAACAGAGAGAAACACCTGAAGGAAGATGGGAAGCGTGGGAGAGGGTTGGACTAGAACAGAGAGCTTTGGAAACAAAGACTGTAGTTTGGGTTGAGATTTGAACCCAGTTAGACAATGCATGATGAGGTGGAAGAAAGTGTGACGGGAGGAGCTTCCTACCTTGCTGAGAAGAGGCTGCAGCTTGGTCAGAGCGATGACTGTGGCCTCAATCAGTACCTGGCTGTTGTAGTTATCAGGTCCCTTCAAACAGCTCTCCAGACCCTGGAAGAGAGGAGGAAACGGCCATGAAGGGAGGAGCAACAGGAGAGGCACCAAGGAGACCCTCAATTCAATTCAAATCCACTGTATTCATCCCAAAGGGAATCAAATAAGAATAAACACTCATTATACTACATGATTACAAATATTCTTTCTTCATTCAACAAATACAATCCGCCTCATTTCCTCCTGCAAACGAACCGCTTGCAGCTCCAACACAGAACCTCACCGAGTCGTCATGCTGCCCTAAGATCTGCCTGTTTAAAAATACATCCCCACCGCACCTGGTGACCTCTGAGGGACGCCATCCAACAGGTCCGGACACAGAGCCTCGTGTCCAGGCAGCCGGAGGTCGTATGAGAACATAAACAGGGAGAGATGATGAAGAGACGCAGAGCTGCGTTCTTCATCCAGGAACCATAGCAGCCCTCCTATCACCAGCGGACCAGCCACCACGGCTGCTCCACACACCTTAATACCATTTGAGTTGCTGCAATGAAAGCTCAGCAGAATGGACCAGCCTGACGCATCATTATTTCACTGTAACTTTTGGGGTGCCGTCTGTAGGTTGATCATTTTCATTTCCATCAAATGATGCGGCCTCGTTTTGTTCCTAAAACATCTTCCAGTCCACATCAGTAGAAATAAGATCTGATGTGTTTTCAAAGTGTTCCTTTCATTTATATATATATATAAACACAAACATGCCCACCCAGATGCATGCTGGTCCTACCAGAAACAGCCTTTTTAAGCTTAATCCACCCAAATTCCTCACTACTGTTTAAAAACTAAGAAACGAAACTAAATACCCCAAAAAAACAACCTAATCTTAAAATAAATATTGAACAATACACTAAAATAAAAAACCTTAAACAGATCACCCACAAAAATGCAATAAATAACAAAAAATAAACAATAATAATAAAAAAAGCAGGAGCTGTTGATGTTACTTCACCTCAGACTGAGACCTTAGATGTGCAGCCTCCAGGAGGCGCTGTTTCTCCTCTACCTCTTTTCTGACCTTCTCTCCAGAAGAGGAACAAACTCAGTTTAAATATCTTTTTTATTTATGCTGTATTTCAAAGGGAAATCGAAGAACTGTTCGTTTGCTTCTTTGTTTTATGATGAACAGGAGAGAAAAGTGACTTTATGAACATCGGTAATATTTTGACTGAATCTCTGAGAAAAAACCTGATGAAGTTAATATTCCAGCATTTAGTGAGATGTTGGTTAAACTTTGTTTTTCTACTAGAATCAGTTAAATCTCAGTAAATGAAGTGAGGCTTCAAGCAGTAGCAAACTAATACTGAAAGTACGCAGAAGCTGTGGAGGCTGAACTTTCTCCAACATCTCTGAGAAGTGGGTTTCAATCATCATCAGAATCCATCCATCTTAGTGTGAAGAGCAGAACTTCAGCCACTCCTTCCAGCTGTGCTTGGAGAACATAAAAACATAACGTCTCAGTGACTCCTTGGAGTGACTCGGTCCAAGTCACGAGGCGGACTCACTGCTACGCTAACACTGCTCCACAGCAGCGGTCCGGTCCTGGGCGACGAGAGGCCAACCAAGCTCGTCTCTAACCTGCTTCAGAACCAAACCCCTGTAATGATGGGCCGCGTTACGGTTCAACCCAGACGGTGTTTGTTTGGGGTGGGGGGGGGCAACCTTACATAAAAACACTCAAACCATCAGTCTGATGAAAACGGCTCTGCTCACTGAGGATGTTTTACACGCTAAAAGCGCCACACACCAAGATTCCTGCCATAAAGTCAGCATTTCCTGGTCAGAAGAATCGAGGGAAGAGTCTCCTGGTGATGAGGTCAAAGGTCAAGTGCTGGGTCAGGCTGCAGCCCCCATAACATCCAATCATAAACATTAGCTTGATTCTATGATCCATAAAAGTTTAACAGACCTCTAGCAAGTTAAAACATTTGCACGTGTGAGCGAACACACTGTGGCTGATTTTACCATCAGATTAAAGATGGTTTGAACCACATCGAGGATAGTTCACTGACATTTGGTTGAGTTTAAGTAAAAGTCTGGATATCAAATGATGTTAGGTTGAAGTTTTAATCCGGACAAGGGATGAAAATGACTCATTCTATATCAGGCAGGTCAGCCAGAGTGACGTACAGACCGGACCAATCACAGCACAGGAGGCGGGCCCAAAACCAGACGATACGATAACAGTCAAGATCACAGCTGAATTTCACCAGCTGTCTGCTGGAAGAGCTTTTCTTTAGTTTTCTAAATTGGTTCTGAAGCGTTTTCACAGGCTAACATGCAGTGTACACGGCAGGCCAGGCTAACTACTTCTAAACAGAATATGTGTGTAACTATACCTGCAGCCGAGTGAGAACATTTTACTTATATGTTCCTAGTAAATGAGAACCTTGTTAAGAGGTTAGCTTTCAAACATGTCAAACTCAAGGAGCGCAGGACCGAATCTGACACATTTTATTCAACTCATAAGAGCAAAACAAATCGTATCATGGCACAAAGTAGAGGCGTGTGTTCTGTTAAAGTGGAAAAAATTGGTAAAAAATGGGAGTAGAGTTACAATACTAGAGCAGAGAGCTTCTGGTAAATGAAATGAAAAGCTGCAGCCGGTCCTTATAAAGACTCAATGATGGTGAGGTGACCAGTCAGCGCTGGACAGGAAGTGACCTCTTACCCGGTCTATGCTGAGCAGAGGGCTGGCTTTACTGAGGATTCGGATGATCTGCTTGATCTGACCGTGGGTCACCCTCTTGCTGATGCAGCCAAAGACGACCAGAGCTCTGGGCTGCAGAGACGGGTTGTACTGGAACGCAAACCTAGAAACCACAGAGATGTTGTTAACCAGGCATGGTAAATAAAAGCATGAAAGGCTGAAGAGCCACATACTTCTGAGCCAGCTCTGTCCACTGGTCCAACCACTTGCAGGTCGGGATGTCTCTCATACACGCCTGCAGTGAACAGAGGAACAAGATCAAACATTAGGGTCCTTCTAACTCCAAACAAAGGCTGGAGGAGTAAAAGTAGGGTGACGGTTAATCCACCCAACAGCCAATGATGACGGTGAACAACTGGTCCTCCAATCAGCTTCTTGCAATAAACACACATCTTTTGAAACAACAGAAGCTCCTGTATTGGTCTGACCTCCATGATTTCCAGTAAGGCCTCGGTGACGGTCTCCAGCGAGGACAGGGCAAAGGTTTCCCTCTCATAGGAGCCTGGAGAGAATGAGCGGTCTCTGTAGCTGGAGCGGAAGGCAATGACGGCGGCGGATTTGACCTTGCTGATGCCAAACAGCAGGTAGAACTTTGGCAACGAAAACTCGGTCAGGCTCAGCCTCAGGACCTGCTTCGTCTCCTCTGTGATAAACAAACACAGCCTGTTTGATCACAACGTAGCAGCTGCTCTATGCAGTTTAACTGCTGTATCCAACCATCAACGTTACTTCAGGGATTTCTTTCCAGGTGTTTCAATTTCTCAGTGATCAGCAGTAAAGATGGCGGCTGCCTTACCGCTGAAGCTGAGCTGTGAGCAGGTGCACAGGGAGTGGATGATGTTGATCACCAGACCGTGGGTGGAGGCGCGAAGGGACAGCGGCCCGGTGGCTACCAGTAGGGTCACCACATGGAACAGGTAGGGCAGGTGTGCCGCGACATCCAGGGAGTTGTTAAAGGACAGCATGAGCATGTAGCGCGCCAGGATGGCAATGTCATCCCACATGAGGTGCTGCTCCAGCGTGGGAGTGGGAGAAAGGCACGTCTTGTCGATGATCTTACACATCCGACCGATAACCTGAAGGAGAGAAGAGCAACAGAACCAGGTGAACAACAGCAGCATCTTACCTCACGCAGGCTCTCTGACAGCTAAGAGAAATAAAACCAGGAAACTACTCTGTCAGAATAGAGGATCTTTGTCTCAGCAGAGCTCAAGCAGCCGGTGAGGAAGAGGGAACAATTTCTCTGCTAAGATAAATCCTTGATTCTGAAACAAATCATTTCATAACATCCTAAATCAAATCATGAAAAAATTCGGAATAATTTAATCTAATATACATTTTCTTTGAAATCAAACAGATTTTATTTAAAATTAAATCTGCCGAAACAGTAGAACCCTGCAGTGAAATAAAGACCAGTTTTAGTTGTGCAGCTTCAGATCCTTCAGGTTAGATTTCGGGTAAAATTTTATCAGCTTTAATTTAACATTTCATAGAAATACATTCTTAGAGCCGCTGCACACTAGTTCCAGAACAGGAACTACGTCTTAAAGGAGTCTGTTTCACATCTACCCTCATAACCTTTCTATGAATCTTTTGAAATAACTCAAACTCGACATAAACCCATCTCAGAGGAGGGGAATGAAGAACAGCAGCAGGTAGCTCTGCTAACTATAAAACAGAAGCTCATAGGTTCTGAATAGATTAGTTAATCTTCAACCAGCCAGCTCCTAAGCCTTTTAACCGATTAGTGCACCACTGACTTAATCCAGACTAATTAATAGACAGCATGTTGAAGTTCATTTACAGGAGGTTACTTCAAAGCTCAGTAGTTTGTTCATTGGTTTTACCTCAACGAACTTTTCTCAATGAGATCAACTATGTTCCTCTGTAACTTTGACCCAATGGATGAAAACACCAGACCTCCTTGGTTAGTGGAGATATCTGGGATTTGCTGAAGTGTCTGTATGAATCTCATCATGTTGGAGTACCCAGGGTTCTGGTTTGGGCCCATTTAACTTCCATCTCGGATCAATGAAACGATTCTAGACTAAACTGAAAGCAACCAAATGCATCTTTCCTTCAGGAACCCAAACTGTCTGGATTACTTTAGGTCCTAAAGAGGAGATTAGAAGCTGGCTGTGACTGAGTCCTTTTAACTGGACCATGATGTGTCGGGTCGGGCCCAGAGAGCCTGGTTCCTCCCATCAGAAGATGGATATTATTAATAATCACTGTACTGTGATACCCTTTTAGCATGGATCAGTCTAAAATCCCCTTCAGTTGCTCTAAATCTCTACAGCAGGACCCTGAACTGGACCAAACACCGTCAGTCCATTTTAATGTCTTTGTACGGATTATCTGTTCAAAGTTGGGACCATTTTAAAGATCTTGAACAACTCCAGGTCCTGGAAGCTCTTCCCTGTATTACTGCTTGTTAAAGCCACACAGTCCAACTGAAGTCAAGCTAACACGTCTTAGTGCCCCGGACCGATCGCAGACCTCTGGTCTAAAGCGTCCTTCAGCTTTTAGTTGCATTAGCAGAAGAAGATCCTCCAGACTCTTAAAGGACAACCAGGCCACAAAATGAACCACAGAAACCTGTTGACTAGTTCTCCCTCAGTGTTTTAACTTTTTTATTTGTTGTTGTCGGAGTCATCCTGTTCCAGCATCCAGCATCCAACAGTCCAGGCTGAGGCTGTAGTCGGTGGATGATGGGGTTCAAAAAGTCCAGCATAGCTGGTTGAAAAGTTATTTGACCGGCAGTTAGTCACCAGCTGTTAGTCACCAGCTGTTTGACCGGCAGTTAGTCACCAGCTGTTTGACCTGCAGTTATTCACCAGCTGTTTGATCGGCAGTTAGTCACCAGCTGTTAGTCACCAGCTGTTAGTCACATGCCGTTTGATCTGCAGTTAGTCACCAGCTGTTAGTCACCAGCTGTTAGTCACCAGCTGTTTGATCGGCAGTTAGTCACCAGCTGTTAGTCACCAGCCGTTAGTCACCAGCCGTTTGATCGGCAGTTAGTCACCAGCCGTTTGGTTGGCAGTTAGTCACCAGCAGTTAGTCACCAGCCGTTTGATCGGCAGTTAGTCACCAGCCGTTTGATCGGCAGTTAGTCACCAGCCGTTAGTCACCAGCTGTTAGTCACCAGCCGTTAGTCACCAACTGTTAGTCACCAGCCGTTAGTCACCAGCTGTTAGTCACCAGCCGTTAGTCACCAGCTGTTTGATCGGCAGTTAGTCACCAGCAGTTAGTCACCAGCCATTTGATCGGCAGTTAGTCACCAGCCGTTTGATCGGCAGTTAGTCA
>JAUZNJ010000036.1:164514-181013 GCA_034780135.1 Jordanella pulchra
TCTCTCATCTTTTTAAGTGGGAGAACTTGCACAATTGGTGACTGACTAAATACTTATTTTCCCCACTGTATGTGTGTCTGTAAGGTGGAGTGGGTAGGGAGTGGGAATAAGCAACCAATATGGTGTGCTGGGTTAGGTCTGATGCTAATGCTCATTTAAAATAGTGACAGGCTGGAAGAGTGCAGCACAAGCTGGGCTGCCTTAATTTCTCCGTGGAATAGCTCATGCCCGACCTCCGAGCCACAGCCAAAATCTCTTGAGCTCAATTAAAATTGGATTAGGTGGAGATGCTGAATGTACAGCACAGCATCTCTGGTGCTCTTCTACTAGTAATGCCCCTGCTTGACACCTCTGCAGCCCCCTACTCAAACAGTTGTCATAGAGACAGCAGAGCCCTGAGGAGCCAGCAGGCAGAGTGGAGGAGAAACAGAGAGAGGGAGGTGATGGAGAGATGGCTACAGAGCTGCAGGCATTTTGTTGAAGGCCAGCAGCCACTCTCGAAGGGAAAGCAGAATTTTTTTCTCCCCTCTGTTTTATCTGCAGCCAGATGTTCCAAACTCCTGAAAACAATGCTTTACGGCAAGGCACACAGATGTGCAATCATTCGAAGGCCATGATTTAGTCACTCAAAACATAGCAAGCTGTTTAGAGACTCTGAATTGCTTGTAGATATCAAATGTCTATTCTTCCTTTTCTTTTATTTTACTCTGATATATTTCTATATTGGAACAAAACGGAGTTCAATAAAAATAGAGGTTGGCAGAGTCATACCTTGATTTCCAGGCCTCAAGAACCAAAATATGATTAATATATGGTCAAAATAATAAACTGATTGTCTATATGCCCTGACTGATTGTCTATATGCCCTGTTTTCCTCTTTTTCTTATTGGTATATATCTGATGTGAACAGTTTGCTACTGTGACAAAGTACAGGCCAAAGGGTTAGCTGTCAAAAAAGAGAGGCTAAAGAGGAGAAAAAATAAACTTATTTCAAACTGCCCAGATCATAAAAGAATGTCATAACAACAAAGCTTTGGTCTAAACTAACATGTGCAGGCCCCTGTAGACTTGGGGATTTGACAAAGCCCAGCCCTCATTTTTAGAGGCCCAGCTGTAAAAAATGCCATTTAATGAACCTGTCTGCTGAAGCTGTCCCCTGCCTGTCAGAGGTGTCAGGCAGTGACAAGCGCTGGGGACGGCCGCCTCCAGTCACAGACAGGCCTGCCAGCTGGAGACTTCGGCCCCAATCTAATCACACCACCAGGAAGGGACTGGCGCTCTGCTCTTGGTCTGTCACGCTCAGTGCTGGGGGTGCAGGAAGAGGGTGGGTGAAGGGAATCTGGTGGTCGACAAGCGCAGCCTTTTGTTTCCACACGGGTCCCCCAATGCAGGCTCATTAGAGGACACCAGCGCATGCGCTGCTCCGCCAGCTGCAAGAGGATACACCTCTCTTTATTATAGGAACCGAAACAATTTAATACCTCTATCCTCTCTTTCAGTTGTTTTTTTTCTTACATCAATGCTTTAATGCAGAACTTTAGAGAAGAGAAATGAATGCTGTGACAGATGAGATGAGGGCAAGCACAGGTGACAATGGTGTTTAGGTTTGAACTCATAAAATAATGTGCAGATGCTCAGATTGAGGACAATATGTTTATAAGCTACAGGGTGCCACATCATGCATGGAAATAGATTCTAATCATATTTGATTTCCGAAAAGCTTTTACCACCGTATTGACTGAGACACAATGACAGATGTTATTAATAAATCTAACGAAGCTAAACCCAAAACCTGATGCAATTTTCTCCCATTTGGAAAAATGCAATTCCCCTTCAGTGCATTGATACTAAAATAGGAAAATAATATAATTCAGTGAGACCTCCAAGTCAGCATGACTGATATGTTTATATGAGTGTGGGGCACAGTGACAACCTGGTATCACAGCACCTCTGCAGCATTCTTCTCAGATTTGTCTAATAGGCTTCCACTATAAAGCTTCACAACTGCACAGTCCCAGGCGGCCATAGAGGAGTGGTGGAGAAGGAGAATAAGGGGAGGATATGGGAGGCCGTTTCATTTTGAGTGATATGACTACTCCCTCAGGACCCAGTGGGATGGATTTCACACATGGCAATTTGGAGGATCAGCACACACTCCATATACTGTATTCAATGGCTAACCCACGGCAAAATGGGCCAAATCTGTGAAGAGGTTGAGCAATCAGGAAAGCGAAGAAAATAATAAAACATGGGACCACTCTTTTTATCAGGGGTGTATGTAAACACAATATGTATTCCTATTGACTTCTTTCGCAATAAAATTAGAAAGCAGAGCACATCAGCCATGTTCCAAAGTCCTTAGAAGAGATCCCTTTATGTCATAAAATACTTCTGCTAGTTTATAAATTACTGAATAGTTTAGCACCAAAACGCATAAACCTTTCAGACCAATGGAGTCTTCTGTTTTAAGTCTACTTGGTCTCTCTAGACCTAAACATGAAGAGGAAAAATTCAGTTCTTATGCTCCACTTATCTGGAACAAACTTTCAGAAAACTGTAAAATGCTGAAACCCTGAGTGCCTTTAAATGAAGGTCAAAAACCGATTCATTTAGAGTTACCTTTAAGCTGTTAATGAAAGCACTCATAGTCAGCAGAGACGAACCTTAACTAAAGCAAAATGAATTACAGACCAAAACCTTTCTTTCTTATGACACAATACATTTTAGGTGTCTTTCATTTTCATTTTTGTTATATCTTAAAGGGTCATGAAGCCATCTTTGTTCGCCTGCACAGACCATCCCTTAAGAGGTGGTGGTCTGAGACATGATTTGTCACCAACATACAAAGCACTTTTAAGAACCCTACCCAAAAGATTCACCTTATACCTACCCTTACCTATCTCACACTTTAGAAAAGGCATGTGACCGAAACCACTCTGACGAGGGAATTAATGACCAATCAGATACACCCTAACAGCCATCAACACCCCCAAGGTGGGCTCTATTTGCTATTATATTGGAGGGATCAGAGCAATTTTTGCTTCCCCTCCCCTTATTCTTTGGTCACACCTACAGTATATTCATCTTACTGTTCTCCAGCATCAGTTAGAACTGAAGAAGCCTCTTGGATGAGAGGGGAAATGTCTTCCAGAAAACTTCACATCCAGTTGCCTAAACTGAACCTCCAAGCTTGACCATAACCTAGATGACTGAGAACCTTCACAGAGATGTTAAAGGATCATGAATTATCTTGTTGCTGAAGTGTACTATAAAAATAAAGATGCCTTGTCTTTCCTTACCTAGGTTAGTAGTTTCCACTCAAAATCGTATATGGTTGGTAGGTACTTAGACCATAGGGGGTGCAATAGAAAAAATGGAGGTAAATATGTTTAAATTCCTGCTCCAATGTCTTTCACTTGAGTTTTTCAACAGGTTCTAAAAAATGTTTTACAGTACAACTCTCTTTTTTACATCAATGTATTTGAAGCAATTCATCAATTTTGGACCGCATGTGCCTACAACTGTAAATGAAAGGTCATCTTGCAATAGTCAATCTTAGTTGTACTTACCTTGTAAGTAGTCAGTACCATGATTTAGTCTGACAAACACGGAATAAAGTCAAAATACCACCAGTGGTAATCATGACATAAATCGAGAATCAGTAACCTAAACATAAAACCCCTGCAATGCTGTTAAAGTTCAACTCTCGGTTTGTGTGATGTAGGTAGATATAATGTATTAGCAATATAATTTTCCTATCACCTTACTAAACATTTCAAATTTTGCAAAAACAATTTCCTCAAAGGATAAGCTTTCACTGATTTTTTGACATATGAATTCTTTTGCTACATGATAACAGCATGTTCTACAGCCCATGTAAATTGCACTGCTGTGCTACTGGTACAAAGCTGATGCAACCAGGATTATTATATTGCAGCAATGACATAACTTTACCTTAAACTGAGATAGGCTGTCTAAATTGATTAACATTTATATTTACTTTTGATTACTATTGATTAAGATTTTATATTTACTTTGGCATGCCAGATACTTGAATGTAGAGGTTCATGAGTAAGCTAATTTCTGATCATTGCGACAAGTAAATATCTGGGCCCAAGGGAGACTACTTGATACCAAAATACAATGTCTACTTAGTGAGCCAATTATCAAATATGAATTAATCAAAAGGGGTAATAAAAACAAAGTTAATATATCACATTCAAAAGTTTAATTCCACACCCTTGATTCCAATACCCCTACATTATTCACAAACGGAGCACATTAAAAGGGACACGTTCTTCAAAATGGTGAAAAAGTGCAGTGTCTCTCCAAATCTCTTTCATATTCTCATTTTTAGACCACATTAAAATATTTTCAATAGAGCGGGTTATCTGAAGAGGAAGACAACTGTGTGGCAGCAGATTTATATATTTCAAAACATTATGCATTAAATATTCTTTTGTTTGCAGACAGAAAATTAGACAATGCATAGTATTTTACAAAGAGAAAGTTAGATGTAGTTATAATTTAAGGAATCTGTTCCTTCAAAATGTTTTCTTTTTGCAACAAACACCTCAGGTGTTTGAAATGAAACTAATACATAAATGTTAGAATGAAAAAGCCAAGCCGAGAAAAATCCTAACTGTGTGACCAAAGAGTTGCCCAAATCTGCAGTTTTATTTACACTTTAATCCTTTTACACCCTGCAAAGATTTATAATGTATGCCTAAACATCAAAGCTTTTTTCTGATCTGATTCTCACTTAGTGTGACAACTGTTGTGATGTGTAGAAATGAAAATATGTAAAAGATTTCCCCAGATTTCCACTTGGTTCTTCTCTGAAGGGCCCGTATCTCAACTTCAATAATGTAGCAGGCTTCTAATGCAGGTATTGGAGGAAAACAAGATACAGATTTGCATAATCAGTGTCACTATATATTTGGGTGGTAGCTGGAGTGTGGCAAGATGACACAGCTTGAGTGCACTGGAAAGACCAATGGGATAAAGGAGATGAATATGCATTAAATATACTGACAGTTCACTGCCCCAAATGTCCAGCCAGGTTTGTCAATAACATTTATGTCAGGGATAGTATTTCACGCACATTAGCAAACCCTGCGGCTTTGTCCTCAAAGCTGCCATGCCAGGACAGGTGGGAGGAGCGGTCCTAATATGCAATCACCTTTAAAAGAATGAAGGTTCTGTGTAAGTATGAATTTTAATTCCTAAAATATGCAGAAAAAAAATCCAAACAGGACTTAAACTTAAGTTTCTTGTTCATGAAAAATATGGCATAAAGTCATGCGATTTAAAAAGAAGAAATCTTAGAGCTGAAGCAGTAACTAACTTCATAAAAACTATAAGAGCAGCTTATAAAATTGCACTTGGGTAATTCATACATTCAATGTGCTTATTATAACAGCATGTAAATAATTTTACCTTTTATAGGACTTCATTTGCACAATAAATAAAATGCTTTTTATGAAAAAACTACTTAAAACCTTTTACAAACTGACATGAACATTAATACTGCAGCTTTTATCCCTTTATATTTCTCTATGGGCAGCAGTTGAAAAGAAAAAGTAATAAGCATGCTATTAAAAAAGTTGAAACCAAAACTCAGACTTAAAAAAGTTTATTGCACTGACTGCCCTGTGCCCTATGCAAAGAAAAAACTTAACTAAACAAAAATCAATTAAAAGTATCAATATAAGTTTTTTCTGTAGTGTCACATTATAATTTCAACCTTTAGTGTATTTCATTGGATATTATTAAAGACCAACATAGTGGGACATAATTGCAAAGTGGAAGTAAAACTCTACATGTTGTAAATCCTTTGTTAGATAGTTTTAATAAACAAACAACAATGATGATGGTGACTAAGCATGCCCAGACCAGACTGGTTTTTTTAACCCTTTTTCCTCTGTTTTATGATCATTTTGCCAAATGAAACCACCTTAAAAAGGCAGCCAATCACATGTTACTAATAAAAAAGACAAAGCAATATTACAACGAAAATAGCATAGAAACATACAATAAGCAAATCAAAAATAATAATGATATAAATAAGATTTTCAAGCATTTGGATTTCGTGTGACCATGTAAAACCCCTGCAATGAAATGTAATTTTTCGAAGTTTCATCATCATGGTGCACATTCCTTATTCCAGTCAGGATTATGCAATCATTTATCATGCAAACGTTTATTTTATCTCAATTGATTAACAGGATCGCAATTGTGTTTTTGTTGTTGTTTTGTTTTGTTTAATTCTTGCATCAGCCAATAACAGCTCTTAAAAGACACTGTCTCACCAATAAAAGATTTCCATTAGATCTTGGCCAGAATTGTTAGGCTAATATAGAAGCTCTCTGAGAATGTAAAAACAATGTATTGAGTCAAGTAATGGAGCAAATTCACACAGTCAACACAGTTTCACAAATTTTTAACAAATATTTTAAATGTGTTTACATGTGTTTGGATACCATGATGACTTGGAAGAAAAGCTGACAAACCATCTTCATAAAAAGAAATGAAAATCTGTCTTAAAATTCAACTTTGCCAGGTCATAGATTTAAAAAGCAATAATTCTAAGGTAACCCTCTTAAAAATAAAGATAAAAGTAGGAATGCCCTGTTTGTGTCATTTATGTGAACTTGTAGTTTTAAAAAAGTTGGACCCAAAGCATTTTTTACAACTTTTTACGTGCACGTTTTTCTAGTATCCATGTAAATACAAATATATTAACTAATGATTGCATATTTTCGTGTCGACAAACTCTATGTAAAAAGATCAGACAAAGACTGGGTGCATGGATTTGCCACAAAACATACATGTTAAATATGTCCCCATGATCACCATGATCAACAGCTTAAGGATGTTGTCACTAAGACGTCTGAGAGAAGGAATGTCAAGATTTAGTCTCGGGGTTTGGTCATTTTTTTTCAAAAGCTTTTCCTAATAGGATACATTTAGGCACTTGTCAGCGTTAAGAGGACTGAAATCCTCCTGGCCTGAGAACTAGCTTCCCCTAGCTGCTGCTAAAACTGCCAAGCTGATCATTTTAAATCCCACATTTTTTCTTTTTTTTAATACTGTGTGTGGGTGGAATATGGGTTCAGAGCAACGGTCAGAGAAGAAGCAAAAGAATAAGATGAGGATAGGGAGGCAGAAAAGAGGAGACGACCAGAAACAGCGAGCTTTAAAACGAGTAGGCCTGATGAGCAATGAGCGTCTCACTCCTCTTCAATTAATCTTGTCTCTCAACCTTTTGGTTGGGCACCTCCTTTGGAACCAAGGTAATAATGACACCCTCATCCATTATCCTTTTTATCCCCGTTATTCAGAGGGAATTGCCTAATAACATGTTACAGATTTGTCCTCCTTGGTATAATTCTTTGTGTCATTCGCAGTATATCATCAGCAAAACACACAGCGCCCTTTCTGCTGGACACGGTTTGAGGATTATAGTGGGTGACACCTTCGGGATGCAGCCAGAATCTGAAGTATTTCTTTTCCAGGCATAAAGTGGAATTACCAAGACTTATCTGTCACCGCCGAAAGCACAACAAGCCATTTCAGGGCCAAAGGAAAGGTGGAACAGGTTCTTATCGCCTTCTCTGAAGAAGAGGGCTTGTAAATTTATGCTAATGAGAGCCTTTTGTCATTCAGAGTCACCCCTGTAGGCTGAATAGGGTTTGGTTAGGATGATAATCTGGTTGTTAAGTGCACTAAATATTTTTGTACTTTATCCTCATGTAATTATATAGCTAAAATAATTTTATTAATGCTAATGCCATCACCTGTGTCCTGTCTGTCTGTGGCTCTTACCGGTCCTGAAGCTTGATTTATGCTTTATGCACAAACAGTGCAGCTTTTATACTCCATGCAGTTTATCCACTTATCGCTAATATCCTGGCCTGCTCCAGGTGGATATTTACAAAAAAAAAAAAAAAAAAAACAAGCTAACACAACACTATATGAGCAAGTGGAAAACTCAGCCATTTCCACCCTTTTTAAGCCTCTTCATGCTATCCAATAGTAACAATAATTTCTTTCCAAGAGATTTTCACAATCTCTTGATCATAGTGATACTTGAAAGCTAAATCATAGCATGTCTCTAGATGTTTATATTTGCAAACCCTTGCCAGTAGGTACTGTCCCTCGTCCACCATGTTTTTACATGCAGAGCTATCTACTTAATGACAAACTTTCCTACATAGATGGTATGGAAATTCTGTCGGTGTGGACACCGCTTGGAGGAAGCTAAAATGATGTAATTTAGCCTTATGGATGTGTTAAGCATAAATCAAGCTTTAAAAAAAATAAATTTAACTGAAGGGGTGTAGGAGCAAGTGTTACAATGCTTTTGAGGTCTTCCTTGTAGTCCAGAGGGACTCCAAGGCCTCTTGTGTCGCTGCCAAATCCAGCAGCTTCACACAAGCTGCTTGGCGTGCTGTAATTTGACTAATTACACTGGATTAGAGCACATTAATGCAAGCTGTTTTCTCCAGGGTCACTGACCCACCCAGTATGTCGAGTAGTAATTTCTAAAATGGTAATATCAAAGAATGCAAAACAAAAATTACTTCCAGGTACTTTATACATAAATATACATAGTTTTATTGGCATAAAACCATCAACCTAACAAGTCTAATCTTTTCTATGGCTTCTTTATTAATATTTAAAGTAACTATTTGAAATCAAAAGATTCTGAATTTTATTTTATTTCAAACAAATGAGAAATTGAATATGAATTAGGATTTTAATATACCTACAACCAGTGTGCAAAAATCCTTTTTATACTACATGATACCAAAATGCAACAATATCTCTACATAAATATAACTTTGATAGTTGCTCTCTGAATCTGACTTTGTCCTGCAAAATAATGAGCCTTGGGGTTGAAGGGAGGGACTTTATTCTTGATAAACTGTTACTCTTTTTGAGACTCTTATTTTGAAGCAAGAAAGAAGGTGGATATTGATTTACCTTATTTGGTTGAAAAGGCCGATGAATCAAAATTGTTTGTTAGATTTGCTGAAAACATTTAGCTATACTCTAATGAGAACCACCAGAGGTGAAAGAGAATGGTGGTGAAATGTATTCAGAAAAACTGAGGGAGAATCTTGTTTCCTCTGATTTCACGCTGTTTTGTACGACTGTTTGCATAGGCATTTTGCTACATAGGTATTTAATTAGTTTCACACACTCTCTAATATTTTGATTACCAGAATTTGGAATACTCGGTAGAAAAATATACAACAGTGACACAGAAGATGAAAATGATAAGTTTTGTTAGCTGCCAATCACTATCAGGTTAGCACCTTGTTCCTATTTAATGTCGCTAAGATGAGGGGCCCATCTTAATGCATTTCAAATATTTCTATGAAAAAACTACATCAGCTAACTAAAAATAAGTTGGTGTACATTTTCTACTATCATAAAAATGTTAATGATGGTTTCTGAGACCTTTTTTGCATTGGAAATTTTTGATTTAGGAAATGTAAAAACAAAGCACTATGAAAAGCAAGACAAACTTATTCTACAGAGATAGATTTTCTAAAAAGGTATTTTTTGGTTTGTAAAATCTGTGTTTATAACTGTGAAATTACCAACTGGATTGTTATTTTTCTCAAAAATATAGAATCCTTCCTGTAACCCAATATTGTGTATCACCTCTTTTTTCTCATGAGGTGGAAGTTTGTGTGTGTGGTTTTTTTACCTCCTAGAGATGAAATGAGCCATAGTATGTGTGTGTTTTAACACAGGCACTCTCCCAATTCTCAAAATGAAATTGAATGTAGCACAATGGAGAGGCGGACTCAGTGTTTGTATGCATTCCTTTGCCTTGAACACAGTGTAACAATAGTCCTAAACCAGGCATTATAAAGACAGAATACCAAAGAGGCTTACTGCCTTAGTTTCATGAAACATTTAGGCAAAAGTTCCAAAGGCTAAGGATGATAAAAGAAGGTAAGCCTGAAATAGGGGCTTCTGGGATCCAGAGCCCTTATTGTACAGAAGTCACATCAAATTAATACTGAGGGCCATTTGCAGCCTTTCTTCTCTTAAGCTTTTCAGAACGGATTAAGCTATGAAAACTCAGAAATTACTAAAGTACCTATTAGGCATTATGCTCACCCTTTCTTCTCTTTCTCTTTGAAAGTCATTGAACATGCTTCACATCATTGGTACCACAATTCATGTTGTTTCTATACTTTAAAGAGTGCCAATCTAAGAAATATATATTGAAAGATGCATCTTATTAGCATTGGAAGGTAAGATTTATTACAATAAAACTAACTGATTAAAATGTTTTATCTTGAGGCCGCATGCTTACACACAAGTTAAGGTGCTTCATTAACCAGAGCTGTTTTCCTCCCTCAATGCCTCTTTTAAGAAATACAGGGGGCAAATAAATTGTAATTATGGTTCTTAACAGGATTCAAGAGTGCCAAAACGACGGCACTTAAGAACCGGGTCGTGTGGAGTTAAATGGCTGTCAGATGCTCAAAGCAGAGCAGCATGTGAACAAACTCACAAAAGCTTTGCAGGTCCTCTTCTAGGACCCTCCTTCCCTCTTTCCTTTAACAGCATGATTAAAGATCAAATAAAGCTTGTGTGCATGTTTATACACATTCAGCTTTAAAAGGTAGTTTACCCGGTTGCACAAAAAAACTTCTGATGACTTTTAAAAAAAAGCTTTAACCAAATAAATGATTTAATCAGGGAAAGTTTCACTGGCTCTTGTAAATAGGATCGCACAAAGGAATCATGCAGAAGATGTGAATGATTCCGGGGGTTGAAATCAGGTAATTAGTACCACCTGAGAAATAAATATTCAGTGTCACATAATCCAGAACCCTGTCTCCGATATTTACAGAAAAACATTTGCCATCCTCAAACACTTTCAAACACTCAACAGGGCACAAGACTCCTCAATAGATATTGAAGTGCACAACCCTTCCATCTGGAGCTTTTAGGACATTCAACCCCATAATTTCCCCAGTTGCAGTCCTAAAGAAACCAACCTGGAGCGTGAAGTCCCCTATGCATGACCCTTAATAAACTCCTAATTGGATTGAAGGCAAAGGAATAGAAAATCAACATTATTCATTCAGTCCATTTTTTTTAAACATTCCTTCCAAAAGTTTTCCTTCTCAACAATAACATTCAGAATCATGTCAGTGAATGCTTTCTTTTCCCCAACCAAAAATGCAACCAGATTTTTTCAAAGATGGGAGTGTAGACAAACCCCTTTTCACCTTTTCATTTAAGGAAAAGGCGCTATTTGATTTTCACAGGGTGCCAGTGACAAGCTGAAACAAAGCCCAGCACCGACCATTGTAAAGCCTTTCACCGCTGTAATGGTCTTAAAATGGCTACAAGCAGGGTCCCTTTCAGTAGTGACCATGCTACCCAGTTCTTCTCATCTTATACAAGACAAACCGTTCTTTATGGCGGGAACTATAATTTCAGAGGATGAGTGAATGGAGGACTGAGTTTACTTATAGCCAAAGTCTAATAGCATTAGTACTTAGAAGTTCCAAACACATTTACACTGATTATAGAGAATAAATACTTCCATAACACCAACAGTCATCAAGTTAATTATAAAAAGTGGCATAATGATGATAATTACAATAATATCTCATTAAGACAAGGAGTAAGAGGCAGGGGAGAATTAATAGCAGACAGGTGTACAACACACTGCAATTACTGAACCTGAAATTAGTTCATTGCCTCAAGGCAAACAAAAAGGAAAGGGAAGAGAGTGTGTGTGTGTGTGTGTGTGCTATGGAAGGCTGGTTTCAGGGCTGTGAGTGGGATGGATAGAGAGAGGCTCACTGACAAAAAAGGAATTGAAATGAGCAAACAAAAATGTCTTAAATGTGTAAATTAGAGAGAAAAATAAGAGGGAAAAGCTGCTTTTCCCTGCAGACTGGTGCCTTAGATGAGAAGGGAGCAGCGAAACGTGATCAAGGGGAGCCATGGAGCGGTGCGGCAGGCGTCAAGATGAGCACTCAGCCAGCGAGTGGCAGCTTCTCCTTTTCCAGTCAATCATTCATTACAGAGCCAAGTGCTGTGGAGGAGTGCCTCCTCTTTTTGACCTATCATATTACTGCCTCTGTAAACTCCTAATCCTCCCTTCGTTAGATGGTGTCAACAGCCGACATACTCTCACCCTGCTGCCGAACTCCCCGCCTCGACACATCCAAAGCCCTGCCAAGACCACAGAACTGACACTAATAAAATCATTTGAAATTTAACAAGGTAGAACGGCACAACTTCATCCTTTTTCGCAGTACTTTCATCTGCCTTTTTGGCATATTTTTCTTAATCATTAGAAAAATATTCAGGAAGCTCATTTCATAATAACGTAACAACTTCCTATTTTCCTCAGCACCAGTTTCAGGCCCAGTTCACCAAGTACCACCAGGAAAGTCATGACATTTACACTTGCATCTTTCATCCGCTGACCTGGGAGGCCTGTTTTATGTGCCTTGAGGCTGTTCATGAGCAGCAGAAAGCCTGGAGGCAGGAAACTCAGCATCAGCACTTCTCAGCCCATCATGACTCTTTCATGTAGACCCCATCTCCTGAAATTCTTTTATGGAGCCCAGTGAAATGACAACTATAATGAGTCCAACAGATGAAAGACCAGCAGGACAAAACAACATTCAGATACCTCTCTAACAAACACTGTGGTGCAACAGTCTGCGGCTCACAGTGTGAGCATTTTATGGAAGTAAACAAAACAAGTGGATTTTGACATAAATCCATTTTTTTATTTTAAAAAGTAGATTTGGACAGGTTTAACAAAATCAACAGAAAACAAGTGAATGAACAACATTTCGTAATTCCTGTCTTTATGTCATATACAGATGGTTAGGGTTAGGTTTTGTCTTTCTAGTCACTTCTTAGTTTTGTAGCATCAGCTATAGTTATTACACTTCTGAGTTTTTACAGTACGACACTGAGCCGTTTGCCAAAGTACTTTGAAAAACGACCTACTTTGTCAAGTTTATTTTATTTTATGACCACTTTCCCAACTAAAAATTAAAAGTTGTTATTTTTATAAAGTATATCTAATCTACTGAAATAAATATGACTATAATTTCTATATAAAATATTTTTATATATACAGATTATAGAAGAAGTTCTCTATGTTATTTTGGTTTGATCACGGATTCTTAACTCTAATATTTCACTTAAGTCAAGTGCTCCAAACAGGATTAGATGCAAGATAAATGTGAAATATGGATTTTTTAAAAATAATTTTCACAAAAATTTAGTTATGTTAAACATATTCATAGGGTTTGGGTTTTTTTTATAACTATTCAAAAAGTCTGTAACCAATTTGTAGCAATTTCAAATTATACAAAAGGATTTATTTACAGGTACGAAAGGAAGTAACCTGTTAAGGGGAACTCCATTTCTCACATGCTTACCACTGGTAATACAACCCCACCTTAAATCTGCAGGACATTAGCAGGGACAGAAAATACATGGATGCATACAAAAATGGTTGGGAAAAAAAACTAACCCTAAAATCTAAGAAACGTTTTTAATACGATCAGAATTTTAGCTGACGGATACCAGATAGTTATTATGAGATATAATAGCGGAGCTCTAATCTAAATAAACATTGATGGGTAACAGTTACTCTGGATGAAGGTACCTTCTTCCCAGGTGTAGCATAAATATATTTTCAAAATTCTCTGTTCCTACAGTCATATGTTTCATAGTCATCTTTTTAAATGATCCAATGTGTTTTTTCTGTCTTATCTGTGTACGATATTGTGTTATGTCACAATAACTGCCCTCTTTTGGGATAATTAACAGAACTGATTAAATGATTGAACTGGTTCTCAGTTGTTTCATGCCAAAACCAAACTTCTGAAATGAACTGAAAGCTATTGGATTTGTTTCGTATTCTAATGACTTACGACACTTTCTTTCGTCATCAAACTTGAGCCTAAGGTAACTTATATTAATGGGAACATACATGTTAAGGTATCTGATCAAATCTGACACACTAACCACATTGCATTGTTTGAAAGAAGATAATTAGCATATAAAATAAGCAACTGGCATCATACCCTGCATGTCCTACTTTTTAGATGAGAATGACGGAAATGAGGTGGGCTTGATATGACTGTGACACGTTCCCCACAATGTGTGGCTCTGCTACTAACAGGCTAATATTCAGCACAGCTCACCGCAAGCAGAACTAATGAAAGTAGACAAAATGTCTCTGCTGCCATCTTTGTCTTGCATCCGCTCAGGGTGAGCTTTCCTCCTTCCCTCCTCTCCTTTTCACCTCCCCTCTTTTGAAAGGAGGGTGACAGCAGCATAAAATGGTGGCAAGCAAATGTGGCTTCCATGTGACAGCAGTGGTGGGGGAGACAAGCCAGACTGTGGCCAACGCAATCAGCTGTGTGTGTCTGTTGCTTTGAACAAGTTGGATGGTCGCCATGGGAAGAACAGGGCAAAGTTTAGGAGAAACCGGTGGTTACAAACAATAACAGCACACTATTAAATGGAAAACAAATTCACTAAGCTGCTAGAAAACTGCTAGACCTTAATATGAAGGTTTATTGATAGCTGGGTGGGAATTTGGCCATTATTTTACAATGGTATGAAATACTAAAAAAAAAACAAGCAACTACTTTCGACTAACAATGATAATCCCTGATAGAAGTTGTAATTTAGGACATTAAATAATAACCAGACAAGACCTGATATATAAAAGTGGTTCAAATAAAATAACAATCCTTCTCAAGGTTAGAAAAAAAAAGGAACAGCCCTTCATCTAACAATTAAGGGTTAAGCCATTCAGGGCATTATTAGTTAACCCTAAGCTCAGACGATGATGAAGCAGGGGCGTAAATCACAGAGTGAAACAAGACAGACTCCAGCGATTCATTAATGGAAATGATCTGTCAATATGCTGGAGTCAATTCACACGTGTCAGCTGGGCGCAGCTCACAATGGGCCAGCCAACTTATGAACTCCCCTCACCACTCCAGCGAGTCCATAAAACAACTGGCGACGCCGTTGGGGAGCACCCTGAGACACCACCCCTTTGCAAAGACCACCAGATGACACAGATGGGGCAAAACCAAACAAAGACTAGACTCCCTTTGTACAGAGAGGAACCCCTTTCAAAAGCCATTCATGCAACAAATTGGGGAGAGCTGGCCACGAAGCACTCCCTTTGCTCTTTTATTAGCATGAACCTTACGTCACAGTAAGTGAAATCAGATTTATGGCTTTTGTTGCAAAGCAGTTTAATGAAGTGAAGTTAACAAAAAAAGGATACCTTTCTTCATCAAAATATGGTATTTTCTAAGAGCCAATATGCACAATTTAAAGCATTCAATTACACCCTTGTGGTAAAAGTTGTAGTTTTATAAAACAACTGGTGAGCAGAAGTGAAAAAACATTGCTGAATTTTGTTTTTTCTTCTATAACATACCTCTTTGATGGGCCTTTGATTAAACTAACTTTCTTTTCATTTCTTCAATAAATTCCTCCACAGACAAAAATCAAAACAATAAAATATGTTAGGTTCTCTTTTTGGTGTTCAGCTGACATTTAAAGAAGCAGTGGTTTCCTGTAGGCAAAGATACTATTAGAATGCACTGCTGACTAACTGCACCTCAAAACACCATCAAGCTGTTTTTTTTGTTTGTTTTGTCTTGCTTTGTTTTTTTTCCTCCATTTATGGCAGTATACTTCCATGTAGGTCAATAAAAATGTGCACACAAGCTTTTGCTTGTTAAGCGCCTTGCATTTCCTTTTCTTCTTCAGTCTCAGCTGCACTCTCACTCTGCTGCAGCAATCTACATAGAGAGACATTTGTCATCATTAGCCCTGCTCTGACAGTTGGCACCCCAGACCTCAGATCTCCAAGACTGGCAATTATGAACCCTTCATCCCTTATTTAGGCAACATCACCTACTTTTGTTGCAGCTTTTTCCAAAAACATTTTATTACTGAGCAGGCACAAATTAATATTACACCCCAAGTTACTTTTTTTCCACAACAAAATCCCATTATCTGACCAAATCCCATGTAGGGGAGAGTTGTGATCAATCAACATATAACTTGAAATTATTTATCAGGAACAAGTGCTGTTAGAGAGGTCTTGTATGAGCATCAAGGGGGTCAGTGGGTAGATGATTATAGCGCCCACTTTTGTATCATAGACATTTTGAAAATATTAAGATGAATCACTTTGCAAGTGCTTAAAGGCTTGTTTCAGTGATAAAACATTTTAAAAACAACTTAAAATAAATATCACTTAAAAGAAATAAAACTTCCAAAGGTGAGTAATTTTTAAGGTAAGTTTTAAACCTTCGGAAAAATTTTTTTCCAATGTCATATTAGGTTAAACAAACACAAAGCAATGCTAAACACTATGCTAATAGAAAAAGTGAAAACCACAAAAGAGAGCAGAAACCTGCACCTTTATCTATAGCTCAGCTATATAT
>JAUZNJ010000036.1:181781-195366 GCA_034780135.1 Jordanella pulchra
AGATAGATAGATAGATAGATAGATAGATAGATAGATAGATAGATAGATAGATAGATAGATAGATAGATAGATATTGATCTCAGAGTGTCTCAGAATATTTGGTGAAATCTAAGCAGCCTTTCTGTAACGCCTCTTTCATTTGAGAAGGACATTAGGTGGACAACTGCATATAAAGAGACTTTTATGTGCCCAAATAATTTTGATTCTGTTTCAGCATGATAGCAGGTTTCCTATTGCTTAATGTCAGTGGTTTGATATACTGATATTTTCTATTGCATCTTTAAAGTGTCCCTAAATAGATGCTTAAGAAGGAACATTCATTAATCTTGCCAAAAGTTTTTTTGATCAGGATAAATTCAAGCAAACAAACATCTCCTTCAATCTGAGGTTTTATCAGGCCTTCGTTATAAAGGCAAAGATTTACAAGTTTATGTGAAGGTTAAATTTTAAAACAACAAGAAAGATTGATTGCTCAGGTTGATTTAGGTTTTCATTTGTTTTTTTCATATATCAAACTTTAGGTAAAACAAATAATAATATAACCAGATTTGAAATTATTTCTTGTAGATATATGAGCAAATGATCACATGAAAATAACAGGTTATGGTCTCTGTGTTACGCTGCTTTTTTTGGTTGATTTTTTTTTTCTGTTTGTTTGTTCTGTGTTGGTGGCATGGTGGTGATACAGGTGGCAGGATTCTGTTCAGTAAATAACTCTTTAAAATGTAGTTATCATCTTTAATTCTGACTTAAATAAGACTGATCTCATATCTGATTAATTGATGCAACTATCAGACCGAATTTAAAACAAAAAGCAAATTTGCCTGTGACTTTAGATTCATACTGTTTGAACAAACTTATGTAACTTATGTCACAAACTTTTGACTTTTCACTTGAAATGGGTCAGTAAAAAAAACAACAGATGTAAACTATGATCAATAGATCTGATTTTCACAAGAAGGGAAAAAAGGCTAAAAAATAAGAAAAAAGGTTTTTGCCTAAATCCTCCAAGCATTGGAAAGCCAACAAGTTGGACAAAGCTCATGGCTGATTGTAGCTTAACTGGACTAAAAGTTTAAATTAAAATTAAAAAGTCAAACACTTTATGATATAACAGTTTATTAGTCAACATCATTTCTCTGCACTTCCCTAAAAGGCTGTTGACATTGTTGCAGTACTGATGCTAACTTTTTTTGCAGTAAACAATGACTGTTATGGTGGGTTTGTCCTCAACATGAACGGTACTTCCATCTTTCCACTGGAAAATCTTTCCTGGTTTGATGAGTCTTAATTTAAACTGCAATGCTTATCCAACGTAGGTATAAACACCTTTAAGGACCTGTTTCTTCCTGCTTTGTATCGTCAGCTTGGACTAATGCTGATGTTAAAGTTGTGACAGAACTATTTTTTGGTACATTTTAGACCCCCTTTGTACCACATAGCATCATTTAAATAACACCGCTTAGTACTGTTGCTAACCATGTCCATCTCTACTAGGCCACAGTTAACCACTACTCAAATAATCTCTGGTTTCCTGTCAAAGACACTGAGGTTTCAGTACTCCAGGTCTTTAGTCACCAGATCTCAATCCTGACCACCTTTTCAAATATGTTAAAACACAATATTTCTCTTATGAGTGTAAAGCTGGCAATTCTCATGATTCTAAGAAAGGCTTATTTATAAATTAGCTAGCAAACATCTACATGTTTACTACAGATTCTTAGAAAAATTCTTTATACCTAATACATCTTATTTGTATAAAAAACTCCTCCTTTTATCATCTTGGTGTTTTACACCCAATATAATCTGCATTTCTAGAACCCGATGTTAATTTTGTAACTTGCTGATGTGCTTTTACGCCTCCTCCATGATCCAAACTTGACAAACTTCTTTCTAGTTCTGTGCCTTCACATGGAGCAGGTGAACTTTGAAAGCACAAAGCCGCCAGCGATTCAGTAACAACGGAGCGGAAAGCAGGATAAAAGAAGAACAAAGTAGGTTCATTTGAGGTTTTGGTTGGGTGGAGGTCTTGCAGGTGAAGACTCACTCTTGCCCCGTCTCTGTGTGTGGTTCCAGTTTGACAAGCCACTTACACAAACGCCACATTTGCATGTGCAAAAAAGTGTCCCATGTTGATAAGCTGCGGTCCGCCCGACTCTCTTCAACTTGTGTGTGATTTGTTTAAGTGCATATTAAAACTCTCCATGCACAGCCATAGCCTGCCTCTCTGACATGATTTCTTAATATGTTCACCTGTTTTCTCTCTCTTGTTTGTCTCAGGGAGGCTCCTCAGAGCAGAGGGGGTTAGAAGAGGGCGCGGTGGTCACAGTTGTCTGACACGGTTTCTGCCCTCAGTGTTTGTCTTACTATTTCCATACCCTAATCCCATTTGGATAGGGCCAAGTTTAGAGTCAGGTGGTTGTTTTTGAAGGTCACTGGAGATATTTCTGCGCTAAATGAGTGCAAGCATTCATCTGAAAGTCTAAATTTAGGAAAGAGTTTAAAATCTGTTTAGGAACCAAACTTTTTTTTTGTTCTAATGCTGTATGAAAGTCTAAATAACAGTTTTGTAAAATGAAGGCTTTAAATGCCAAAATATATACATATATCAATGAGTGATATACATTAAAAGGGCTCTTGATCAATTGTTCTTTTTCTTTTAACAGTTATTCAAAATTTTTCTTTCTGTTTTGGCTGCTGTTACCCTCGTCCCATATTCCCATTTCCAAAAGAAAGTTTTTTAAGGCGTGTGACTCTGATCATAAAATTATCAAATGATCCCTAAATACCTGTCTCAAATGGTGGCACAAATAGTGGTACAAAAAACATCTGTTTGTACTCTAGAGCTATTAATTATTTACATTTACAATGTGACAATACAATGAACTGAACATTTAGCATGCAGAAGATCATCTAAAGTAGGATCGATCTCAATAAAAGCTGCAGAGCTAAAGCATCAGTAAAACGAATTAAGGGAAAAATTATTTATTTCATTCTAAGTACTCTTTTACACAATAATCATCCATTTGTATTATATTTGAATGCATGTGATGTAAAGCAGGATCATTTATTTCATAAGGACAATACATATTTCTAAGGTATTCTTCTATAAAATTGTTATAAAATTAAATAGACTAATAAATCCTAAAACATGTTTCATCTCAAATTCCTCCTGATAAAGGAACAGCCGACAGCCCTATCAGGCTAATTGTCATTTTTCTATTGCTTTATCTTCCTGGATTAAATTAAATTTTTGACTAAACTAAACAATTTTCTTTGCCATACTTAAAAATAATAAAAAAAAACACTTCTTGGTTATGTAAACACTGCAGAAAAATACTGGTTTAATTAATTTCCCCTTATGATGATGATTTAATATAAGGCCAATAAATAGTAATTTTTGCTGTGCTTTTTAATCCCCTTAAGTGCAACCCCAATATTATTTTTTGCCATTTAGCTGCAAATAGAGATGGGGGCAAACAGGATGAGTGCGTCATTAAAGCCGCTCGTCATGGACAGGCGGCGACTCGGGGAAAAGCATCCAGTTTGTTAATAAGTAATGATTGCCCAAGATCACAGGAACCTAACACCACAACAAAACAAGTTAAGCACAAAGCTTTGATAATGACTGTTAATAATTCAGAGTGTGTAATTATCACTTTACAGGAAAGCACGATGGCGGCATCTTGCTGTAGGGATGATGGCAATTAAAGATGAGAAAGATCGGGGTCAGCGGATCAAAGGGAGGCAATGCAGTGGTTTGTGTCAAGTGTAGGTGGTGGCCCTACAGGATTTGGGTCTAAGAGAGGCATGAAGGACATTTAAAGCTCTAGAGAAATATGTGGAAACTTGAAATGTATTCCAAAATACCCATTTAAGATCAAATCTGCTTTTAAACCAAACCTTTGGAACCAGAGTCATTTTCTTGAGCCTACATGCTGGTGTGAACAAAGTTCAGGTCACTGGAACCAGACCCTGGAAGGGTTAAATTACTGGTCTCAGCACAGTTCATCCAGACCCTAGAGTAGTTCCCTTGCTTTGTGAATGTGTGGGAATCCTAACATACCAAAATCATACGGAGAGGATGTGATGTAAGAGCAGGACTTTTGGTTAGAAGAAAAGGAAAAAGAGGAAAAACAAAAAACATGAATGCAAAAACAAAAATGTCTTGTGGGAGTACATGAAGCAGTAAAGAGACAAAGTAGCAGCAGAAACACCTTGATAGTGATTTTCTTCTTCATGCTTCTTTTTCTTTACTAAGAAAAAATTGAAAATAATGACCCTAAAACAATGTGTTATAATTGCATCACATTTTATGGCCTAATGCACACACTGCACCGGATGTGTGCTAGATGCACTATATGTTCTTACTTTAACGATTCCACAAACCAGTCCCCTGAATCGGAGCAGAAATGTGAATAGTATCTTAAATGGACAAACTCTATTTGTCGCTGTTCCTTGCAATTGATCAGTTGATCATATGCAAGTGTGGAGCAGGTGTTTTGGCCATTTCCTATTAACACAATGACAAGTTACTCATACTCGTAATCTTACTTGTTGTCTCCTGCTTGATCTGGAACAGGGTCGAGGGGGCAGCAGTCTCAGCAGAGACTCCCAGACTTCCCTCTCTCCAGACACTTCCTCCAGCTCTGCTTGGGGAAGCCCAAGGCACTCCCAGGTCAGCAGGGAGACATAGTACCTCCAGTGTGTCCTGGGTCGACCCCGGGGCCTCCTCCAGGTGGCCAAGGGAGGCGTCCAGGGGGCATCCGAAAGAGAAGTCTGACACCTTCAGCTGACTCCTCTCGATGTGAAGCAGCTTTATTCTGAACCTCTCCCGAATGACCGAGCTCCTCACCCTATCTCTAAGGGAGTGCCCAGCCACCCATAATGACAAGGGTTAAAGAATATCTGAACAATACCAGAAAATATATATAAGTGTTATTGTATAGAGACAGACTGCAACGATTATTTAGATTATAATGATTCACATTTTGGGGGCCTAACAAATATCATACCATTTCAAACTGTAGTAGTATCTTGATAAATATAATTTGGGTGTTTGTAGTAAGTATAAAGTTAGAGTCTATTGAAGCTGTAAAATGTGCTTTATCACCAGATGTTGGGATCGCAGTTAGTTGATTACTGCATTTGCTCCAATTCATCCCAAACATGTTCTATAAGGCCGAGGTCAGAACCCTTTCAAGATCAATCAAACATTTGTGCTCTAAATATATGTGTGTCTGCTTCTGTCTCCTTAAACCCCAGTCGACCTCGGCAGCTGGCCGTTCACACTGAGCCTGGCTCTGATGGAGGTTTCTTTCTGTTAAAAGGGAGGTTTTCTCTCCACTGTCGCTACATGTATGCTTGGTGTGAGAGATTGCTGTTGAATTAATGGGTTAATGAAATCAGCTGGTTTTCCTTAGATAGAAAACTTTTAGTTAATCTGACTTTGTGATTTGATTGAACTTTCTTTGCAAAGTGCCTTGAGATGAGAAGTGTTGTGAATTGGCGCTATATAAAATAAAAATGAATTGAAAGAGTAACACTTCAAATCCTCATCCAAGCAGTTCTTTGTAACTGGGATATTGGACAAACTGAAACTCTGAAAGCGTCTTGATTCATATATTGTGCAGTGAAAATCATAAAATCAGCTATGACCTTACAGAAGCATTCTTGCTGCCCTTTTAATCTGGGAAATGTTGAAAGTCATTTCCAATGTTTGAAGTCTTATTCCAGTCATGTTGATATTTACAAGAATGATATTCTGAAGACAGTTGTCAATCTTCTTGGAAGACCACATTCTGTCAAACTGACACCCACATCAGATTCTTTAATGTAAAATCCTCAAGAGCTCCATCTTCTATTCTTCAGGCTTTGGTTTATGAAAAGACTCTTAGAAAAAGACTAAACAGTTATGGCTGATTTGGAAGAGATACACAATAAAGCATCTTCTTTCTATAAACCATATAGATGCATGTTTTAGACCCCTAAAACATTGTTCTTTGGCAAGATTAGGCCCAAATTGAGATGTTAACAGAAAACTAAACACAAGGTTTCAGCAAAAAAGATTTTAAACTTCTCTCTGTAACAGATACTGAACTTTGACCTAAACTGAGTGTTTAACAAACCATTAAGCCAAACCACAGCAGCAAACCTACAAAAGAACAGCTGGAAAAGAAAGGAATCAAAGTTTTAGGGGTTAAAGTTTAAACCTGAACTTGGTTGAAATGCTATCTGTATAGAAACTAATGTCTGCAAACCTCATGATTAAATAAAGACTGAGGTAAAGTCCAGCAGGAGCAACACTACAAGGTAATATGTTTCTGTACTGAAATATTAAAACCTTTTTGTTTTTTTGTTTTGTTTTGTTTTTTTGTAGTGTTCCATTATTTTGAGGACATTAGAATCAACACACTTTTTGACATCCACAAGGTCTCTGTCTGCTTTGGAATCTGCGACCTACCACTTCCTCAAATTTGCCTTCCTATTGTCCCAGAGACCTTTGAATTACTCCAGCCAAATGTCGAGGTTACACATTTGCAACTCAAAACTAGTCAGATCAATGGTAAACGTAATCATGCTTGTTTGTCATCCCTAGATTTGAATCTCACAATGACTCTGTGGAGCAGAGAGGTAGGGAGGAAAAGAAAAAAAAACTGGAAAGATGTGAGACATCTCCTAGAATCTATGTCTTTCAACAGCTTTACGATCCTCTTTGACGCCAAAGGGCATTCACATGCATTTTGCGGCCATTGTTGGCAGCAAAATGACTAATCATAACATCATTGAAGAGTAAAAAAAAAAACAAGCTGCCTACAGACGACAGTACCATTGACAACCTTTGCTCCCATCATGAGAGAAAGAGTTAATTTGATCATGATGGCACCAGTCTCTCTCTAAAGGCCCTTTTCAGGCCAACAGCGGCAGCTGGGGCTGGAAAGAGCAAGCGATGGGATGAATCCGTAGCACTGATAGAGAAGAGAAAGTGGAGAGAGGCGTGGGGGGAGTAAATAACAAGAAGAGCCGTTATTACAGCTTCATTTCAGGAATGAGAGGAGTTTCTGAATTGCCCTGGATTGCGATCCTGTGCTCCTTCATTCCAATATAAGACCCTCAGTGCAGCAAAATGGGCCTTGGGCCAGGCTGAGGTGCTAGAGCTGGAGAAAGAATAAGATCACAATTGCATTTTGAGCCCAGCGAGGCAAAAACGAGGAGCCTATGATCCCCTAATTGCCAGATGGTGAATATTTTCGTTCCCTTTCAACAGCACATTAATTGCAGGGCTGCCCGGGGGTTGAGACGCACTGATCAGTGTGGCAGAGGATTCTGACCCTGATTATCCCCTTAGATTCCCCCCACTGCAGAGACAGTAAGAGGAACAGAGGCGGTGGGGGCTACGTAGGTGTTTAGGAGCCAATCATTCTCCAATTGAGCCACCTGGGCCTTGACATTTTAGGGTTTCAAATCGGAGCCCATTGATGATCAAACTGGGTGGAGAGTCTTCTGGGAGCAAGAGACGGGAAAGTAAGAGGGGTGTCATGAGTTCAGGCAGTGTGGTGAGGGGAGAAAAGACCACCCCCAGTGTCATCTTCTCCCCACCCACCTTTCCCTCCTCCTACTCCGCCTTTCCCAACCCCGAAGCTCCTCGTTTACATATCTCCAAAAGATGTAATTGAATTAAATAAAGCTTTCCTTCGGGGCAGCTGCCACAGCTGCTGTTTGTGGCATGTCAAAAGGCCCGCCACTTTAAGAGCGCTTACATATGCTCCAAATTAGCAGGTCAGATAGGCGGACGTGCGATGACAGGGCCACGGCTGCCAGCGCAACAAGGGGCCCACAGCTGTGAGCAATTCACCGGCAGAGTGGGGGCTCTTTAAGACCTCTGATTATGAAGGGCAGTGGTGCACGTGCTCATTCACATAAACACATTACCATGCGTTCATGTGTGCTGACACGCTCGTGTCCATATCACCAAAGATGCAGAAACTGATGTCACTGGGACAGCTACAGAAAACATCCTTCTTTTCATTCAAAACAATTCGAGAAAATAGAATTGATTATTTAAACAAAAGTTCAAGTGAAATAAATGATAGAACAAATTCAAAACCCACAAATCATAAATAAAATATAGCTGATTATGTGGTGAAAAAGCTCAACCCACCACCGTAAGTTAAAACATTTTCCTCTAAACTGGCTGCATTTTTTAAACATCCAGGAGTGCCTGTATGAAGTTTCTCATATGCAAAATTATTGAAGGTCAGCAAGAGCCAAAAAAAAGACAAATAAAATCATAGACATAATAAAACAGATATGTTCTTTTGAAGTGTACCTAGTAGCTAAAACTGTGAAATAGACGAGAGTAAATTTCTAATACCAGAAGTGGGTTCTCCTTGTAGATGAATTGATGAATTTAAACTTCATTTATCTGGCAACTGGCCTTCTTAAAAACTCAAAGATGCAAAGTGGAAACCACTGGTCTAAATGTACTGGAAAAGACATCCACATAAAAAGTCTGGGTTGTTCTCACAGAAACAGTGTTTTGGTTTTAAATAGAACGCTGCCGAGAAACCTATTTAAGCTCAACATACTTTAAAAAAAGGGAAATCTGATAGCGGATAATGTAGATGAACAACTACAAAGCTCAAAAGTAAAAAAAAAAAAAAAAAAAAAAAAATTGGAGCTGTTATGAAAGATTCATAACATGTTCTGAGAAACAGAACCTTGTAACCTAATAAGGGTATTAAGTCAGCAAACATTAAATAAGTTTTTTTCTAACAAAAAAGCCAACCATTAATCTCTAAATTTGATTCAATTCAAAAATACTTAATTTGTCCCATAGAGAAATTAAATAAACACATATATGAATATACAAATATTTTCTTAAGGACAAAATCAGCTAATTTTATTCACATTTTATCCACATTTTTCTTGCTGAGCTTGCTGACCAGATTTCTATAACTCATTTTATCCATTCTGTTGTACATATTTAGGTTTGTACATAATCCTCTCAAAGAACCAGTTTTGGTCAAACTTCAGGACAAATGTTCTCCCGTTTTAACCTTAGAATATTTTGGTCGACAGTGGACTTCTCACATAATATTAAAAGTTAAAAGGTTTAAAGGTCCAGAATCTTAGAAAGTATCCCAGAATTTTTCCCAATTGTACTTGACCGTTGTTCTTAAGGATATGAAATAATGAAACTTTTCAAGAAGCAGAATCAAATTGACCAGAAATAATGTGTTCAATGGTGTACACAGCCATTTTTGGTGTTTTTTTTAAGTAGATGTAGTAGATTAACCATGTCTTGCCATATTCTGTTTATTTTTGTCTTTAAGGTTTTGTCATGTTAGTTTGTTCTTCTAGATCAAAGTTAAGTTGTTCCTCTCTTGTTGTGTAGTTCCTTTGAGGCTAGTTCAGCTTTCGCTGTGTTCATTATTCACCTTCCCTGGTGAAGTTTCCCTGTTTGCTGTTCTTCACAGCTGCTCCATATTCCCCTGATTAAGGTCTTCTGGTGTCATTTTCCATTCTCGCCTCAGAATAAAAAGTTTATGATTTTCCTTGTTCTTTTCCTGCTCTTTTAATCACACTGACTGTCCATGTCCTGTTTTCATGCACATCTCTAGGTTGCCTGTTATTCTTGTGATTATAAAAGGAGGGTTTGTCATTGGAGGAAAAAAATAAAGAACTTTTGAGTATTTTCTTGATGAGTCTGTAACTCTGGTCCACTTTAGTAAAGGCTGGTTGTAGAAATCCTTCCAAGCCACAGTAATCATGGCCTGATGTTTGACTATAAATTCTTGGTTCATTCTTTGGTAGTCCTGTGACTGAAAAACAAGCCCATATCACCATCTTACCACAACCATGCTTAATGGTTGGTATTTGGATGCCAGTGTTGATGCTACACTGCAAAAATGATCTACAAAGAAGTACATATTTCTCCAAAAAAGTGTGTTTCCCCTTAATCTGAGCTGGGAAATAAGACATTTTTGCCAATGGAATTAGGATTTTTGCCAACAAAACCAAATAATTAGATATAGTTTGCACTTTTTTCTCAATAAATATAGATTTTTTTATTTTATTGGCAAAGTGTCTTACTTATCTGCTCAATTAAAGAAAAGTGCACTTATTTTAAGAAAATATGACTTTCTTAGCGTTTTTTAGTTTTCTACAAACATCCCTTCATCTCTTATGTCCAAAGAACATTGCTTCAATTCACTGTGTTTTATTCAGCTACAATTCTGACTTTAACTTGTATCTAGAAGAAAGAAGATTTTTTCATTAAATTCTATCTTGTTTCAGATATAGAGGAAAGTTTTGAAAGATAAATCACTTCTTAATTTTTTGCCATGACCTTTAACTTTAAAATGATTATTAAAGTCCATATATTTGGAGTGTTTGTAAGGGAAAGTTCACTCCATGAACGATTATTAACTTTGTCAAAAGAAATCTTCACATGAATAAGCTTGCTTTATAATCATGCCTTGGAGATCATTTTTAGACATGTTTCACTCAGCAACAGTTGGTTCTCTAAAATCTTTACCACAGTTTAACTTACTTTACATTGTGTTAGGACAGAGTTGCAAAATGGCTTCTTTTGGTTCGATTAAACCAACGTCTGTGGAGACACTAGAGTGTTCAGCAGCATAAGGAGGGTAAGCCTTTTGTGTCTTTTTTTACAAACATATGGGTGGATAAACTACTTTATAGAAGACCAACAGTTATTTTTTGTCAGTTTCTTTCAACAAACTCTGACCTACTAACATCAGTAGGTCTGTTTGTAGTGATACTCAGTCTTCACATCTTGTATTGCTCCAGATATTTTTCTTTCTCAAGTCTGCTCTTCAGAGCTTAAAACAAAACAACAAAAAAAACAACAACTGCTCTTTATAAAAGCACTTTTGATGTGATGAGCAAGAATTGTAAAGCCATCAACACTTAACTTCATCTATGTTTTGAGTAAGACACGCCTGTCTTATTGCAATCAGGCGTTGTGAACAATCATCTAATGACTTGTCACTCAAGGTCTGTTGGGCAATTATGTTACATTTGCATGGTAGTCAATGATGTTTATGACAAATAATCTATGACTTAATTGCTTATCTGTTTTTCTTAAGACTGAAGTCTACTGATGACATGTGATGAGCGGGGGACTCATGGGTAAGAAAGGTAAGATAAAGCTGACAGATTTGATTTACCTACTGAACATGCCTGTCTTCTTTGTTGTTGTTATTTATTTATTGATTGATTAATTTTATAAATTAGAAAATCAGACTTTTGGAGGGAGTTTGGTATGTTTTATTCTTTTAAAGATTTTGTGTATTTTTACATTTTAAAACAAGAGACAGGAGTTTTCCTAAGCATTCTGGGATCTTTGATCCTCAGCAAGATCAACATAATATGGGTCAGTTTCTTTTTTCAAAGCATTAACTGTAGTTAACTAGGTTTAATGAAGGGATCATCCACGTTTTCTTTTGAGTAAAGTCATTGGCTCTAACATCAGTGCTCTATACTCTTGGTGCTACCAGACATTTTCTGTAGTTTCCATTTCAGATGTGCCGGATCTTTGTGGATCAAATCATAAAAACTCACTGATGGTTTACATGGGGATCAGATTAGATCCATATAGTAAATGATTTAAATATAGATAAATAAAACCCATATTCAACAACAAGGGTACCTTATTCTCAGTCATTTCAATCCAAAACTCATGTCTGCTAACAAAAGGTTGTCTAACTTAAATGAATAATCTAGAGACTCCTTTAAACTACAAGAACTACTCTGGAGTTTTGGGGGTTCTTGCTGTCCTTTGGTGGACAGAAACGCTGTGACTCAGCTGTTTGCTTGGAACGTTTCAGAATAATGGATATGAAGGCACACCAAACAAGAACCTTTAAAAATGCATGAATACCCCCCACCTACAAACCTCCCTCTCCCCCCTCAGAATAGAGCTATCACTGGTGCCTGTTATCTCCCTGAACCCCCAGGTAGAAAATGGTAATGATACCACTTAACATCGCTGCACATATGGAGGGAAAATGGAAATGCCAACAGCACCTCAACTATAAAGCAAATCAAATTGAAATATTAATCCGCTGATTAATATAACATTATGAGGGCCCATTCTCTTTGTTGTTAAACAACAAAGGGTTGCAAAATAAGCAACTGCCTAAGAGGTAAGGGGTTTAAAAGAGTCCCACAGAGGTGCTAAAGCCCCTTTCAAACATCATTACTCTGCATAATGCATTCCCTTCCACAGTGCTGAGATTTGATATTGATGTTTACTCATTTATTTTTTAATTAACGTTCGTTGTTAATGAATTCTTTGATGAGAGGCATTTTGTAAATCATTATCCTTGGAAGAAGAAAAAAGGGATGGATAGGAGTTACCCTTTATACTTGTGACAAAAGAAAAGAAATGTAAGGTGTAAGGGGAAAAAAAGTTACAAATGAGAAGTGGGGGTCATTGTTTAAAGTTTGCATTTTGATGCGTTGATTTTTTCCCCCTTGTTGGTTTGTCTTGTTGCTGTGTTTTATTATTGCTGAGTATCTACAGGGATGAGCATTTAAGTCGACAGGGAGAAGAAAACCGATGTGGATACTTAGATAATTGCAGGAATATAACTCAAGGCTTCCTGTGAGTCATTCAGTGGGGAAGACACAGGCAGTTTTATCCACAAAGCCCTCTGTGGGTCTCAGTCCTTCCCTTCTTTGATGCTGATCACTGGAGATCTCTTAGAGGACATGAAGTAGACATATCAACAAGTAAAGTTTGTAGCAACAGTTTTGCCTCAGTACCTCAAACTGCTTTTATTTAGTGCTGTTATTTTATTTAGATTAGTAATAATCCTGTTAAATGGATTTGTGGATTTTTAATTCAGTTAATTTAAAAAGTAGTTTATTGACCCCAATGTTGTTTAAACTCTTACTATAACAGTTTCTTTAATATGTTTTTGTAGATGTTAATATTTATAGGCAGAAACCAGTCTGATCTGTCTTACAATTCAATTCAGTTTATTTATATAGCGCCAAATCACAACACATATCATCTCAATTGTTTTTTAATAATCTGATGAAGACAATATAAGATAGGACAAGATAGGATAAGATAAGACAATATTCAGGGTTTTCCATCATCTTCAACATTTTATGATAATTATTTTTTGTTAAATCATCTTCAGAGGTTCTAGAGGAGTCTCTAGAACAGAGCCGATGATCTTTATCAGTAGGGATGGGAATCGAGAACCGGTTCCTGTTCAGAATCGGTTCTGTGTGCTCCGATTCCGTGGCATCGTTTGCCGGCTTGCTTAACGATTCTCTTATCAATTCCAGGCAGCACCAGAGCCTAGCGCTAGCGTCACGTTTTTTACGCAAGTTACGCAAACGGCATTCAATAACCAAGTAACCCGGCGTAAGTCTAGAAAAGCAAAACAAAATTTCGTTCGGGTAAAGCGGTCGAAAGTTTGGCTTCACTTTACAGAAGACAAAAGTGGCAACAGGCAAAGCGCCAATTACATCCTCGGGAGGAAATACGTCAAATATGCAAAAACACCTGCGGACACAACATGGCATACATTTGAACGAATGC
>JAUZNJ010000036.1:195466-213344 GCA_034780135.1 Jordanella pulchra
AGTTGCACATTTGCTGTGGACATCTTGACCTTGTTGAGTTTGTAAGGTCGTGTGATAGTTAAGTAAACAAATTTGATACTCATCATCAAACTGTTTGTTCCCCCCCCCGAATTGGAATCGATAAGGAATCAAAATAATTCAAAGAATCGATGAGGGAATCGGCATCGTGAAAATCTTATTAATTCCCATCCCTAACAGTTTGTGCTGTTTTTGTTTACCTTTTCTTCTTATGGGTGTTGCTTTTACCCCTTAGAACATCTGATCAAATGCTGTGGATTTAAGTAGAGGTACCAATGGTACCAATTTATATGCTTTGTTAAACCGTGACTTGGGGGACTTTTTAGTTTTCGTTCAAAAACTGTTAAAATTATTCAGTAATGCTTCATATTTCATTTAAATGATTTCCAGCTCCTTAGGTCTTCAATGTTGTGCCAAGAGATAGTTCTGAGTAGGAATTAGGTCTGTCACTAAATGACTTATGCTCCTTGAATTTCCCCAATCTGTGTTTTTTTTATATATATTTTGTTATGAAACAATCTTAAGTGTATTCCCACCTTCTACATTTGATCTGTTGCTAACAGAGCACATTTTGTTTCCCCCACGGTCTCCAGCCATTGTTCAGGTGTCAATACACTCTGCTAACCCTGATCTGAATCAAATAACGGGACCAAAACTCACTGCTTGATGTGGTCTGGGTCCGCTTTCAGACGTACTATTGTGTGTTTCACCTCTGCTGTGAATAAAAACCAACGTTTTTTGCCCCATCTAAAGGAAGCGAGTGCCAAAGTAGTTAACGCGTCAAAGTAGCCATGTGGTTTGGTTAGTATCCCTGAATGGGTCATGACACGTGAAAATCACGTCCTTCAGCTTGCATCACTCATTCATCAGTGGTGTTATGAATCCTGAGCTTCTATTGACACAGTGACACAGAAGGGCTCCCCACTGGTCTCAGTGGAAAGCTTTTTCTGTGCCATCCACTGCAGAACACAGTCGTCGAAGGATACTTCTCCCACTTGTCTCCATTGGTCTGTCTGATGGATCCTGTGATAACAGGAACTGCCTTCAACATTTATTAATTCCCAAATACAAGGCTACTCCAGCGTTCCCATTCTCTCCCATCTTGCCCAAAATACCCCCCCATCTCCCTGTGGGTTTTCTTTCTCCCATTTTCAAAACATGGTTTTCCCAGACATTCTTTCCAAGTTGTGACGCATGGAGTGTGTATGTCTCATAGTGTGACCTCGGCAGTTAAAAATAATCTTTTGCTGAGGGTTTGGCTCCGGCCTCCTCCACAAAAACTCTCCACCTTTTCCTCTATGTCGCTGAACCAGACATCCACGCTGTGCCACTTGCCCTTTTCATCTGCTCCTGTTTAATCATCACTACAGAAGACACACCAGCCCACATGTTTTCTACTGTGGTCTGGTTCAGTCTGAGCTTATCCAACACGCCCTTTGATGACGCAACGGGTCTGGTTGGTACTGTTAGGATAATTACTACAAACTGAATATTTAACTTAAACATTCCTTATGTTCTAGAAGGAATTTTGTTTCGTTCTAAAGATGACTACCCTCCTCAACATGTGAAAAGGTGTGTGGCTCAATGAGAGAAGCTGTTGTCTCTTTTTTCTGCTTATCTGATGCCCTTAATAAATCGGAGATCAGCAGACAGATGTCTGGCTCTCAAGAGACACATCATCTCTGAATCACGATCATCATCCTTTTAAAATGCATCCTCATATCTCTAACCTTTCCAAGCTGAATCTTTTTCCACTCCAATTCCAGCGCGTTTTTGAAACAGAAGACACATGATGGGATTGAACAGGCAACCCACAGATTTCCTTTGCCTCATATTGATCCATAATGGAGAGGTCTAAGGGGAGTTTACTCTGAATGTCGTGAGGATTTGCCCTCACCGAATGTCTTTGAGTGACTTTAAGGGATTTATGGTAGAGATGTGCATGTTGAAGATTGGTAACTGATTTTCAGCTTGTTTTTTGAATTCCCTCTTAATTTCCAAAAGCATTTTTCTTTTCAGCTTTCCAACCATAAGCAGTAATTTGCTTTGGTTTTTTTTATATTCGGAGCAAAGGCAACATCACACAGAAATGGCAGTCCCTTAAAAAAAATAGAATTACAAAGTGGGCATATTCCTCTTTAGCATCTTATTCTTGGAATAAGCTGAATTAACACAGCTAGCGTGTCTTTAATTATCTCTATCACCAAGGGAATGATCTCCCAGGTTTGGTTGACAGTTTCCTTGTCGTCTTTTAACCAAACTTCAGCTGTATAAAAACGACGTAGCCCTGGCTGCAGTCTTGTTGTTGAATGACGTGTATGAAGTGGAATTTCTCAAAAGAGCCGTTTATTTAACTCAAACATGAAAAAACATTTTTCAACATTTTACGCGTGTAGATTCAGTACCAAGAGGCCCCTTCTCCTTCTCCTTCTTCTCCTTCGTCCTCCTCCTTCTTCTCTGCAGGCCTGTGGTTTCCTCTCCTCACGCCTCTTTCCTACTGGCTTGTAGACTTTCATCACTTTGAGGGTGGTACCCATGGAGAGAGTAAACCATCTGTGATTGGCTACTACTGAGGAAATCCCACCTCTTTAAACCATCTGGTTTTCTTCCAGTTTGTTGGTAGTAACGGGTGCATGGAAAACAAACCAGCGAAGCAGCTTATGCTAGTGTTATGTCGGGGCTTCATGGTACTTAATCTGCACAGGTAAAAATGTTAAAACATGTATGGAAATAGGTTATTGTTCATCCTTCCTTTTCCAAGAACTCTGACTTCGCAGACATACCCTACTAGGAAAGCCATGGTATCTTCCATAAAGGGTTGAAACTTTAAAATAAAAATCATATTCACTTAACAGTACTTCTTTTAATCTGCTACTTTGCTAAAGGTCTTACTCTCTCACAGCCTGAATGAGCCACTGACTTTGTATCACTTGGACTTAAAAGTGAAGATTTCCTTTTAAATATCTTCTCACACATTTAAAGCTCCTCTCTGATTTAAAAAAAAATGGTAAACTTTGAGTCTTAACTCGTTTCCTACATCGACACTGAAAGATGTTGGCAGAGCAGAGAGGATGGGACGTCTGACGACCGGTCAGAGCCGGTCCAGCTAAAAATCGTCCTTCCTGAGCATCTCTGGGAAAAGTTGACTCTGGGTGCTGCGTTCGGCTGTCCTACCCTCCCCTCTTTCCTTTCTGTTTGTTCTCCTTTCATTTCTCATTGACTGTTTATGCCCCCCTCCCCCGTCGGAGGTGTGTCCTTCCACATCTGGAGAAGCAGCTCTGCTCAGGAGCTCATTCACCCCTCCTGCTTGACTCCCTCTCTCCCTCCTCCCTCACTGTCTCTGCCTCTTTGAGCGCTCTGTGCCTGTTTGCTGCGGTGGAAGTCAGATCACGCAGTGAGGAGATGCTGGCAGCTGGCTGTGGAAACGACTCGCAGAAACGGGATCGTACCTGGAGTTTTTACGAGGATTGTCCAGGAGGTCATGGAAGTAACCAGCTCTCATTCTGCTCTTCCTCTGTATCGTTTTTGAATTAAAAAAAAAAAAACTACCAACATTTTTCCGCGTTCCTCTGCTCTCCGGCACCTGGTCTAACCATCAGTGAAGGGATCTTTCCTCTTACTCCTTCACCTCGAGCGCACCTCTTCCTCCACCTTCAGTTTTTTTGGTGGAAAGGAGAATCTGCAGCTTTGGAATGACGGAGATCATGGTGTCGGATGTAAACTTGAACTCTGTGTGCGAGCGTTTGGAGCAGCACTGCTGCCTGGAGCAGAACCAGCACAACCTGTCCAGCCAACCCCAGACCCCGGTGCTCAAGAGACACTCCAACACAGGGGCCAAGCTATGGGGCCGTGTCCGCAGCAAGCTGCTCAGACAAAAGGTCTGACATATTGACACATGTACACGTCACCTCCAAACACAAGCGGTTTTCTTTCTGCTTTTTGTCGTCTCTCTGCTGCATCTGTCAGCCTGCATTCATCACCATGTCGCTTCCATCTGTTTGTTCTGCTTTTCTTTTATTCTCAGTGAATCTGCTCATTCTGCCCGGCTGTCTCATTCATTGCAGACCTGACTGTTGTTCTTATCTTATGGCTCAATCTGTGATGGATGGCGTTGATGCCAAAGCTGTGACCTGGTTAGAAAACAAAGTTAAAACCTCATATAACATCAATTCATTTGAGAAGGATTGACACAGAAAATGTTCATGTCCAAAGGTATTTAATATCTCATAAATCGGGTTTCTTCTATTGCTCACTCTGGTGATAGAAGTTTAATCACACTTACTTGTGACGGAGCAAGATGCTTCACAGAAACAATTTTTTGGATTATACAATAATTCATATAAACTTTCTGCTGCCATTAGCTCACCCTTGGCTCTTTTTACACCAAACACTTTCTTTTAAGTTTCAGCTGAAGACAAAACAATGACTTGATGTATCCGAGATGTGTTCCTGTCAGAACAGCCCCCTCTGCTGTTCATTAGAGATATGGTCCTCAGGTTCGACCGATAAAGTGTATTGTTAGCATTTCAATTTCTTTATTAGAAGACTGTTTTAATTCTTTTGTATCATTATGAGTCTATCTTTCTTTGAAATCACATTCAGTTGCGCTACTTTTTATGAAACACTCACTGAATAAATGAAATAATGTGATATTCACCAGTCAGAATTTTATGGCCAATTTATAATCTTTAGTTTATCTCTCCTTTAAGTACAGAATTGGGCTTATTTTGCTCTCTGAGAATAAAGAAATTGTTTTCTAGCTTTGAGACATGCCCTTTTCATATATATATATATTTATATATTCTCTCACTTTACAGAACATGAATGCGACATCCAGCTTAGTTCTTTACAGTATAGAGCATTATTAAAATCACTGTCTTGATTGTTTTGGGTTTTCTTCCCAGATGTTGTACAAAATTAACTTTCAAGCTCAGATTTCTTTAAGTTTATCAAGTCCGGTTCCAAATCCAGGTTGTTCCACGAATGTGGTTAGAAATGAAGTAATAATTAAGTGGTTCTGTTGTGACACTTCCTGTTATCTGCTGGAGTCTTTGCTCTCTTTCGCTCTAACAGCCAGACTGAACTGAAGACACATCTATACATCAGAGAAAGCTGTTTATATTCAAATAGCCTCACACATAACTTGGCCTTGATATCCTACTGTATGCAACTTCTACATTGAAGAGTGTTTTAGACTCGGCCTGATAGGCGTGGTGCCTTTTACTACAATCTCATTTATTTAGTTTTGAACCTGTAGATCAGAAGGTTTCTAATGATAACAGATGCATTATGTAGGTCAAATACGTTTTTTATACAGCCTTTGTTTAAATTCATAGGAAAATTAAACGGGGGAAAAAATGGTCTAATGAGGCATTTTATGTTCAGCACATTCAGATCTAAGATGGAACAGTTAAAAAGCAGCAGCTGATTCATGATCCATTCCTTCAAGCTGAAGACAGAGGTTTTTTTTTTTCTTTTTTGCTTCTGAAGTATCCTAAGCGAGCATGTGCAGCACCTCTGGTTATATGCAAAGCTCGTCACGTGCACCTTCAGCTATGACTAGCCAGGGTATAAAATTAGAGGCTGTGAGGCAGTTTTAGCTCTGTGTTCACTCATCTTTATTTAGCAGTCTTCACCTTTTGTTATGAGAGCTTGGCCAGAATTTCACCTTTGATTTAATGCCCATAATCAGCTGCTTCAGCATTTTATCCCGACCTCTGATGTCTTATCCTTCAGTGTGAAATAGAAACATGAGGAAAACTGACCGCTGTTAGTCAACGAATGAACCCAAAGTTCTGGCATTGATTCAGTCCTCGACACACAGCCTGCTTTCTTGGTGTCATTAATGCTGGACCTCTCAGAGGTCCCATTCATTTTTACAATCATTCATTCATTTGGACTGAGTAAATTTGTGTTGCAGTTACATGCATACTTACCTTCTGATCCTATCAGGTCTTGTATAATTCTCCCTTTATTCCTCCCCCATGCTGCATGTCTGTCCCTGTATGACTGGGATCTCAGTTGGACGGCAGAGATGCTGCGATGCTAAATCATCTGAGCTCATTGCCTGAAACGGCTACATAACAAAAGCCTCCAGAGGGGTTGTGATGAGATGGAGTAATGTACTTGTTTTTTTTTATGTTTATGGCGTAAACTCCCCAGAAAACCAAAGTTTTTATAACTCTACATTGAAAACTTGTGCTAACAAAAAAAGCGAGCAAAGCAGCAATATGATTACTGAGCAGCGCAGTGAAAGCAGCAGACATTATTGTATTTTCTCTTAGTGTGCACCGATAGAAGCAGCATGTTATCTAATTTCTGTTCAGAGGAATCTGCATGAGAGAAGATTTGTAAGGGCACAAAGCAACACCGGGGAAATGTTCTTCCTCCTTCAGCTGACAGCCGTGCCTAATTAAGACGCAGGGAGATGAGCTGTCGGGCTGACTGGGAACACTAATTGGACTGGAACCAGACCTCATATATCTTAGGTGTCCTCGCAAAGAGCAAACGATGATGAAGTAGCCACAGGCTGGCTGTTAGCTGGATTTTTGTTCCATTTGCTTGGTGACCTGCTTCCTGGGTGGCTCTATTGTTATTTTTGTGGCCTTTTTCACCAGCTTAGCACAGAAAACCAATCACACTGGATTAGCCATCAGAGAAAATAACATATAACTATTGTCAGCTTGCCTGCACTTCACTTATCTCTTCTCTCACTCTCATATGAAATTGTACTCTTCCATTTAAGTGTTGATTACTGCAGATGAGATATTAGGGTTTCATCCTTCCCTCTTGCCTAAAATGCCAGCCAGACCTTTAATGGCCTTTTTATGTAGGCCACATAAATCTCCATCTGTCCCCACCAGCGGGCAAAGCCCTTTATTGGCCCTTATCCGTGCCTCTGTGTGCTGCATTGTGATTGGTTGATGAGCTTCAGGAGGCAAGCGGGAGCTCAGTAAAATATTCTCAGGTTAATACTTATAATGACCTCCTGACTCCTTTCTGTATGGCTAAAAGGAAGCAGGGTGGCCTCCGCTCCTCTAGGACGACAACCAGGCATTGGTCTTCTAAGCAGGTGGTGGAGTTTGAGTTTAATTACAGACTTTAACGGGTAGTTTAAGGTGAGTGATTACGTGATTATCATGCTACGATGGATGACAGAATGAGGTTTTAGGTCAGAAAAAGATTTTAATCACCTCAGAACTGAGAAGCTATGCAGGAATAAAAACACCACTTTTATCCCACTGTACACATATCTCTAACAGCATCCATGCTGTCAGAGATAAAGAATACAAATCACCAGAAAAACAAGGTAATGAGCTCAGCTTTATGCTATTCAGGATCCTCACAAGATCGGCTCCAAAACAACCTCAGCAGATCTGAAATGTGAAGATTTATCAGGGGAAATGAAACGGTCACATAAATCATCTCCATCTTCACAGAGAACATCAATGTTTGGGTTTTTCCCCTATGAATGAACAATATAGTATAGTTCATGTAAAATAACCAACTCACAGTAAAGATTTTATGTTACGTTTGAAAAGCAGATGATTCTGAAGACGGTGTTGGAACATGAAAACCGTTTACCAAACAGTACCTACACTGGGTTCATCAGATACGATTTCTGGTTTTTACTGTTAGATTAAAGAAATATATAAAAAGTGTGATACCAAAGCACTTCTTTTAGTATTTTTGGTATGTGTAGAATATGCATCAACCAGCTTTAGTGGGACATACGCCAACTGGAAACACTTGGAGTTTTTTTCCCTACAACAGCAGACAAAGTGCTGTTATGATTCTGTCTTCATAGTATCTTTGTATCTCGTTCCACCCCTATTAGACAGTTTTCTCCACTTGGGGACAGTTGAGGAAAATAAAGGAATCCATTTTTTGTGCTCTTACTGTAAGATAAGCTCTGTGTGCTGCAGATCTCTTACTCATCCAGGCTGCAGGCTTAGTCATCTTCCAGAAGTGCAGCACTCATCTCTGTGCTCCTGAATATTGCATATAGTGGCTGAGAAGGAAACTGCTCTATATCTTTTTTTTTTTTTTTTTTTTGGTAAAATTTCTGCTCAAATTGGTAAAATAAGGAGGCATAGCAACCGAGTTGAACACCTCCAATGGCAGCTATGTGGTACATAGACGCAGCACTGATGAACATGTAAACAATATGCCTGTGTGATCAGGACGGCTAAAGATAGCTGCTCTGCTTATTTTCCACGAAGCAAACATACTGCGACGTTCTAACTGGGACTCGCTGCACAAACACTTTCCCCTAATCCTGCTAAAGCCAAACGGGCGTGCAAGTTCTCCACCGCGTTCTAATTAAAGAACTAATAAAAAGCCGAATGAATATTTAATCAGCCAGAGAGCAGCAGAGGAGAACTGTGATTAAACACAAAGGAGGACTTAAAGCAGCAATTCATTAGAATATTTAGCAGATCAAAGGATGGAGTTGCTCTGTTTTCAGAAGGTTGTCAACAGCGTGTTTTAACTAACATAGTGAATGCAGGGTGATTTCTACCAGGCAGTGTTCATTTAATGAGGCTGCCTTCATTATTATCACTACTACCTCATTACTTCCACTGCGGTTCTCTGTTTGTTTAACAAGAGCACTTAATGCCTTCTTGCTCTTTCATTTTTAAAGCGTTAAAATGAATTAAAATGAATTCTTATGCAAGTTAAAGTAACGTATTGAGGCTGGCCTTCTGTCTGACCACGTGTGTCCTGAGGAGCCCTGAAACTCATAGAGCTGCCCGAGAGCAGCTGCAACCATGTGTTTCAGGAAGGGGGAGGGGGTGTCAGCCAGTTCCCGTAGTGTAGTGGTTATCACGTTCGCCTAACACGCGAAAGGTCCTCGGTTCGAAACCGGGCGGGAACAGCTTTTTTTTTGCTCTAACTCTGCTGGTTTCCAGCAGTAGAAGGAGCTCAGCAGCAGCTTGTTGAACCACAGTTGATCTAATGTGCTCGGTGAGATCAGGGCAGAGTACGACCTGCCAGATGGCTTTCTGAAGCTCGTTCATATTTCCACCTCTGAGCGCAACCATGAGTTTTCTTTACTGTCTTCATGTGGGCTGAATAAGGGTTTCCTGCTGAGCACACTGAAGAGCAACAGTAAATACGGCAGGTCAGGTTCAGTGGACCACATCAGATAAGGAAGCAATGAAAATAAAACATTTTAGCAGGAAATCCTTCTTCTCACATATCTACGCTGCAAAAAGTAAAAGTTAGTTGTTTTTCTTTTGCAGTTGGTTTATTTCCTTTAAATGTGAAAAGGTAAGAAAGTTTCTTTATAGAAAATTACAATTTATGATACAAATCATTTTAAACTCGTATTAGTTATCTAATTTTCAGGGGATAATACTAAATGCATTGGTAGATCATCTTATTAACCTGCTCAAAATTTCAAGAAATTGTAATTATTTTTAGTTCTGTTTTTGCAGTGCATTAAGAGCTTCTGGTGGCCACGGACGTGTCATCCTGTAAGACCGCAGAAAATACTGGGAACATCTCTGGTCTCCATTAAAACCCTGATAGTTAGACACATGTTTTTACTTTTCCACTTATTTCGTTTTTATAAGCGCTTGTTTTCTTTCTGCTGGTTCTCTTTCTTTCTGTCTTTGAAGATGATACCTCTCCCTGCCTGGAAACAGCTGTCACTCATTTGACATTAAGCTCCAGTTAAACCATTTTTCCCTTTTATTTTATTTATTTAATTTTAAAGTGGCATTTTGTTTTATTTTTGCAAAGAGCTTGTGTCCACGTCTTTCCTGGGATATCATTTTAAAAGGCAGTAACACCTCGGTTGCGGTAGTAGGCAGTACTTTCAATGTTCAGTTCTACAGTTGGCTGAAGCTTGACTGGACGTATGATCAGCTTAAAATATTAAAAGATTGTGTTTTCTTTGGCATCGTTCTCTCTTCCCTTGTGTCCATAAAGAGCCTTTATGCCAATAGATGTAATCAACTCTGAATATCCAGTCCAACAAAATTGTTTGGTGTTTTGTTTTTTTATCAGTTTGCAAACCCTTCTTGTAAGAATTCAGTCATTTTATTGCTGTTTTGGAGTCCAGTTGGTTTAGTTCACCCAAAAGCAAAGCATCAGTTTTATCACCATGTTGGTGTAAAGGGGAGTTTTTGCTGCAGTATTCAGAATAAATGCGAGCTAAGTCCATTTGCTTGATGCATGCCCGGCGGGTCAGAGGAAGTCATTTCCCATGAAATCCAAAGGAAGGCCAGTGGGCCAAGATCCTGTGTGGAGTATTTTTTAATAAAAAAGAAGCCCAGTCGGAGGATCCAGAAAGGGTCAGTGAGTGCAGCCGCTGCCTGGAATAAATCCTCTGTTTTTACAACCCTGTTTGAGCACATTCATATTTAATCAGGTGTTTGTGTAAATCTATGAAAACAATCGTTTTTCTTTTGAGTCTCCTCCAGTCAGTCAGTAGAGTTGTGGTGATTACCCATCCTTTGACACAAACCCTGCTGGGAAAACATGCCGCAGCCGTTTGAGGAATGCATAGAGTAAATGGTGCCTTTATGAGCTGACGAAACGCACTCGGAGACGATGCTTAATGGTGTGCAGAGGTGTAATGGCAGTTCCTAAAACCAACAATAAAAAACTACTTAGCTGTTGGGGCCCCATGCAGAGTGTGCAGAGCACTGGGGACTTAAAGCAACGAGCAGCAGGCCAAGTGTTTGGAGCTTCTGTTGGACCCCAGAGGGGCTGCTGAGGGTTGGCGCTGGAAGGGAATGGCATCATTTATTCCTCCGACTCTCATCGGACACAGAAAGTGTGAAGGAGGTGAAACACTGTCATGATGTTTGGGTTAGGGTTTTAAGGAGCATGTGAGGTGAGATCGAGGAGGGTTTGAGAATCAGACCCTCCACCTGGTTCTGAGCAGTTCCTGTAGTGTAGTGGTTATCACATTCGCCTAACACGCGAAAGGTCCTCGGTTCGAAACTGGGCAGGAACAGGATTTATGTTGTTTTAATGAAACCACTGTTTGGTCTTCAGGTTCTTTTTAAGCTACAAAACTTTAGTGTGTTTTCTTCTTCAACAGTTTTTTTGTTTTTAAAGTTGATCATGACCTGCAGCTTGAGGTCTGAGCTTTAAGAGACACTCAGTCACTTTAAACTCTTCGACCTTCATCGGAAAACATCCAACATGGCGGAAATGAGGATGTTACAAATTTAGCATGTTTCACTTCTTATCAAGCTGAGCTGAGAAAAGTGACAACAACTGATTTATTTTCTTTGCCCATATTTGGTCAAAACAAACTTTAAACTGCTGCATTTGTCTGTTGTGTGTTTTCAGCTGGACCCACAGACCGTGCAGTCCAAGAACTGGCACATGGACGTCATCGAGATGAACGGGGTAAGAATGGTGTCCATCGCTTTGCTATTAGATTGAAGCAGCTCATGCTGCCAGAGCAGAGACAGCGCCTCTGATTAAACACCACCGCTAACAGCTGTGTTTCTACAGGAAGTCCAAATGACAGCTGCTTGTTCTGTAGATGGAAAACAGATTATTTTGTTGCTAAACGGTTCTGACTGACGAACTGTATCTGTGGCGTTGTGTTAATGTGTCAGAAGGAGTTTATCACAGTCTGTCTGGAAACTAATCTGCAGATCAAAGTGGAGTTCTCCATGAAGTTTACGAGTCGGGACCTCAGCCTGAAGAGGACGCCGTCCAAAAAACAGAGCGGAGTTTTCGGAGTCAAGATCAACGTGGTTACGAAGTAAGTGTCACCACATAGACGGAGGTCTGATGCCAAATCTGCTAACAAAAAACTAACCGTGGGCTGAAAGTGATTTCTAACCTTTACCCCCCACAGGTCCTTTAGGGATCTACAAGTGAAGTTTAACTTAGACAATAAAGGTGACTTCATATATCTACAGATACGGAGTTTTATCAATGCCAGTCAAAGCCTTTTAACAAGGTTCCCCAAACACAACTGATCAAGTATTTGTAACAATGCTGTGAGGAAGGGTCTCCTTTCTGATTTCTACAAACTGTTATAATGCAATACTTGGAACGAAGCTTAGGCTGCAAATATCAGTGAAATCCATTCACTGTGAATTAACAGTGACCACAGTATCACATGGTTAATGTGCATCTATAAACCACCAGTGAAATTAGATAGGTAACCATAGGAACATACCAGACATATGATCACAGTATTATATTGTATGTGGGAACAAAATCCTGGTGAAAAACTTGACAAGTTCATTTTAAAAAAGATTACAAAGGATACCAAATTATTTTATACCAACCTTATACCTGGATAATTAGAAATAAAGGACGTATTTTATCGATTTCGTTTTTTTATAGCAAAAAGGTGCATTAATAAGTTGGAACAATGTGAACGACTGAAACAGTTGTTGTCTAGTTTATCTTTGGAAAGAATAACTTGCATTCAGTCCAACAACAACATGTATCTGAAAGGATTCTGGACCATTTATTCACTTTATTAAAGACTTGGATGTTTCTGAAGAACAAAGAAGAACTTTTTTTTTTCTGTGTCTAGAAATGATGACTTCCTCAATGTTAAAAGAGAAGTTATGCTCTTGAAAGGCCTTGTTCTTTTTGTTTGGTGTGTTATCTGTCGGATAACTTCTTTCTGATTATATTTTGTCTTTCTTTATTCTTTTTACAAATATTTGCGATACTGAGCTGCTTTTTAAAAAAACGAGAGAAGTCTTTTACTTTGAAAATCTAAAATAAGACATGTACTAACTGTGGTGACGCTCCACAGGCGCGAGCGCTCCAAGGTGCCTTACATCGTCCGTCAGTGCATTGAGGAGGTGGAGAAGAGGGGGATCGACGAAGTGGGAATCTACAGGATCTCAGGGGTGGCCACCGACATCCAGGCCCTCAAACAAGCATTCGACACAAGTAAAGCCCCCCCTCCGCCTCCACAGATGTTTTAAACCAGAAGCTCCCCACATATCCACCAGCAGCACCTGTGCGATCGCTCTCTGACCCGTCTGTCTCAATTCCCAGATACCAAAGACATCCTGATGATGCTGAGCGACATGGACATCAACGCCATCGCAGGAACACTCAAGCTGTATTTCAGGGAGCTGCCAGAGCCTCTTCTCACAGACCGTCTCTACCCGGCCTTCATGGAGGGGATAGGTGGGAGGATAAGTGGATCATCTGCAGGACGTGAAGTTTAAAGTCTATAAACATCAGGCTGTCAGGATCTAAGGGGACGTGTTTCCTCTGTCTGTTGTAGCTCTCTCTGACCCTGCAGCCAAGGAGAACTGCATGATGCACCTCCTGCGCTCCCTGCCCGACCCCAACCTCATGACCTTCCTCACTCTGCTGGAGCACCTCAAAAGGTAGGTTAGGTCAGCCAGGGGTCGCCAGCATTTTATCTATAGATGCAGAAACACGTTTAAATTAATGTTTTAATGGTTGAATCTAAGAGACGCTCTTAAAGTCAGAAACATTTGTCTTTCTTTCTCAATGAATAGATTCATTTACTTTAACAGAGACGCCGTATTTATGGAAAAATGTTTTTGTTTGTACTTATTGAAATTATTACTAAACGCTGCTGCTGGTTTATTCCTGCAGAGTCGCTGAGAAGGAGCCCATCAACAAGATGTCGCTCCACAACCTGGGCACCGTGTTTGGCCCCACCCTGCTCAGGCCCTCGGAGTCGGAGAGCGCCAAGGGACAGCACATCACGTGCGCCTCTGACATCTGGTCGCATGACGTCATGGCACAGGTACCTCTCTGAGGAGCTCGCTGAGAACGTTTCCAGACGCTGCTGCTGCAAATGATGATGTAAAACAAAAGAAACAAACGTTTCCACTCCGGTTCGTCCCTGCTGCTCCTTTGGTCTCCATCAGGAATCTGCTTGAAGAAAGAGGAGCCCCCTAACAAGTGACTAAACATGTGTTTCCTGTGCCGCTGCATGTTTTCTGGACTCCCACATGGCCACTGACCCCTCTCTGAGGGGCCCGCTCTCCCAGCTGTATTTAGCTTGTTCTCCGTCTATCTATTTATTCTGACTGACGGGTTTCATGTGAGCAGAGGTGCTTTCTGAGCTGGATAAACAAGTTAAAGGCAAACATCATAAATAGCGAGAAGGTCTCTGCTGTTTGTCCTGAGAATCGTTTGGTAGGAAGTTGCTTTTTTTAACATCCTACTGCATTTTTAAGGAAATACAGACCTTTTACAGCAGCTAGTGGCACTGAATACATCCCAGATCGTCCTTATTGTCATCCTTTGTAACAACAACCTCGGGTTTATCTGGATTTTATGTAATAGAACGGAGCTGTGAAATAAAAAAAAAGGATCCAAGTTTTTAAAAGAGAAAATCTTTCAAGTACGACATCTATATGTGCGGACTATGGCGCATATTCAACCCTCAAAGACATGATGGTCCAGCTCTAGGAGGTTACCATGGTTACTCTATCTTACGATTAGAAGGTTTAACTGTAGGACAAATATTAATATAATATTAATATCCTGCAGCGTTTAGTTCTGTCTCTGCTTCAACAGCCCTGAATTTAAAAAGTCTGGCTGACTGTAAACTGGGGGAAGTAATGCAACGTTTAATTCAGGGACACGTCTGAAGGTAGCTGAACACCGCCCCCTGGTGGACTGAACATTTAAAGTCAAATGATAAGAATCGATAAACACACTGTTCACAGAAGCTTCCCGTCTGTCTGAGGATTCTGTGCAAAGAACCAAATAGGATCCTCTACTGTAAATGTATTTAGATTTATATCTTATAAACCTCCGAATTACAGCTGATGTCAATTATAGCAAACGGTTCACGGTGGGTGGGATACGTCCTGATGTTGTGAGGTTTTAACTCCTCCATCTGTCGCTCCTCTCAGGTCCAGGTTCTGCTCTACTACCTGCAACATCCTCCCATCTCCTTCGCCGAACTGAAGCGCAACACGCTGTACTTCTCCACTGACGTTTAAAGCCGCCACCCCACTCAGGGCATCGCCTCAGAGGGGACGGCGGGGGAGAGAGACTCCATCCAGACCTTGGACCCCCACCCCTCAGCGCTCCTGCAGCAGGCAGCTTGTCTCTGCCGCGGTCCCTCACTCCTCCATCGGAACCCAGCCTCGACTAACCCTGTGAAGAGAGGAAGACCAACACTTTGTGGTCATCAAGGGCCTCCCATCAGCAATATGACCAGTGGGGGGGTTCTAAAGACCACAGCCTGGTACGGTGGTGGAGGAGCTGAGTTTTTGTTTCCTGATCAGAGGCATTCCAGAAAAATTGGCATTTATGTGTTTTGTAAAAAAAAAAAAAAGAAAAAAACTAATCAAAAAAAAAAAAACGTTCCTCATCTTTTTGTTTCCTTTTTTGCTCTTTCTGGCTTTGTGTGTGTGTTTGGGAGGGGGGAGGGGGGCGTAGGACTGTGGATGTTCTCCTCTGGGAGTGTGAGAACGTGTTAAAGGGACTATTGAAGTTGTAGGTGGCTGGGAAGTCGCTCCATGAAACAGCGAGGATCGTTTCTCCGTTCAGGTCGGTCCTTTCCCACTCAGTCCAGGCTGAACTGGCCCTATTTATTTTAAAAATTATATATATATAATATTTGTGCCTGTACAGTTTTGTGCTACTAGAGATGTTCTCCAAGGAGTCTGTTTGTTTTTTGTTTTTTTTTTTAAGTTTATCCAGATAGTGATGTTTTTTTCTTAGTTTTCTTTATCACCATGTCTGTGGTTGGTGAGCTGTTCTGAGAGGATCACCGGGTTCATTTCTGCTCACTTTGTAGACATGCAAGGGCACATGAGGGTTTATTATGGGGGGGGAATAACACAACGGATGGAACGGTTGACCCTTTTTTTTTAATTATTGTTCTGCTTCTTCTTGCATTTCAAGCCTGTTCCAAGTGTTGCTGCACCAGTGTTATCTGTAGGAGGATTTGTTTAGATGCCCTCATTGCATGTTCAGCTTGTCCATGAAATCAGGTCGGGTAACACAAAGGTCGGTCATTAACGTCACCAACGGATACAAACCCATACAAAGCCAACCTTTCTGCTATCAAGCCTTCATATCTTAAGGAACATACAAGCACTGCTAGATGAGTAATATTTGATATTTTTAATATAAGAATAAAAAGAAATGAAAAACTGTTGTATTTTACTTCCTTTGAGAAGAATTTCAATATGCTGTAATATTGCGACTCAATGTCAATGTGAACTTTTTCCCTCTTTTTTTTTAAGTAAAATAAAAACTATTGAAGCACTTTTTCTGTGTCTGTTGATGTGAAAAATGTTTTTTTTTCCAATAAACACAAAAGTTCTTTTATTTGTTAGAAGGTAAAGAACCAGCTCATGTCTACAATATGAAATGAATTAAACCCATTGATCGCCTGTAAAATCAGCTAATCACTAAAATGGACCCATCCGATGACATGAAAGGGGCCAATGGATTTCACCATAACATTTAATGCTCTGATCCAAAGAAACCTTTAAGTCATGCAAACCCACAGCATCTAAAGCATGGCTGAAATAATTCATTGGATTGATTGTAATTAACCAATTATTGAAATAATTAACAACTGGAGTATAGAGAAAAAAGCTATTAGCCCACTTAGAGCAGGAATTATAAATGAGTTGTAGAAAAATGCTGGTAAAAGTATCAGAAAAAAAAACAGGAAAAAAAAGAATTTACTCAAAGTGCAAGGTTTTTTTTAACCAGATTATATATATTTTAATCAATATGTATATTTATGCATCTAATTTGAATGTTGATATTTTCTCTTCTTTTTTGGATTAAGTTATTTATTCTAAAGTTTTTTAATGTATACATCTATTAATATGCAGAAGCATATTTCTGTCTTTGCACAGGGCATAAAAATATTTTTCAACATAAAACCCTGAATTCATTTATTGATGTGCATGAAAGCAGCTCATTTTAGAGCAGGAACTATAAACGAATTGTAGAAAAATAATAAAGCTGCTAATAACAATGTTCAGCTGGTTTAAATTCTTTTAAAAGAAAGGTTTTACTATCCGATTATGAATCAAAAAAATAATCTACAGATTAATCAGTTAACAAAATGATCGTAAATTGCAGCTCTAATCTAAAACACTGTGGAGCCAAACTGTGGAAACTCCTTCAGTGGCAACAATGGAAATATCTGCAAACTTCCAACAGAGCAACAATCTGAAGCAAACTAACAAATCCAAAAGTCTAAAACTCTACAACAAAAAACAGCAGTTACAGCTTTGAAGTGGCCTAGTCAAAGTATAGCCTTAACAGTACAGGCCAGCTTAAAGGGGCTGTTGATTTTCATTGTGGCTAAATTTAACAGTATAGCAGAGAAAAGGAACTAAAACCTTCATCAGACTCCTTTAAGCGCCTCATTACAAACTCTAATGCAGTTCCTGCTGCCAAGAGCAGCCCACATTTATTAGCTTTAGCTTTTGATTGAAAACAATGTTTTGAACTCGGGTTGTCTTCTGCTGATTTTAACACGTTCAAATATTTAGATGAGTCAGAAAAGGAAAAGATATTTACTGCTTCAAAGCTCAGGAGTGTTACACTGTTAATCACGTCTGTTTACAAATATATATGTTGAAATATTAAAATAACATTTATTCAATTCAATAACAATGTATTTATCCCAAAGAGAAATTAAATAGCAGACCATGAGTTCTTTAGTGATCAGCAGTATGAGCGGGTTTGGATTTATTGCACCATCTAGTGGTCAATATCCGTCATTACATAAACTGATTCAGATGATAAACATCCTCTGATCTGACCAGTTTGATGTTACTTCACACAGACCAATAAAATTTGCTACATACGGTTGTGGTCAAAAGTTTCCATACACTTGTAAAAAACATAATGTCATGGCTGTCTTGAGTTTCCAATAAGTTCTACA
>JAUZNJ010000036.1:213444-251244 GCA_034780135.1 Jordanella pulchra
ATTTTATAAAGGTAAAGAACATTGGAATGCTCCTAAAAATGACTCTGCAGCATCCAAAAATGTAAAAAGATGCTCATGCGGACCTTTATAATGGTAGTCCTAAAAGGGTTGACAGTCAAAAGGGGTTTTGAGCTTTGACTTAAAAGACCTCAGGCTTGTAGCACTTTTACTGTCTTCTGGGAGTTTGCTTCAGATAAGAAGAGCATAGGAACTAAATGCTGCTTCTCCATGTTTGGTTCTGGATGCACAGAACAAGAAAATCTGAGTGGTCTGGGAGGTTGATACTGACACCAAATCTATTATGTATTTAGGTGCTCATCAATTCAGTGATAGGTAGACTAACAGAAGGATTTTAATGTCTATTCTCTGAGCTACAGGGAGTCAATCTAAGGACTTCAGAACTGACGCGCTGATGTGCTATACTTTCTTAGTTCTAGTGAGAACACAGACAGCAGCATTTTGGATCAGCTGAACAGATCAGAAAGTTAACACAGACAGACAAATGGATGGATGAACTTTCTCAGCCCTTGGAAAGTTAAAAGACAAGCAACCTTAATATTTCATACTTTCTATGTTTTTCCAGACTTTAGAAAAAATCCAAAATAGGGAACAGGATGCTATTCAGATATGAATAGAAGACATAAACAGTCCATATAAAGAAAGAGGAGGGGGTGATGTGAGTTGTGGTGCTTGGGGTCTGGAGGTTTAACTTGTGTCCCACAGCACTTAACATGCCCCTAGCCATCTCTCCTGGCAGCTAATTAGAATCCAATAAGGTTGCTGCCTGTTGGTCATTGTTCCTCCAGTGTGTTTACCCTTTCTAGAGGCTCCATTCGCTGCTTAATCTGCCGAGAAGCTGAATGTCAATAGGTCAGACCAAGACTACAGAGCCCTGAGAGAGAGAGACCCTGAGATGAGACATTAGGTGGAAGGAGAGAGGATCAGGCGGCTGAAGGAGAGGGGTCATTTTTCTTTTTCCCCTCAATATTGTTCTTAGCTGTTCTATTCATCCGAACCCACCCACCCCCTCTCCACCTCTTGCTTCTCCTCTTCTTGTCTTTTCTTCTCACTTCTAATCCATCCTCTTGATTGTTCTAAGCTGCTTTCAGTCAGCCCCCAGGAGGGTGGAGGGGTGGAGGTTGGGGGAAATCTGAGTCTGTTTTAATTAAGATTTAAAAGACGGCTCCCTCAAGCAGGGAGATTTAGGAACAGGATGGACAGAGTGGAGTAAACGAGTAAAGTTGGGACAGATTGGAGATTGGGCGCAGCATATACTAGAAAATTAGCATGGAGAGAGAGTTGTAAAGCTAATATTTATTGCACATAGATGGGTGCATCACATCAAGCACACAAGTGCAGCGATACACTGAGGTATCAGAGGGGGGCTAGGCCAAATGGGATTTTTTTTTCTTCATTTGTAATCACGCGGCACAATCTATATAGATTGATCTCAACTTCCTGTGATTCATACCGTATCCTGCGAGAGTGATATGGGATCAGCAGTAGCCAGCAGGCAAGCTGAGCGAGTTATCTCCACACTCTGTCTAATGATCGATCATCTCTCCAGATGGGCTTAAGAGCCCTGTAACACTTCACTTGTTTATCAGAGCTGCAAACCTGAGGCCTATCTGTATATGTGACCAGCAAAGTAAGTGTTGTTTTGCAAACCTATAGTGCTTAAGGATAAAGGTGTAATCATGAGAGGGCGCTTTCAGAAAGTTTTCAGAGGTTTTTGCAGTGTGTGTGTGTGTGTGTGTGTGTGTGTGTGTGTGTGTTTGTTTGTGAAACCAAATGATTTTTGTTAGTTCTATTAAGTTGTTGTCATAAAGGATGGAAAGCCATTACTTGGAAGGAGTGATGGAAATTTATATCGATAAAGAAAACACAGTGACATAAGCATACATAAATCAGTGACTAATCCGTTTTGTAAAACACTTAAGCTTGTCTTCTCAGACAAAAAAGGTTATGTATAAGAGCAGTGTCAGATGTGCATTAATATACCCCTGGTATGTTTTAACAACCCCCATGGCTAGATCCAATAATCCTTTTCAAACCTGGTGTATTCCTAAATGACCGCGCTCTTACCTGTCCTGTCTTAGCACATTTCAGTAAACGTGAGAAATGTGTGCAAAAGGAGTCTATTGATTTGATACACAGCAATGTTCCCAGTGGGTGTCACCCATAAAGGTGCCAAGTTTCAAAAATGGCATTTTATAGGATGTCTGTGGTGTAGAATAATTAAGTCTATTTTATGCTTTGTCTCATTCTAAGGTGGCAGAAGTCTCAAAATAGTATTCAAAATGCTGCCTTTTTTGTGTTTGTTTAGAAAAAGCTTTCCTTAGGACACATCAGCTCAGTGTAAAAGCTTACAGGTTTGTTCAGGTCAGTCTAAGGCTATGTTCACACAGCAGGTCTTGATGCTCATTTTTGATTTGTTGCCAAAATCTGACTTATTTTGCATGGTCATTTCATTACTAATTAAATGTGACTCCATCAGACTTGTCTTTTACAGATTCTAGACATCCAAGTAAGTGGCATGACAGAAGGAGAAAGTAGACATCACATAGTGCTAGTTGTTTACAGAAGAAATAATAGATGTGACTATTACTCTAAATGTTCAATAAAGCTTCATTAAAAAAGAATTGCGCTTATACCAGTGTCTATGTGTTATGATTAAACTTTTGCACAATAGGGGATGACAATAATATGACCTCATCATAACCATACATTTTGGACAAATTTGCCTGCTGTGTGAACTTAGAAAAAGTATTTTGTATTTTGAGCTGATTAAATACAGTCCAGAAGCAGTCTCTGTTCGCACAGTTCATCTTTAAGAGATAGAGTAGATTGCTTTATAAAAACGTATCATTTATGACACTAGAAAAATCCTCAGCTAAACGCTCAAATTAATTGTTTGTTTTTTTTGTTTCTTTTTTATAAATGCAGCTCTTTTTGAGTAGGATTGTCACAGCAGTGAACACAGCACATCATGACACAAATAGATTACCCAACAAGAGCCTGGCCACCAAAGATGCATGTTGTTACCTTCCTGCATTGCTCTATTTCCAATATGCAAACAGGGCAAGTTACATTTGCATGCTTATCTGCAACCAAGGAAAAGGCCTGTGGTAAACATTGTGCACATCTGCCTGGTCTTGCAAAGTTTACATTCTTCACTTAAAGACACTTCACAAGACAAAGCAAACAATGAAGTGTTTAAGTTCATTAAACTGCAGACTTCAGTGCAGCCGGTAAAGTGTTAAAGGTCAAACGGGTCAAAAGCCCAACCCCTGGCATTCCCCGCTCAGATACATCCCATCACATAGCCACCATATGTCCAGGGTTTCACAGTTAATAAGCCAGCCCACCCTGGGTGACAAAGATCTATTCACACCCAGTTGACTCTGAAGGAATCTACAATTGCCATGGTGTGATTAGGACAGAATACAGCACTAGCCCAGCCAGTGGCCATTTGGGAGAAACAATATACTAGAACGAACACAGGAACAAAAGGCATTTTAGAGAAAATGGTATGTGGACAAAGAACTATCGAAGACTCTTTAAGTGGATAAACGCAGGCATGATCTCACCCTCAGCCTTGCTAGGCATTTCTACCCTCCATTAAAATACCCCCGCAAGAAACCTCCCCAACGCCAGTGAAAAATATGCAGGGATGAAAGCTTCTCTTATGTTCTGTCTTTGAGGAAGTGTTTTTAGATTGCTTTAAAATATTTTTTTCTCCCATATCCTGTTGTGTTGCAGCTCTGGGGATTTTTGACAGATAAAAAAAAAACTACCATCTCTAAGATATGAGGTATAGAAAGAAGACGTGTAAGAGGACCGTATGTAGAGTTCCTGTGGGAGGGATAGATCACATATATTCTTCCACTGCAGTGATTAATAACATGGAAAAAAAGGTCAAACTTGACTTGAAACGGTCCAGTATATCACAGTTACATTTGGAGCCTACGTTTCATACATCAGTTCTGGCTATGATGTCCCATCAGTCCCATCAGTGTGGTCACACAGGAAAGACCCACTGTGCAGATTATGAAAGATTGATGGGGTGTCCTAGTTAAAGACAAGGGAGTAGAGAAAGTCTATGTTGCCCTCAGCCTCTTCTGAGGGATTTTTTCTGCAAGGTGTAAGTTTCAATGTACACAAACAATCCAAATTTAAACCAGGTATTTACAGGTAATTTGCAAATGTAGCATTTGTAGACTTGCAATCTCAGAAAAAGACAGAAGAAATCTGATTTTACCTCCTCCTATCCACCCTCTTCCTCATTCTTCCCTAAAGATGAAACAAACTGACAGGATGTTTATCTGGAGTTCTTCTTTTTTTTCCTCTCCAAGACACAACCTAAGCATCTCTAATACTCTCTGTTCACTGTCATCCTACCCATTTCTTGTTCAGACTGCTTGCTTAATAATTAATTGATTAATTAGTTCCCTCATTAATCATTTATTCATTAATCATGGCCTGATTTCTTGAGGAAGCGGCGCAATCTGAAAAACCCTGACTTCACATTTCACTCTAATTATGCTCTTTTACTAATCAACGCTTAAGAAATGGAGTTTCAGGAAATTAGTTTTCCCTTTCCTTCCTCCTTCTTTTCTCAGCACAAAGCAGGATGTGGTGAGGTTTGCATGTTACATTTTCCCTCCTTTATTTTGTTCTCAAAGCTCCTAGTCAGGATTATTTTTAAGAATATTTTAAATGAAAAGGTTTTATTTTTTTGTGAGATTTTGTGTGAAATTAATTGATGGACATCTTATCTTCAGCAGATAACTCTCCTGGCACCTTTGTTTATAAATTCAGATTATTTAGACCCAGACAGTGAAATTATCTGCTTGTTGAAGAGGCCGACGGCAAAGCATACTGCACATCTGCTGTCTTCAAAAACTCCAGTATCAAAAACTCTTTAAAGGTTTATCTCAAACTTTAAATATAGTCTTTGTGAGACCAAAAAAATGAACCAACCTAAGAAATACTTCCATTCTCCCCTCAAAATAAGGGTCTTAAACATACACAACACAGTGTCAAATATAAAACTCTCACTATTCTATTCTGGGCTAATTTCATACACTTTAGGTGATGTAATTGGATGCTGTAGAGCACTTGCTTGAGAGACTTCATTTTGATAAGAGTGCAACATAATGCCATTTTATGTCTTTTAACAGAAGATCAAGATCACTTTAACTTTATGCTTTTAAATATTTAGAATTTGATATTCAAGAAACAGACTAAGCATGGAGATTTATTACGAATGGCAGGTTTGAACAGTGTCTGTAAGAAGCAGAGAGGTGGTAGCTCTGTGAATCACACTCTCATTGTTTCCAATGAAGACATGGCTCTCTTGGGAAAGGAAGTAATTTGTTTAATCGCCAGGAGTTATAGTTCCTGGATGACAGATGAGGGCGATAGTATAGTTCTGAAATATGTTCAGTAATATGCAGTGAGGAAAAGATGGAGAGTGACAACAACCATTTTAAACACGTTTAATTAAAAGTGTTTGTTTGCCTTTGTGTTTCCACTGGATGGGGGTTCTTTACTCTGCTCAGCTGCTTTGCGTGAAGAGCCTCTTCAGAAAAAAATGAAATAAAAAAGGGAATTATGTATCAAATTAAAGAGAACTCCAATGAAACAGAGGCAAGTCAGGCATTAACCTCTAAGCTTTAAAAAGCACACATATTAAGCTACACTAATGAGACTCTCATTGAGCTAGCTGTGTTTTATATTCAAATACACACAAAAGCGCAGCATTGACTTCGGTGTGCCACCTCTGCCTCTGAATGAGGTTGTCTCTTATTCATCTCACTCGAAGCAAACACTGCAGGAGTGAACAATGCAATAGATGGTCTTTTTCTTCTAATTAGATGCATATATTTACAGCAATATCACCCTCATTAAAAATGATAATAACAATAATAATAAAGGGGTGGAATATTAATTATGAAACACACTACTTCCTATCATGAAAAGCTAAGGGGGTCTCCACTGGGCTCAATTAGGAAGAGGAGGCTGCAAATCCCATGACTAAATTAATTGATACCCCAGAGCATAGGGCTCTGAGTCCCTCTAGATAATCTATGCTAGGAATTCCTTTGTTTTTATTTTATTTTTTTAAGATATAAAAAATAAAGACACATTTAATTTATTTTAAATATTGCTTTATTGCATTATAGATCTTTAAGTCAATAAGTTATTAGTATAAATACTTCTTTTATTTAGCTGTCATCATAGCCAAACCATGAATATATTGACCCCAAAGCAGAATGTGTTTTTAGTCCCCAAATCTATGCACTTCACATTATTTATTCAATAAATAGGTTCCAAACAAATAGTTGGGATTAGTCTATGTTTGTGATTTACATATTTGGCCTTTGTAGTAGATGGTAGGGCTCAGCTACAGTGTGCGTTAAAAGTGATTTAAAGCAAAGACACAATGAATCTAACAACATTCTAAACACTGGGGCATTTATTTCCACAAACAGAGATACACCAATTAAAAACATCATTGAGTTATACCATGTGAAAATCTACTACAGGATTTCCAAAATTACAGTTTTAAGAAATCATGTTGAAGAAAAAAACAGTAGATACTGCTTTTTATGTAACTTGGACATCACTTCAGGCTGATCAGCTGACATAAGTGAATTCTGTTGCTAATATTTAAGGGACGTATGTGTGTCTAACCTTTTTTTAAAAAATATAATGTTAAGTAATTCATGTTTTATAGCAAAATAGTTTAACAAACTACATAAAGCGATATTAGTTGATTTTACAGGTAAACCTGTTTTTTTTTTATCTGAATATGAATGTAAAGAGCTCAGTACTGATTTTATATATATATAAAATGTAATTTTGAAAGGATGATAATCACGCCCCCTGCTGGTCTGGTTATCCTTTGCAGCAGCTTATTTCACTTATGCCTGGGGTCAGCCCTGCTTGTCATATTTTTTCCAATTCCTACTCCAGCCCTGAGCCATCTCTTGGCCACATGTTGTGCTTTATTACTGTTTTATCCACCATGTCAGCTATAGGCTAAATCAGGGCTTCCAGAAAAGGAACAAAACACAAGAAGATAGTGATTAAAAGCAGAGTAAATTGCTATTGAAAGCCCCTCCATCCAAACACTAGTAAAAGAGGGGGAGAGAGCAACAGAAACTGGGATGGAGGAAAAAGAAGATGCAGGGAAGGGGGTGGGGGGCAGAAAAAAGGCTGGAACTGTGACACACATCCAGCCAGCAGCTGTCTTGCTGAGAAAAACACCAGGGGGTGAGCAGGAGCGAAATGACAAGACTAGCTCAATCAACATCTTGTCAACACAGCAAGTTGATGTGTACAGACAATTTCATACCACCACCACAGACCCCCTCCTCTCTGTCTTTTTTCACATCACTTTTTGTTTCTGTCCTGCTGCCAGTCAGCCAGCCAGTCACTTGCTATCTGTCTTTACGGAGTCTCAGCTCTCTGGCTTAGGGCTTAAGAGCATTTTGGTGGGGGTCTTCTGCCCACTCAAAGCCCTGAAGATACGGAAACACAAGTTTGAGGTTGCTACATATGCGTGGCAGGTTGTCAAGAGACTGCTGTACGGTGACTGCGCAGATTATTTACATGCACTCATATGGTGACTGTGTCACATCAGCACCCACCGCCACCACCCCCCTTTTATGTTCTTCTTTTTGCATGCATTCCACTCTATTTCACTATCTGCGGCAAACTGTTGTAGCAGCTACTCATTGAGTGTCTCTGCAGCTGCTTGCTGTGAGATCAGCCTCGCTGCTGCCCTGATGTGTGCAGCACCCCGTCGCAGTGGAGAAAAGCCTTGCGGTGATGGCCTTGGAGACAGGCTGATTACAGCATTCCATCAATGCCCCCCACTGCACCACCACCACCTGCCTCTGACTTGCTCTCTTGCAACTAGAAGTTGACAGAAACCCACTTTTTTTATTTTTACCTTAGTTTTTTCATCTTTTCAACATATAGCTCTTTTTTTCCTCGCTGCTCCTCTTCTAACCTGCTTTCTTGAGTGTTGTGTTGACAGGCTGACACAAACTCCTGTGATTCTCACACCATGAATGCAAAGAGCAAAAGAAAAAGGGACAAGGAATCCAAGACGGCAAAGAGAAAGAGAATGCTTGAGAGGAAATCTTGTCGAAGATGACAGCTGACAGCATCTAGAAAGGCAGAGTGATGGCAGAAGATCCCAAGAGAAAGCAAATTAACAATTAGTAACACCTTATATAATGCACAGGGAGGGCCTGCTAGCCATTGATTTCAGTGACCATGCCTCACTAGCTGTAGACATATGCTCAGTAAGCAGAGCACAGAGAGGATGGCAAAGGATTGTAGATGGATGCAGGAATGAAGGAAATTGCCCAGGGTGGGGTATCAGTGAAGCAGCAGACAGTGGGGGTGTGGTGGGTGTGTGAGCTGGTCCACTATAAAAAAGCGCTCAGGCCTGAGCCAAGATTTTCACAATGGAATAAAGGCTGAAAGGGGAGGCTAGGCGGATTAAACTCTGGCAAAACAGCTCTTAAAAAGCTGTTAGAGTGCAATTTGGGCACAAAAGCGCAGAATGGAAAAAAGATAGTGAGATCAGGTGGGTGGGTGGGAGTAGTAGTTGGAATGCAGCATGGGAGTGAAAGGGATAGAACCGAGGCAGCATGGGCACCATTAGAGACAAGACCATCTGTAAAGACGCAGGCTGAAGCTGTCTGCAATGGTCCAAAGCTGAAGGAAAGAACAGAGGTTGTCACACACTGAGCTCATGTGTTTTTGGTGCCACACTGCTTCACGCCAGTGGGTGGTATCTGTTGTTAGCCCCCTTCGAGCTCTCAGAAGTTCCGTAGGAGTCACGCTAATGAGCTTAGTAGCCAGATCAAACATAAGATGGGTGCAGCATCCCCTTTGGGACTCTTGGTACAGCCGCTCAGCTCTACTGTCTGCTTTATACGCACAAGTGTGTTCACACTGGAAAAGAAAAACAAAAGAGCTCAGCTCAAAACAAAAGGATAATAATTCCATGCAGAAAGAAACAGAGTTCCCATTTTCCAGCCTGATTTAGAAGTCTTATCTAGACAAGACACAATAGAACATTTTAAAAAAAGGTTATTTATTCCAAGTTTGGAGCTTTAATTTTCCACCATTTTCATGTTACATATTCTTCTTTATCTATCCTATTGTCTTGTGTTTGCCTATTTATCAAAAAATAAAACTGGCTAGATAGTACCCTTTTTGACATGAGTAATAAAAGGTGTTGACTTATCAAAGTATAGACCCCAAACAATAGAAGATGGCCTTCTTGAACTGAACAATTCTATTGAGTAAAATGACAATGCAAGATGGAGCATCTCTCTCTCTGAGATGTATTCAGCTGTGTGTCAATGAACAAACGGGCAAATATGAATAGGGACCGGAGTCCTGTAATAGTTTATGGTTTTTTTGAAGGATGTGGCCTCCTATTAAATCAACAGACAGCCTTGGGTGTATTTTATATTCAGTAGTTACTGTGGTGACATGCTAGTATATATGCATGCATGTTGAATTCATACTTTCTAAAAAAAGGTCATCTTCAATGCTAATAGTATTATTTCTTTTTTTTCATCCACATAGCTTGTACTGACACATGAAGAGGCAATAAAGATGTCCAGTAGTGGATGGATCTTTCCTAACAACATCTGTTCATCTCATCTTGATCCCTTCTAATGTGAACTTATCAGGTGATATGAAAAGAAGCAAAGGACTGTGAGGGAAGGGGGGTCAATGCAAAGCTCTTTAGTAGGTGATAGTCAAATCTGGGAGGACTTTGTGCTGCACTTAACTCCAGCCATGTGACAGTAAAGTCACAGAGTCAAATCAACAGCAAAATGTGCCCTCTGGTGCCTGACACGTTGTGTTTGCCATTAACACATGCTCTGTCTTAGATGCTCATTTGCATGTTCAGATGCATGCACAGACACAAATATTACCAAAGCAAGGTATCAACAACAAAAACACTCCAGCTGTTAGCATCACCCAGAAATACATATAAAGTTAATTTCATCGGCATCTGGCAGTGTGAAATGGTATTCCATTTTAAGAAATCCGGATTAAAATTTAACAGGCCTAATGTGTATCGACCTTGTTACCAGGAGAGGAAAGCACATTCTAAACACGAAACTAAACATGAAGCAAAGCACAAAAAAGAAAACAGTATCATTTTACTGCTGTGAGAACCTAAAAGATGTAATATTGCTGTGAGAATGTAAAACTATGATTATCTTCACACATATTTATCTAGAGAGCTTAGTAAACATCTGCCATGGAACTCTTAAACCCTGGATAGCAGTGTTGCTTTAATATTAGTGGATCAATTCATTGCCCCTACATTGTTGCTAATGGGAATCGTGAAATTGTGATTATTAGGTCCCCTTGTGTTCTGTGGCCCAAGAGAGAATTCATCACTGTGTCACTCAATATGTTTTTTTGAAGGGTGATTATGTGTATGAAATAGTGTATTGTCAGCACAAAGTCAAGCTTGATCCCAGTTTGTTTTGGACTCTGCCATGGAAGCTGCGTCTCTCAGACCCTCTTTTAGGCATGCACATAAAGAGGATGTTCTCTGCTACTTTGGGTCCTCAGTTTTTCCTTTTTGCAGATCATGTAGCACCGTTTGCATAGTGATAACCTTCAGCAAGCAATTGATTGGGTCATAACAGAATTTGAGGTGGGCAGGATAAGAGGTTAAGAGTCGAGTCTACTGAATCTTAAGGTCATGGTTCTTAACCAGAAAAGGATGGACTGGTCCTTCCACTTTGATTTTCCGCCCCTGCCACAAGTAAAGAGATGAAGTATCTACAGTACTTGAAGCCTCAGGTGAGGGTAGAGCACATTAGGAGATGGGCAAAGAGATTGGAGCCTCATCTGCTATAATGCCAGACTGCTGCAGGTACAACAATGAATAAAAAGTCTTTACTTATTGATCCAGCTTTTCCTCAATCCTTATCCATGCTCATGAGAGATCTCTGAAGGTTCCCAGTCATCCAGGTCATGGTTAGGTTTGGAAAGTTTAGTTTAGGCAACTTGTGTGAAGTTTTATAGAAGACTCTTTAGAGAGAGTGAGTGAAAGAAAGAGCGAGAGAGAGACAACCTTCTTTGTTTTCCATCCTCTGTTAAGGGATGTTTTTCCAGGTTGGAAAACCAATCCCTTAACAGGTGAGAATACTGAGAAATACTGTAGATCATTACTGTAAGAATGACACCCTGCATACAACCATTGGATGATGGTGATATGCTGTCTTGTTTATCCGCAATGGCAGGATAGAGCAGTGAAAAAATACATATCAGCTTGATCTGCAGTTAGATGTTTCTCTTATCTTTAAAAATTTTCCGAACATTCCCAAAGGGGTAGAGTTCAATAGCAGGGCCCAGTAGTGTCTTGGAATCCCCTAAAATGGGCTTGAGAGGGCTATGAGCAAAAAGAAGAGAATGGGTTTACCTCCAGGATGTGTTACCCAGTATTCCAATCTCTGATAAAAGATGAATAAATGGATGCAGAGCAGAAATGTTTGAAAAAGTTTAGTGTTTTTTAAGTATTTAACTTCTTATACTAGCGTGTTGGAAACACACTCAAAGTAGTGTAGTTTGGGTTTGTGTACATGAGTACAAGTGCGTGACACAGCAGCCCACACTGACAACCAGCCTCTTCTCACCCACATCTTCTTACTTTTTCTAGCTCTTCTAGCTTTGCCGCTAATTCTTCGTCTGTTCTGTTCCTTCTCCCTCCATGTCAGAAATGTATTCATGTAATTAAGCTGCTAATACACCGTCAAAGAATTGTCTAATTCAGCAAGGAGGAATTAAAGGAATCTAGCATGAGTCATTAGCCAGTTGAGATGTTTTGTTTAGCGTTTTCAATATGGGATCTAGAGAGCCATGAATCACGTATAGGATATGAAAGAACACTCTCTATAGCACATGCTCTGCACTTTGTTTGTATAACTGCACATGTATGTGTGCACGCGTAGTGTTAATTGCCATTTTCAAGCATGAAAAATGATATGTGGGCGAGGTAAAGAGAAACAATTCAGTGCATGTAATCTATCTCAACAATCAACCAATGCAGTGAATTATTACCCATTGTAAACATTTAGATATTCTGGGCGAGAGACTTAATTGCAATCAATGTTTGCACTACTCTAGGCACGGGAAAGAAAAAGCTCAGTTCACTCTGCATGGAGAGAAAGAGGAAACACTCAGTAGCTCATAATGGCAGCACGTTAGGGACTGGCAGAGAAAAAAAGAAATGAATTTTTTTAAGACTATGACGAGAAAATTCCAGCCTTCGGTAAATGCCTAATAGCCTGAGCTCAAAGACGCTACACTTCTCATTGACGCTCTCAAATTGGCCTCTTTTGATCCACAGAGCGTGACACACATACATTCTACCTGTTTTCACCGACTGCTAACTCACATTCAGATAAAGTAATGTGGAGGGTGAGAATATTCGAAAGCTTTTTTTCCCCTTCTATTAAACTATTAACACTTCCTTGTGGCCAGAAGGGAGTAAGAAACAATGGGTAAAAATGAAAATGGGTTTCAAGGGGGAGCAGAGAACTACAATGTGCTTGGGATGAACTCACGTTTTTGATGAGCTCACTGTTTGGCATTTTTAATCGTGATGTTGTGTGACACTGGCGGGAGGAAGACTCAATGGACAAAGGAAGGGGGGGGGGGGGTTGTTCTGTCCATGTTGCACTCAGAGATGAAGTGGGTAATTGAGTTTGGAATAAACAGTGCCAACAATCTCGGAATTCCCCTCCCTTTCCAAACTGGTGTAAAAAATATGGAGAATGGAGTGAAAAGAGATGAAGAAAGAAAAAAGACTGGGACTGGGAGAAAATCCCATCCACCCTCTTGGGGGGGAAAGCTGCTATTGAAAAGCTATTAAACTTGCATTTAGCAGGATTGATTGGAAATGAAGAGGCCTATTAAAAGAGAGGGACAAGGGGACAATAGCGTGTCTCTGGCCACCGTATGTTGCCCTCCTTTCAGGGTTTTTTGTTTTTTTTTGCTGTGGCTAGGGGGGGGGCTGTCTGTTTAAGCGCTTACACCAAGAGAAGCAGTTAAAGGGGGGGGGGGGGCTTAGCACTAACTGAATAGGACCGTCTTTATCTTCCTTCATCCCCCCTTACTTCTTTTCTGTACTGTGCAACAAAGAAGCAGCGACACAGAAAGAGGGAAGGTTTTTTTTTTTTAAGTCCTCTCCCCCAACTCACACTGACACCCAGCAAAGATAACCAACCAACCTCGTCTTCCTCTCACCACCTACCTTCCCCTATGGATTAGTTACCTCTGGAGTGTTGCCATCATTCCCCTGCCAGTAGAATTTGTAATACTCAATCTTTAGCATAGTGGCACAAACAGTTGGAGCTGAGTATCTGTATTCATGCTGCGCTTTGGCATGTGTGTGAAGACAATCCAGCCAATCCGGAGGGAGAGCATACGCCTTTTACTTAAACACAGCAGCGAAACGGCAGCAGGTGTCTTAAACTGACTTTCAACAGGCTCAAATGGATGGTTCCCCCGGGAACTTTTATAGTGTTTTGATTTTTTAATACACATTTTTACAGAGAAGCACATTTAAAGAGTGGCAGATTTTTCTCACCAGAAATGTGTTTTTGCATCATGTCGGTTAACATACAGGCATATGGTGTTTAGAAACAATTAAGTTATGAGGTCCTGCTGGCTCTTTCTCTTAGATGTCATGCTTAACAAAGAACAGTCTAACTAAAAAACTAAATAACCAGTATTTTTCCCAGAGGTTAGGCTTCCATTCTAAGGTTCAGAGGATACCAAGGTTGAATCGTTTTGCAACTGAAGCACAACTTTATAATCTCCATTGGAATCTGTTAAAATATTAGTGTTTACCAATGCCAAGTGAATGGTTCGATTCCTAATGTTGCTTGTGAATCCACCAAACTCTGGATTTCCAAGTGAAATATTTTCAAATGAGAATCTATATGAAAATCTGTAAAAAAAAATAACATGACCGAAAGTGTCTCTTCCGATCGTGTTGTTGTTTTGTACATATCTGATCAGTTGGATCATTATGTTATCTGTGATATCATTAGAGTCATAGTATCATTTAAAAACTCTGAAGTGAAAAACTATGGTTCAACACCCAATTTTTATAAAAATGTTCCTGAAGAAATAATTATCACTGGGGTTTTCTCAATAGTAAAACTCTGTATTGTACAAATTATAGGTAAATCCAATTGTTTTCGATTTCTTTAGCAGAAAAAGTTTTCACATTGTCCTTTTATTTTTGTCTCACAGCAGCCACCAAAGCAGCCTACTTCTCCCAGCAGCCCCAGGACCAGGTAGTGGTGCAGGGCCAGTCCGTGACTCTGCCTTGTGTGATTGTGGGTTACAGAGGAATGGTCCAGTGGACCAAAGATGGTCTGGCGTTGGGTGGAGAGAGAGACCTGCCAGGTAGGGTCACTACATTTGTTTCTACTGCCCCCATCTTCCTCATCTTCCCTCTGTGTTTATTGTCCTTTGTGTCTCTTTTGGTTTGCTGCGATCAATGCCTGGTCTCATTAGAAAATCAACTCTCTCTCTGTCAGCCATTGGGTTTTTATACAAATGAATGGCGAGGGGAGAACGCGCCGCTGACAGATCAGCTCCTGCTGCACACGGCAAACTTTAATTTGTTGCTTAGCATTTTAAGAGTCTTGTAGGAAGGTGGATAATCAATTGGCTTTTGTCACGCACTGACATTTAAATGTGTAGCAGCGCAGTGAGAAAGCGGAGAGGCTTCCTCTTGACCTTAGCAACCCCATCTTTATTGTGTCTTTGTTTAAAGGACAGCCTCCTCATACAGCAGCCCTATCACGTTTTGCATTTCCAGCTTCATGCCACTGTGCTAACACAATAACTTAATGCCTGGTTCCTGTAAGGTTTTGTATGCTTTTCACTTGTGCCTTAAAAAGAGCTTTTCCACTTCTTTTTTGCCTTTGTTCAGAGAAGGACCCTGCTTATTTTTTACTCTTTTCAAATATGTGTTTGTTGTTCCCTAGATTGTTTGCTTCTAACTCTATTCACTGTGCTGGTTTCATGCAGGCTGGACGCGCTATTCCTTAATGGGCGACCCGCTATCAGGCGAGCACAGCTTGCTGATCGATTCAGCCGAGTTGGCGGATGACGCGGTGTATGAGTGTCAGGGTACACAGGCAGCTCTCCGCTCCCACCGTGCCAAGCTCACTGTACTAGGTAAGATACACAGCTCAATCATGATCTGCACAGTCAGCCATTGTGCCAGGGTCTGCAAGCTGGCAGAGCTGTGAAAGAAAAGGGGATAAAAGTTAGGGGAGTGTCTTCATTATGAAACACCAAGGCAGAAAGAGAAATGTAATTTGCAAAAAATGATCACTTTAGAAGAGACATTGAATCTTTACTGATAAAGTCTGCACATCTACAACTCATTGATGTGTTGTGATTTAATCCATTTCCTCGAGGCTTAGTGGGCCTCCTTCCCATCCACCTGAATTGTGCAAGTTGCTGTCCCTAGCTTGTATTCTATAACCTTTCACAGGGTCAACAGTAAGAACACTATCAAGGGTAGCAAAAGAACTCCAGCTTACTGTGCTGAATCCAATCAGCTTTCATTCTTGTGGACGTCGTTACATTATAGAAAACCACGTGGATGGTACTTGAGAGAACTATATAAAGAAGCTCTCCATTATGAAACCAGAACGTATGAAGGTGTGTACATTTCTATGTGTTACACACAGTACAAATAACATATTAATGTATATTTGTTCAACCGAGGTGGGGTGTGCCAATATGTCCTGTCAGGCAAAGGGTTGTGGGCAATCGTATGACTCCTATGTTGCTAGATGAACTATCAATAGGAAGCATTCTGCTTCCTCTTCATACTTCCTGCCTTACTACCAGCACTATTTGGACAGCACTTATCATTGTGACCATTGATGCATTTTTGCTTTGGCTTAAGTGTCCCTACAGATTTGCTCTATTGGAATAATACCTTCCCTTTATGGCAGAATCATGGTCACACATCACATGTCCTTACCTGTTGTTTTAAAACTACATCAGGTAGCAGGTTCAATTGTGCTGTTGCAAATGTCTACATTTGTGTTTAGTGGTCTAAAAAAAGTTTAAAAAAAAAGTCACAAGTGTTTTGTGGAACAGAACAGGTCATTCATCCCCTCTCTGTTGTCCTATTTTAGAAAAAATATAGAAAGAAGACTAGGACATGAAAATGATGTTAATGACTCACTTCCTGTTGTAAAGAACAACTGACTGGAGCTGTTTCCTCCTTGGGTGCCACTTTAAGTTAGGTTCAGGGAGCAATTACTGATTTTTACACAATTGGTCTTGCTGGCATAGAATAAAACCATCCATTGAGAATTACACTTAGCATTTACTTACATTACTTTTGGATGATATAAAAATTTGTTTGATGCTGAAACTCCTAAGTTAACAAAAAACTTAACCCAAAGAAAGCCAAAAAAACCCCAAAGGATTTTCACGGTACAGTACATGTTTAAGTCTGTTTAAAAGTTGTGTTATGCACTAATGCATTTTACCTCCTCTGGACTAAGTGGTTAAAGATTTTTGCTGCTTAAAACCTTGTTTTCATTCTGTAAAAAACCTGTCTTACGGGAGTGCCAAAGAAACCTCAGCAAGAAAAATAAAATGAGGGGAAACGCCTATACTCTCAGTGGCAATAATCGAGACTGTACAGGTCCAAGATAATGTGATTGCTGCAGTCACAAATGACTCGCATAGTCGCTTGAAGGTCCAGATCTGCACAGTTAGCACATTTTGCAGCAAGCCACAACATCTATCAACCGCAAGGCGGTTTTGTACATTAACGTGATGTGAGTGATCTACTTCTTCACACAGACTTTCAAGAGTGGAGGGAGTAGGGTGGTGGTATGGTGGGGAGGGGTGATAGTGGTGGTCAGATTAGAAAGAGGATTAGAAGTGACAGACCGTATGCAAGGCAGAAAAGCACTGCTGGCATCTGGTGGCATTCAAAGGAACGCCACTCCATTTATTGGTCCTGTCAATATCCTATATATTACTACACAAGCAAATAATCCTTGTGAGGGGAGGGGAGCTCAAATGAAGAATTCATGGAGAGCAGTTTTGACAGACTGATCTACAAACACTGCTGTTCTTTAATTTATTTGTTGTAAACTGGAGATTGGGTTTCTCTTTGTCGGGTAGCTTCTTACAGATCTCAAATAGAACAAAGGACTATCTGCCCACTTTCAACCACATACCTCAATGTATTTTGCGGATTATTTTATCATATACCCGCATGTAAAGTAGTACAATTCTGTAAAGGGAAAGGAAGATGATATGCACAATCTTTTCAAAAGACTGTCATAAGTGTGCTATATATTAATGTTTATCTCCCTTTATTCTTAGAACTGTATATAAAATCACCACTAAAACCACCTAATTGGCAAAAAGAGTCCACCTGTGTGCATATAAACTACATTGTACAGTATATGCAACTGGTCTGAGAAGGCCACAGGGTTCTTTTTAGAAAACAGTAAACTAACAGCGTCATAATGTCAAAGAAAATTCAATTAAAATTATTTAATTATTCTCAAAGAAAAATCAAATAAAAAAAGAATATCAGAGTCAAGCTAGCAGAGCTACTCCATAGTGCAGCTACCTTAAGCAGCGCAGTTCTAGAACAGCAGATACGTTAGGGAGAAAGCTGTTTGGGTGTTTAGAGTCAGGCTATAAGATAACATCTCAAGCTTTTTAAAGCTCACAAAGCACTGCCAAATCCACTTTTAAAAACTAGGTGGAAAAAAGTACAGCAAACCAACTAAGACATGTATTTATGCTAGGAAAGGGTGGCCTAAATTAGCGATGACTCTAGAGGCCAGTGGTACCTTTGGATGATCACCAAATCTGGTAAGATAATATGTTTATGGGACTCTCTAAAACCCTTGACTTCAAAACAGCGATGGGTAAAAAAAAAAAAAATTATTTCAGTGTTTACTTGTTAGATTTTTATTTTCATAGAATTTTGACAACCGTGTGTAACTTTCCCTCTACTTTACATTTAGGCAACAATTTTGCTTGTCTGGGAGATAAAAGGCAAATAAAATGCATTAAATTTGCTGACTGTAATGATACTAAATGTGAAAAGTTTAAGGTCTGTGAATATTTGTTTATCTGCTCACTTTTATATTTAGCTTCACAGTTGCACAACAATGATCAAAGCAGCCTACAGTCACATCTATATATTAAAAATATACATACATAAACACAATGCAAAGCCATGGGAATCAAAGAAAAACTGCCACTTCTGCTGGGAAAGCTTCCTAAGACTCCTGATGGATGTTAATGATCACCATGCCTGTGGAATACACATAGAAATCCAGTTTCCAGTTTAGCTGTTTGTGAGGACATAACTATCAACAAGCAACTGTGGATTTCCTGTGTTGCATCAACAGCCCAAAAGCCTGCATGTGCGTGGCGTGTTTGGGTGTGTGCGCGTATGTGTGTGTGTATAAATCAATGTGTCCAGATGAGACCAAAGCAATCCTGCACAGTCAAAGAAGTCAACGGTGGGAGTGCAGTCAGGGGAATCGGCATGGAAATTAAAATCACCTAGCGCTCGGATTCCATTAGTGTCCATGCTGCGGCAACGGAAGGACCTCTGACAATTCAGATACACACAGCGAAATTGGTTCGGCGGAGGGTGGGAGAAAGGCCAGCACAAACCCCATGTTTATGCTTTTTCTTATTGGTCGGAGGAGATAGACGCCTTCATCAGGGGTGGCACGCTCAGCTTGCCAGTGGTGCGTGCGAAACCATGCAAATAAATGAACAAATAAGCAATTCAACTGAAACATCACTCTGCAACGGTGGGAGCAAATAGAGTAATAATGCTAGTCTCCGGAAAGGAAATAAACAAGGTTGAGTGTTTCTTTTTTTTTTTCCTCTTGCCAACTAGCAACTCTTTTTGGTCCTCATGCCTAAAACTACACCTTGTAAACACAAGCTTAGTAGGAACAAGTTGCAGTTATAAGCTAAAAGCCACAACAAGCTTCAGCCTGGATGTGCTTTCACCTGGATCGTTCCATTTTGTATTTGATGGCTATGTTTTTGTTCTGATCCATAGTTCCCCCTTCTGACCCGATGGTGGAAGGCGGCCCCGTTGTTCGTCTGAAGGCCCACACACCGCACAACCTTACCTGCAGAGCCTCAGGAGCCAAACCTGCAGCTGATATCACCTGGTACAGAGATGGAGAGGTGATGGAGACGGCAATTTATTCAAAGGTAGAGTGAGGGTGGGCCTAATCTTTAACCATCTTTACATTCTTGTAATAGTTTATAGTTGGGGAGCAATATATGCAGGACTATTAAAAAATAACATAAAGTCCTCTGGGGGTATGACTTAATCTCTTTCCCTTTTTATGCATTACTACTCTCCACTTTTTAGCTGCTCCCCTTCCGTTTTCACTTATCACTCATTTTTTAACCCCACTTTCCCCTCTTATGCGTCCATTCCACCTCCCCCGCCCCCCTTTGCTTGCTAATGCAACCATACTACAGCTAACTGGAGCATGCCAAAGCTCAGACAGGCATGAGCGTTTCATACAGTACAGCTTTTGGAGAGAGAAATCACCCACAACAATGTAGACTCACAATGGGGATGCACCAGAACATCAGCCGGCTATGAATGGGAAAGTGTCACATTTTTCATGCTGCCCTGACCAGTCTAAACGACGCTAAACGGCGCATTTAAAGAAGCAAAAGGGGGAGAGGTGCGCAAGGGTTTGGGGGGTAGGGGTGGAGGTCAGAACGGTGATGGCTTGAGAGGAAGTGAGGGATAAGAAATTGAAGAAGATAAGAGGAAGAGAGTGGCATCAATGTTCAGTTAAAACATGAGGCCGCTTTGTGAATAACGGAGCAAATATCTGTCAATATTCCCAAACTGAGGACATGTGGAGGGAAGGACAAAGCTTTGTCCAAGTGAGTGGTGGTGACAGGGGTGATGTGATTTGATCTAGTATATTTGCCTGTCTAGCCAAGGAACTGAAAGACCTGCTCCATTGATTTGGCTGTCAAAGGAAAAGGTTCAGCTCACATTCAATGTGTCACACTTTTCCTTTCGACCCACCCCCCACCCCAATTTTCTCTTTGGTCCTTGATGTTATCTTCTCTATGGACTTTGCTATTAAAAAACCTTATGAATAATTTCAAACTTTAATCTATTTTACTTTATTGTAAATACATAAATATTTCTTTGTATTTTGCAGCCCCCTGTTGATAATTGAATCCCATTGTAAATAAAGCTGTTCTATGAGGCCTAAGAGGTTTATTAGTGAAAATTATTAAGCTCTACAACACACCAGGCAGATCAGGGAGAAAGTTTTGGAGAAGCAGGGTTGTCTTATAACACAATACCAACATTTCTTGACAATTCTTAACGCATTTTTTATTCAATTTTCAGATAACAAGGCGCATATTGCCTTGAAAGATATCAATTGTCACTACATACATCTACCACTCAGGTGTTAAAAATATGTTGGTAGGACAACTTTAAGTCCTGTGTAACACAAATATGACCTTTATAAAAGGTTGCCCTGAAGAAAGTAGGGTTTGGCAATTAGTTGCATTTGCAATATAGTTGTAATGTTCATATGGCAGAGACACTCAGTCAATAGACTCTGGACAAGATCATGAGAAAAAGAAACCGTGAAAAGAAACATTTACATAACTGTATTTAGTGCAAAGAAAAATCGAAATAAAACACAGTTGCAATATTGGTTAAAAAAAATAGCAGTTTTGATTTTTGGATAAATCATTCAGTTCTAGAAGAAATACATTTCGGAAAAGAGAAGCCAGGAGTTCCTAATTTCCTAATCAGAGCTGGTGGGAGGTAAAAAGAGTTAAATGAGTGCATAAAAAACCATGAGCAGAGGTACACCTTTTAGCCGGACAATAACCCAAATTTTCAGATGTGCTGCCAGAGCAAGCATGGCATGGTTTGGGTCTAAAGTCTAGAGCTTTATTGACTTTAATATCTTTAGTAAGCCTTTAAGAACAATATTTATAGACTCTTCTTATCAAACTATCATTAAATACACCTCTGTGGTCTGGTATGTCACTTTAAAACCCTATAAAATACAATACAAAGCACCATATCACTGTACTCATAGTTTTCTTATGCATGTTTGAGACACATAATTAAAAAGATAGGCACCCAGTAAGCCGAATCTTAACCCTTTAAAGCCCGAACCATCAAATAATTGACAGAAAATTCTTATTTTTTAATATAAGAGTTGTCCTTGAATTCTATAAAAAATTATGAAAAATACAATTTGTATGAGTTAAATTTGATCATTATTTGCATAATTTGTGATACATTATGCATTTCCGTATAATCTTTTATACATTTTCTGTTCCCTACATATTTCTGATTTATTAAGTCGGGTTCTCAAGAGCGAAAATATCCCACTGATGATGCAGAGGTCTCAAAAATTCATGTATCAAATATTATACATTTGGCTTTAAAGGGCTAAGAATCTACACCTTTACTTACTTAGAAGTATTGATTTCTAAGGAGTAAATAGATTTAAAGTATGATGACCAACAAGGAGCGCTGACAGGGAGCATTCTCAAAATTGGAGAAACAGCACAATATTCTCTGGCTGCAACATAAAATATATAACTTTACAGACTTTCCAAAGAGATGAAAGCGCAATTTTAAAACTATGCACATAAAAAGTAAAGCCTACAGTGTCTTAAAGTAGTAACTTATTTTGTGCAACATTGACAAAGTTTTCTTTTCTAAGTTGCTGCATTGTTGTTGTCCAAACTCTGTAGACACTAATGGAGGATGGGAAGAGGGAGGCAGCTGTCAGTATGCTTCCAATCATTCCAGAAGACAGTGACTCTGGACGCACCTACACCTGCAGGGTTCTCAACCCAGCTGCCCCAGCTGGACGACAGACTTCAGTTACTATCAGTGTCCAGCGTGAGTGCATGTACCTGTCTATAAAGATCTTTAAAACATGAGAAATAAATGAAGAGTTCATAGATTGCCAGCATTCATCCTGAAACTTTAACATGAACATGTTTACTCCTCATAGATCCTCCCTCAGTGACCCTGTCCGTCCAACCTCAGACTGTGACTGAAGGAGCTAAAGTTCTCTTCATCTGCTCTGCATCTGCCAATCCTGAGATCACCGGTTACAGGTATCCCATTTCTTTGTTCCCAATGATCTTTGGCAGTAACACCATCTGCAATGATCTAATCATATGTAATGGCAGACTTTCCTCAAAACGTAGATGTGTATTTGAAAAAAAAGAAAAGCTTTGCAAGTCAATTATCTAGGTGAAATGGGCTTCTTGATTGGCAGCGTTTGATTGGCACTAGCTTTGAATCGGCTAACGACCGTTTTCATGTGCATGGATAATCAAATTTCACGAATAAATTAAACAGTTTAATGTGGTTACTCTTACTTCCAAGGTGGTCCAAAGGAGGTGTGCCCATCTCGGAGGCCAATGGGGACAGCCTTGAGGTGACAGTAGACTATTCTTACTTCACCGACCCAGTCTCCTGCGAGGTGTCCAACTCTGTGGGAAGCACCAATGTCAGCACACTGGTGGATGTGCAGTGTGAGTTTTACTTATAGAACAAGTCATGCAGTGCAGCAAGCTGCTTATTTATTTTTTTGTTTGTTTGTTTTGTTGTCTTTTTTGTTAGTGTTTACATCCTAAAGAAGAATATTTCCTGAAAAGATTTTCTTACTAATTAAAACTGTTTGCTTTTCCTTAGTCGGCCCCAGACTTCTGTCAGAGCCCAAGCCAATGACTGTAGACATAGGGATGGATGCAGCCTTTACCTGTGCTTGGACTGGAAACCCTCCTCTGACCCTGGCCTGGACAAAGCATGGCTCCAGTGTGGTAAGTCAACCAGGAAAATAAGTCACCACTTTATCTTGATGGTTAAACTTCAATGCTGACATTCCTCCAGAGGGAAACATTTGCACATGGCCTTGAGGCAAGAATCCCACACACTTTTTTCTGACACTTTTTTCCTGGCTGAATCTTCAACAACTCTCACAGTTAGCTCCCTTCGGGCTAGAGCCTCTGGCAGAAAACTGTCTGCCCACTGACAGATTCATACAGAAAAAATATGTGCACATGGCATGCTGCCATAAGTCAAAGGCAATCAGTTGGTCAATCAGTCAGCTGACAACTGGTTCAAACCAAAAGGAATCACTACTTGACTCAAACAGTTTACAAAAAGATCAGATTTTACCATACTGTCCATACTTTGCTTCTCTTTTGGCATGATATACATATTTTTATTGTTGTTGTTTCTTTCATATAAGATTGCTTAAAGGAATAGTTCAAGACCTTTAAGGTAGAATTCTGGTCAAGTAATATAAATTTAGAACAACTGGTCCCAGACGCTGATCCAAATGGTTACTCAGTTATGCCAGACTTACTTGTTATAAACAGTCTAAAAGCTTTTTTTTCACTACTTGGTTTTGTAAAAATCATTGTTTCTTTATTTGAAGCACAAACTTTTGTATATATTTTGCTGTAAATCTACATTTTTTTAACTCGATCTTGCAGTTTTTTTTTATTTTTATTTTAAGTTCAATAGAAAATGTAATGCTTATTTCAAGTTCGATGGAGACTTGGTTCAAAACGTAAACAAATTATCTAAAATGTTGCTTATATATCTCCAAAGAGCAGAAAAGACAAAAATTGAAATTCTACAATTGTAGAGATTTATTGCAAATGGTAATTTGCAAACTTATTTTTTGCCTTGTGTTGTTAGTTTTATGGAACCTTTAGTTTGATAGTAAGAGCCAGTGGACTACATGCAATCTTCCTATATAAAACATGCCAAAAACAGAATATAAGCATTTCAAGTGAAAGTAACCATCTAACAGGGAGGTAATGCTGTGAAAAGCTTTTGATATTCTGTTCTGAGTATTTTTACAGAAGAAAATCATTGTAAAACTTAGTCATAATCATTAAAAAACACATTGAAGATTTTGTTCGCTTTATGTTTAAATTATTTTAACAAATCTTCAATAGGCATAGAACAGTTCAGTCTAGGTTTCACAAGTCTGATAAGGCTTTGATGATTGACTCAATATAGCTATGATTTGATCCAAAAACAGGGGTGGGATTTCTCTTTGTTTACAGTACAATTTATACATTTTATGTACAGTTTTAGAGAATCCCTATTAAGTCTGAGATTCTCTAGTTCAGGTTTAACGAGTTCTTCTGAAGAACCTAATTGCAGCTTCACAAGTTGTTGAATGATCTAAGTGGTAGAGACTTCTTATGTGCTAGTTCAATGTGCTGTCTGTATAGGTTGACTTTGTTCTTTAACCTAACATAAAGCTAAAAACTATTTCATGTCTAACTTCAGAATATTAGTTTCAAAGACAGATTAAAGGTTTCAAGATTAAAGCAATCACTTTCATTAGAACAACACGCTGCGACATTTGATAGTAATTGTTTTAATTTGGTCGGGGCCCATTTTGGTCATGGTCTTACTAGAACTACTCATTACCATCCTTGGGGACCAATGATCTAGCTTAATAGATAGTTCCCACAGCACCATATTTAGTAAGTGGCTCTAATAATTTGCATATTGATAGTGTAGTATAAAGGCTTTTATTGTTTTTTTTACTCCTTTTTTATGAGATATGGCTTTGTCAATTGGTGGAGTGGTTTACATAGAAATGTTAGATGATCTCTTAAAAAGGTATGCAGCCGTTAAAGCCATTATTTTCATAGATCCATACAAGGTGGATAAAATAAATAAAATACACGGTAAACACTTGTTTTCCATTAAAATAACAGATTTTCTGCTCATATCAACTTTATATGCATATATGGTCTTTATTATAAGTGGAATAACAGTAAATATAAAATGATATGAAATTTGTACTAGAATGCATCTAAAATGTGTGCATAATTTCTTCTACTATACATGGTTTACATGAGCTCTAGATCTAGAAACAACATCTAAATCTGCCTCCTCAAAGTCACTTTCTTGGGTGAAATAATGAGAAGTTTCCATCTTAACTTTACATCACTCTGGTAAACGTCTTTCACTGCACACACCATTAAAGGAGGCGTCCCTTAGGAGCTTCTTTCCAGACCACTAATATAATTTCTGAAGCTGTGCTGGAGAAAGCAGCCCCAGCACAGACCACTGTTGGAAAAAAAAAAAAAAAAAAGAGCGGTGCCATCATCTCTCAAAGTGAACATTTTCAGCCACTCCAAGCAAAATGTGCAGGCATTTTTCTAATCCACCCACTGCCACTGTCCCTTAGACAACCATGAGTAATGGATTAATTGGGTTACTCCATAAGTGTGTTGAAATAAAAAAAAAAGAGAGAGAGAGTGAGAGGGCGGATGTGAAGACAGAGAGAGGGAGGGAGGACAGAGCAGGGATAAATGGATTAATCACAGCTTGATGGAATGACAGGATCAATGAGCTAAGGAGTGAGTGAGTGTAGGAGCTCCAGAGGCTAGGGCCCACTCACACATAGTACACCACGATCTGTCCCCACTGTTTAATTACAACAATCTCCCCAGCAGCACGGTCACTCACCGGTGGCTGGAGTGCTTAATGCTGTGATTAAAGCTCTTCACAATGAAATTAAACTCCAACCACCAGCATTTGTTACAATGGTCAGCCCACCTTGGCGCTGCCTCCGCAGTGAGGGGGCCCCTGCTGAAGGCTTGCGCTTCTTTTGTCTGCCTATTCTCTCTACTGCTTAATTTCTCACTTTTTCCCTTTCTAACACATTTCTCTCTTGTCTCTTTGAATTTCTCACCAGGTGCTCAGTAATGGTAACACCTTGCAGCTGAAGGCTGTTACCCAGGAGGATGCTGGAACATACACCTGCAAGGCCATTGTTCCTCGTATAGGAGTTGCTGAAAGAGATGTCACTCTAACAGTAAATGGTGGGTGATGGCTTCAGCAAATGACTTTACAGTAACAAATGTTCCTTTGTAAAACTTTGAGATACTTCGCATTTGCAAATAGTTTCTCTTCAATTTCCGAAACTGTTTTTAAACTTTCTCTTTTCAAACTTTATGTATGTAGTTTTAATTAACTAAGAAAAAAGGTCAGTGGGGTACTAGGCTGAGTAAAATATCAGTTTGTATTTATTAAAACTCTCCTTTGCTTATAATTTGTTTGTGCTAGTTGGATGGGCTTAGATCTTAGGCCAAGTTCACATGGCTGGTCTCGATGCTCAGTTCCGATTTTTTGTTGAAAGACAAATTTTTCTGGGCGTGCAGGTGGCGCAGTGGTTAGCACGCACGACCCATGTACGGAGGCCTTAGTCCTTGACGTGGGCGACCCAGGTTCGAATCCGGCTTGTGGTCCTTTCCCACATGTCTCTCCCCCTCTCTCGTGCCCCCCTTCCTGTCAGCCTACTGTCAGAAAAACGAGCCACTAGTGCCGTAAAAAGCTCAAAAAAAAAAAAAAAGACAATTTTTTTCTGTGTGGTTGTTCAGATTGCTACTTAATTGCAACCACTATCAGATGCCAGTCTGAACGTTTCACAGCCCCATCCACATGCGCAGAAGGAAGGTGCAGATGTCATACAGCTGGGCAATGTTTATGGAAGTAACTATTATATTATAAATTATTGGACAATGAGATCTGACAATAATATAATCACATCACAAGAAGAAGAAGTAAGAAAAGAGAACAGGGCTATTTGTAATGTGTTTTTGTAAAGCAGTGACTGCTGTGCTGGAGTGGGGTCTGTATGAATGATTAGTCAGAGCCTGGATGATTAACGGGAGACTCAAATGAAATGCAACATGACACACTGCAGACGTTTTAAAAACTATCGGAGACGGATCTGATTTAGTACCGCATATGGAAGTGGCACCATTCACATTTTTGGGAGATGATAAGATCAGCACTGGCTCGTTCTGACTGCCGTGAAAAAGTCAGATATATTTGCAAAAAAAAAAATGGTTCTGGGTTGAGATACATGTTAAAGCCACATCCCCAGCAAGACTGATTATTAAAAAATGTTAAGGATGCTCACTGCTGAGGTTCATCAAGTTCACTAAAATTGTTGTTTAAAAAATGAATGCAGTGTCTTGCAGTGACTTTCCTGAATTTCTATTGCAGATATTCTAACTTGTTGACCTTAACTTTCTTTGTTTCCTACCCTACAACAGTAATAAAGCTAACAATTTCCTAAATGTTTTAACATCTTAACTGGTTAATTAAAGCAATTCGCTTATCTATTTTTTTTTCTGTCACCCTCTCACCAGGTCCACCTATCATCACAGCAGACGCAACACAGCATGCTGTCAAGCACTCAAAGGGCAAACTTGAGTGCAGGGTGGGAAGCAGCCCTCCACCTGATAAGATTGTAAGCAAGCCTCTTTGCTTGTGTAGTGGTTTATTAAATCATTTGTTGGGGAATAACACACTGAAATATTTCTACTTGCCACACCCGAATTAGAGCGCAGTCAGAGGATTGTTAGCCCTGACCTCAGCATCAGACCTTTGCTCCAACACAACTCAGCCTCACTTGTTAAAAGATATTCACTCGGGTGCACATATTCACAGCTGTAATTGTACAGAGAGGCTGGAAGGATTCCAGAGTGAGGGGAGAGTAGCGCACGATGGGGGTTTTGCAGGATTTGCAGAACTACATTCAATTAGCAGCCCGTGAGGCATCACTCAGCTGACCCTGTTGAACCGCTGAAGGTATACTGGGCTGGAAGAGGATAATTAAGGCTTGAAGAGGAGTGAGAGACAGGTGCCCTGCTGTCCTGAAGCTGAAGACAGCAGGCCTATTTCATTACATGGCCTCCTAACCCGCGTTGGGCTTCACCTTCAGGGTAGATGTGGATGGTAGCTTAAAGATGAGCCATGTAGGCCACAGAGCCCCTTGGAGGTCAGCTGATGGAGAGCAGAATAAACTGATAAACTGGTTCTGTCAGCAGCAGGCAGGAATCCATAAACAAGTGTGCCTGGTCATTTGTTCAGAGATTCATTACATAAAATATAATTTACAACCCATTCTTTCCTTTCCACAGGTGTGGACCTTTGGGGACATGAGCCTGTCCTCTGGCTCCTCTGGTCGTTACTCAGTGCAGACTGTAACCACCGACCATGGAGTCCTGTCTTCTCTGGTGATGTCTGAGACTTTGATGCAGGATTTTCAGATGCGGTACAACTGTACTGCATGGAACCGCTTCGGCACCGGCACTGCACTGGTCACCCTAAAGGAACAAGGTAAACATTTAGAGGGGCTGTATGTTAATTTTAAAATTATGTCAACATAGCACTGGCTCATAAATCCTATGAGCAGAAATGGTTCAACCAAGTAAAACTACAGCATAACTAGTTGCAATCAGTTGTGTTGCCTATCTAATCATAGCTTCTATGTAAACAGGCACAATATGGAGAAATTAAGGCTCTGCTGTGTCATTTTCTTAAGCTTTGTCATCTTATAATTACTGGCAGGATATTAACTTTTTTTTGTCATGCTGCCTCACAATAACCAAAATGATGAAAAAGCACTTATGCTCAGTAACCCCCGCCCCCCCCAAAAAAGAGGATTATATGACCACTACAGATATTATTCACAGAAAATGGTTGTTAAAACATCCACAAAATGACAAAATAATCATATTTGCAGAAATAACACTGACTATTTAAATTACTCTCTTATCGTGCTTCTTGTGCTAATCCTTCCTGTTATAAACACTGTAACTATGTGGATTATAGTCTTTACTGCGAGATCTTTACAGTTTTTTCATCTTATAAATACTGCAAGCAGATGGTTTGCTGTTGGACGTAATTTGTTATTGTGGATGACAAATGATGATGTTATAGCCACGTGCTCAGCAACAGCAATGATAAAATCATCATAAGCTCATTAATAAAGTTATAGAAGGGAGAGTTAAAAATCTATAATTACTAATAAATTTCAGCATTTGTTGCGATGGCAACATTTCACATTGCAGTTTTTTTTGCCTTACTATAGCAACTAGTTCTGTTGTAGTTCTAATACAAACATGATACGTTTCTGGAAGGTTTATGAAGTGTAATTACAGCTGTATAAGCTAAGCTTGGACATAGTTTAACATTTTAAAGAATGTTGCCATCTTGCACTTACTGGCAGTGTGTGACTTTTTACTTGAGAAAATTATCACACAGGAACACAATAGCCAAAATAAAGACCACATGCTCCGTATCACCATCGAAAATACTACGACACGCTTACCAAAATAGTTATCAAACCAATTAAACTAATTATGAAGTACAATATTTGTAGCTTTAACTCATTTGCATTTAAAGATCTAATTTTCTAGCATCTTTAGGACTTAGTTTAGCTTGTTCGCTTCCCCAATCACTGTAACAAAGTAAGTTTGGCACTGAAAGGACATCTATATTGAAGGTAATAGTGTTATTGTCACTTCCTGATACAAGAACATAAGAGATTAAGAAAAAATGGGGCATCTGCATTGAGTTATTTTAATTATACTCTTCTAATCTAATGTAATCTAATCATGTCTATATTAATGGATATTGTTGCCCTATAACATAGATATTGATAAGGAACCACACACGTGTGGCTAAGATCATCATCTTTGTCACCACTGCAAAGGTAGGCTTAGAAAATGAAGCTCCAAACCCCTTGAAGTGGTCTTGAAATTACCTAGCTTTCCAACATTAGCGGAGCCACTGGTATCCTTACAAACACCTGAAATAAGGTCCTCGACAGTAATTTACATCAACGTACCAGAGCAGGGGTCTCCAGAGAGAGGGGCAGCAGTATCTGCTGGAATCTCTAATTAGATTACTGTCTATTGCTTCATTGCATGTCAGGCCTTGTTACCCTTCCATCAAAGAGATTAGAGACAATAGCCAAGCACCAAGGTGCAGAATTGTCCACATGAACATATGTTGCAGAAACTGTGAGAGGACCGAAGCATACGTTTATGGATTTATAGCCATAGTGGTTTTAAGAGATTAGCAAAAATAGCAAGTCTCTTTATTTCTTCCAGTTTCTTTTTCCTCATTTGCTCTGTAAATTTTAAACTTTAAACTTTTCTTCCATCTACCCCTGCCCTCTTCTTCTTCTACAACAGAAGCCCTGCCTATGCTGATAATTGTTGGAGGAGCTGTAGGTGGGGGTTGTGTCCTGCTCATCTGTGTGATCACACTGGTGTCCCTCTGCTGCCGACACACAGGCAAAGGTGAGCTCAACGGTCAGTATGTGCAAGATAGAAAATTCTTCATACATAACAAATCTCCATTTTTCCTTGTTGAACACAGATGTTTTTTTTAGCTTTATCTTGGATTTAAAACAATATGTAAATGTAGATGTCAAAAACAATGTCACATAAAACCCTTTTTAACTCCCCCAGGTAAAAGATGCACTCGACTTTCCAAGAGTGATATAAGGGTTCAGATTGTTCACAGTGATCACAACGCTTCTCGTGGCAACGATGATGAGGAGGATGTCAAAGAACCAATGGTAGGTTTGATGTATATTGTTTTAACTTCTCTGTGTGTTAGACAGTGATGGGAGCTAGAAAGAAAGGGGGTTACGTTAACACTGAAACAGAAACTTCAAACTGTCCTTTTGTTCCCATTCAAGCAAGGTCTTATTCGTTCTTGTAATTCTTTAGAAATGCTTGGTCTTCCCTCAGGCTCCCAACAGCAGTGAGTCTCCAGGGACATCTCGCACAGAACACAGCGACCTCCTGGAGGAGGAGGACGACGAAAGATCGGACATCAAGGTAAAACTTAAAACACTTTTAAAAAGTAGAGTATTTTACAAAATTCTTATACCTACCTCTCCAATATATCACCTAGCAATCACAGACTCCAACATATTTCTGGTTGATAATTGTGAACAAAACACAAATTTTAAAAGAATGTTTTGTAACCCTAAAAATAAATCACCTAATAAACTCCTTTGGTTTGTTCTCAGTATAAATACTGCATTTTGGAGAAGGCCTTATAGATTGTCAGAGAATCTAATAGAAAAAACAGCAAGTAACACAGCAGCTAGATCAGGGATGGTTGTTGAGGTATTTAAAGCTGGACTAGATTGTAAAACATTATGGGAAATTCAGCGCTCTCACATTTTAAGCCAACAAAAGCCTTAGAAGTCATAGTTATGACCGTTAACCCATTCCAACAGGAATGTTCTCAAAGCAATCCACAAACCCAGTGTAACACTGGATGAGACTAAAAGTGAGAAACTTTATAGTGACACACAAAAAGTGGTGGATACATAAAGCACTACTCTGAATACAACATTAAAAGGGTAAAAACATGGCTGTGGTAGCATTATCTTAATGGAGGGATCTTTTTAAAGAGACCTGCAAGTCAGTTACAGCTCTAGGTGATAATTAAAGCTAAATATCTAGAAGAAAACATACTACAAACTGCAAATCTTGTGAAACTAATCCATTGTATTATATCCTTAAACATTATGTTGAGAGTGGCAACATGAAAAGACCTAAAAAAACCCTAAGGGCTTTGTATATTTTTTCAAGTTACTGTTTCCAATTTTGTTTTTTTAATACTTTGCACGTCAACACATACTATCAAGCATATTTAACATTTAGAATTTGTATTTCCTTCATCTTCATCTTAGGACCCCACCAACGGATATTACAACGTCCGGGGCCATGATGATCGTCACATCCGCAACAGTGGCTTTTCAGAGTACGTGCCCAACTCCCGGCCAGTCTACACACCATCACAACTGCCTTCCCCAAGCCCTATATACGGGCAGCATGGCACTCAACCCCGTATTTACGAGTTTTCTCATCGATACGCCACCAACACCGTCAGCAGATCTTCATACGAACAGCAGCCACAAGCCCAGCAGCAGCAGCCTCAGTCGCCGACCCAAACAGCCAACATTTATCCCACAGATCCCCTCTACAGTGGCTCGGCCTACCTTCCTGCCACCTACGGCCGTGCCTTCACCAGCTACGTTAAGCCAGCTTCCTATGACAAGGTTGATGCGTATGACCAATCAGATCAGGCCAGCAAGGTCTCAAGCTCATCTCGCTTCTCCTATGCCTCCTCTCAAGTGTCTTCCCAGCAGTCCGACTATGGCCGGCAGACTCAACGGATGCAGACTCATGTCTGATTAGACACAAAAAATGTTAACAGGAATAAAAGTAGGAGAAGTGAGTAGATACCATATTTGTGGTTGAACTAACATAAAGAGGGACTTTTGTACTCACACAGTCTGGCAATGATTTGTTTGGACAGCCAGGGTTAATGTTGTGGGATAACCAAACTCTCCTTTGATGGATCTCAAGATGGAAAATCTATTAGTGTGTGATGCCTCAGCAGGTTTTACACTAATTTTCTGAATATGAAAGGGGCCAATTGGAAAACACGACTTCATCTTAGCTGGGATATCCTTAAACCTGCATTCCAGTTCCTAACTTCGAGTCAACACTACATCTCAAAAAAGACCACATTAATACTGGGAAAGAAGATCAACAAAGCTTAAACATATTCAAGGAAAAGAAAACAACGACAAAAAAAAGACAATATGAACAACCTTTCGTTTTGTTAGTCTGTCATATGATGTCTTGTTGGCATGCGGAAGCAATTCTAAGCACATTTGTGTCTATCATTAACAAAAGACTGAGCTATTTACAGAGACAGGCTTATCCTATTCTGCACAACAGGCTCGATGTACCGGCCAACAAGTGCTGCAGGCGCTGTACTGTATGAAGAGTGGAATACATCTTATGTAGATGTATTCCTGGAGCATCCACTGGTAATCACATGTTTTGGACTTTGAAGTGTTGCTCTCCAGCAGATAACGTGGAAACACAAGAAGAATGTGTGTACAGTAAATGTTAACTATGTTGTAAAAGAAGGACAAGGTTTGGCCGAAAATTTTAAAGATGGTAAGAACAGTATGGGGGGAAATATGAGCCGACGCTTGTTGTTTTCTGATAGTAAAACAAAAGGAAGGATCTTAAACGAACAATCAAAAAGCTGTGTTGAGGAAAATGTCAGCAATCTTGAACTCTAAGTAAACTTGAAAATAGTTTCAACCTCTGAAAGGCTCAGAAAAGCTATGTGATAGATCAGTGGTGATCCTAATGTGGATCATTAAAACGTTTTACAAATTCAATCGAATTGTCTTACTATGTTTACAAGAACCAGAACTACCCTGAAACACTCTGCATCTGTACAAACGGCTCTTGCTCTCTCTCTCTCTTTATCTATCTCTCTCTCTCTCTCTCTCTGTTGCATGCAAACAATGTGTCTCGTGACAAACTGTCAGCGTTTATAATCATCTCCATTTCACGTTTAAGCATATGGGATTCTCCTCATCTGATCACTACCTGTATGTTTTCCGTACTGCCATTTGTCTATGCGAGCCAGTTCCAGGGCAGCCTGAGGAGTGAACAAACTGTCACTAAAAGAGAGAAGGCCAACATCATTGCTTGTCTTTTATTTTTATATTTTATATAAGCCTTAAAGTACAGCTTATGAGCTGCTCTATTGTAAAGTAAATCTTTATATACATCTGTACTCTGTCTTTTGATTTTTTTTTTTTTATAGCTGTCAGTTTTTCACATTGGAGTTGTTTAATTATCAAAAGCAGTTAAAATGTTTATTTTCATTAAGTTGAACTCAACTAATTGCCATTTCTTTGTTCATTCTTATATTGATGTATTAAGAATTTTATTTGCTAGAATTGAGATATTGTTGCTTGTACCTTTGTACACATATTTATATTTAAATAAAACCATTTCGAGTAAAGAAGCAGGCTTCGTTGAATCCTGGAAGATATTCAGCCGCAGCTTCACATCGACAAACAAAGCTTCCCATGTAGCAAAAGTGATGAATACATAAATTAGTAGCACTGTCTATGTTGATTTTCCAATTTTCCCACTGCTGCTGTGACTTTAATGAAGACAGATGAGACAGTAGATCCCTCATCACTCCCCACTATATGTGTATCCACCTCCTGAAGTCAACATGCCCATTTGGCAGGGTAATAAGATAGAGCTGTGACAAAGAAAGGTATTATTTGACAATAGGAGCTTGTCTTGTCATCTCTGTTCCCCAGGTAAGCACGCTGCTCACAACAGGGAGGAGAGGTACATCCTCATTACAATTCTACTGTGGGAAGGGACGAGTTCTCTCAACACATGCATTTATTATCCGAAACATAATCTACCAAACAAGAATGCGTCAAAGACGGGAAAAGCAAGTGATGTATTTAGACACTGCACATAAAAGGAGTTAATCTGCATAATTCTTTCATATAAAACCTTGAAACGAGCAGGCCAGTAATGGAACTCCAAGTCAAAGCATTTAGTAAGAAAATATGATATACAGCTATACAAGATATGTTAAAGGTGTACATACTTCAAAAATTGCTGAAATGCAGCAGCAATTAACATTGTGTCCCTCTCCTAGCCTTTGCAAGCATTACCTGTCAAATAGCTGAAAAAAGAGCTACCACGCCTTAAAAATAAAGATGTGAAAGACAACTGGAGCATCAGCCATCACCTATTAGGGCTTCTGCCCACAAGATACTGTAGGTCTGTGGATTTTGAGAGGCATGTAAAAAGGTGTTACTGTTGACTTTCTGCTTAAAAACAAATCAGGTTAAATCAATGGGTTAAAACTCAAGCTAGTTATACATACCAACAATGCACATTTACACCTTGGTTTTATCTGTTTATCATTCAATATCATCTCAGATATAAGATCGAGTATCCTGTCAGATTCATTTTAATTAGAAATACATTTAGCTCAAGCTTAACTCTTGGACATCTGTTACAAAGGGCTTCTGAGCTAAAATCAGAGACGTATGCTAAAATAATCTGTTTTAGCTGCTAGAACAACAATGATCTACACTTCAACCTCAACACATCCATTTGGGGACATATTTTTTCAAATCATTTACCAATTTAGGCAAATGACAGAGAACGAAAACAAAAATATATTTTGGGGGATACTAATATGTTTGCCTAGCTTGGCCCATTGATTATAAGTCTGGCACTCTTTAACCACTGGCAGTTTTCCAAAGTAAATTACAGGCTTTTAGGCTGATTAATACCATTTTCTTCTTCCATTTCAGCCAGCTCCAGGTATTTATGCATTCTAAGCATAAAATGAACATGCAGTTTAAAATGGTGTTTGTCCAGTTTTCTTTACTAGTAATGTTGGTTTTAGGATTTCCCTTCAAAATGGTTTGGTTTAAATTCAAACTTTTATTCTAAAGCTATGATGAAATGCTAGGGCATTGTCACCCTGTCATAGAATGAGTTTAGATTGATAAAACAAAAACATTACAAACTAAGTAATTTTTGAGACAACAATGTAGTACATAGAAAAAAAATCCAAGTTGGAATGTTTATAAAATCAAACCAAACAACCAGTGGGAGGAAAAGTGTTCCCAAATTCAACATGTTTGATTCTTACTGTAGAGTGTATCCACTGAGTACATATTACTTGAATAGTAGCGCAGGGAAGAGAAACTTTCAGAAAATGTTTAAAATGAGTATGTGGAGCTCCTGTGGGATGTCAGCAACCAAATAATGCGCTTAGAGTCATTGATATTAACAACTGGGCCTTTAGAAACTGTATGGTGATAATGAAATTCAACACAAAGAGACTTGGCCTGAGTCATACTAAACTGTTATGTCTTCAGCTTTTTATAGCCCTCTATTGTTTCTTTCTGATGCTCCTCTCAACATCCTGATCTTCAAATGTTTCCTGTTTGATCCATTCTCTAAGATTGGTGACGCAGGGGTAAATTCCAGGCTTGTTCCGATGAGCGCAGCCCACTCCCAGCCTGAAACCACTTATCGATTTCCTCAAGACATGCCAGGGGGCCTGCATGTGTGTCCAAGTAAAATTACTTAGACTGAGTGTGGATGTAAGAGCACAGGAAATGCAAAGATGTCAAAATCTCCCCCTTTTCTTCCTTTCCTGATGTTGTACTGACCCACCTGATTCTTCCCGTGAGGATTGCCAAACATCCTGGATGTGACCCGGCCCCCCACGACCCCATTGCATACGTCATCACTGATGATATTCACAGATGCCCTCTGCAGCAGAATCACCATGGGAACTTCAAAAGGGGAAACAGATAGATCAGAATGTAACCATGTTGCCATGTTACCTTCGTGTTCACAGCCAACATCAAAGGTGTTAACATCCTGGATTAGAGATTGTTAAGAAAGGTTTAGGAGACAACCCAAGAGACAGAGAGTCCATGCTGATGCTATAGATAGGGAAGGTGACTTAAGTGGATGGGGCAGATAAGACAAAAAAGATAAGAGAAAAGTGAGGACTGATAAAGAAGTGGTAAAATATGCCATGGCGGAGACAGAAAAAAGAAATAGGAGCAACATCAAAGCAGAGAAAAGAGTCACAATTAACTGAGATAAAGATGAAGGGAAGAAGCTTGGATAAAAAAGCACAAAAAGCAAAAAAAAAAGACGAATTAGTTAATTGATTATCACAGAAACATTACTTTCGCAATAATAATAAAAAAAGAATTGCAACCATAAATCAGATAAGTCTAATACCTCCTTCTTGTTTTACACCCCAGCCTGTGTCCCAGCAGGACATTCCTGGTGAAAAATAGTGAGAGGATGAGGGGAGGCAGATTGGTTAGATGGTGTTGCTGAACTACAGTGGCTTATTTTTTTGTAATATAGGTGGAGGATGATGCTTCCTCTGTATCAGACTGAGAATGTAAACACCTATAGCTAAGCCAATTAGCTTGAAGACCATGTCTCAAACATTACAAACATAAAGTAAATAATTTACTCATATTTAATACCTGGTCTTCTTTTTAGGATTGATCACGACTTTATCCTTGATCTGTCTGTGGTCTTAGCTGTTATTGTTGTGCCTCACAGCCATGAGATAAATATAAAAATGAATGGAATATGAATATGGACTGTAGAAGAATACTGAACCGTTAAAACCCAGTGTTTGAAACTGCACCTGCTGTCCTTTATAGAACATGCCCAAGGGAGGAGTCTCCAAGAACATCATGTGAGCTGCTGTGGACCTCCTGTGTTTCATGATATGCTCATTTTCAAATCAATATGGTTTCAACAAAAATAACACAATTTTTAACAGTAATAACTTAAAAAGGGAACATTAAAATTCCCAAATCTTTCAAAGTCTTAGTGTTTAACACTTTACAATGTTTTATCGTAATTAATTCAACCATTTCAACATTGTAAAATGATGTCTGGAAAACAACCAGTCTTGATAAATGACTGAAATATCACCCTACTCATGCTGAACAGTATGGTTAGTGCACCACCAACAGGCTGCTCCAATGAACACAGAAAGAGAGCCAAAAATGAAAGATAGGAATTTCCAGGAATTTCCAGAGTTCCAGTAGATTTTCTTCAACAGAATCAAACTGAGAAAATGTTTGTAAAGTATGATGCAAAGAGAAGCTGCATTGATTTTCTTCTGTGCATGTATGTAAGAGCAAGAAATCTGTAACTCACTCTGCTGAGAATTTGAAACAGTAAACTGCGAACAATATCCACCGATCTGAGATGATATCTGCTAATGAAGGCACCTGTCAGGGCCACACTCACTGTCTGCGTTCTGCCCTCCGATGATGTGCGTCATCTTGTAAGGCCAGTAAAGCCTAAGTCTTAAATTCAACATATTGTTTTAAAGAGAAAAATCCATACAAATTAGAAAATGAGATTGAATTTACTGAACATTGACAGAAT
>JAUZNJ010000036.1:261000-291496 GCA_034780135.1 Jordanella pulchra
GTCAGTGGACAGATTTATTAAACTGTCTTTTGTTAGATTGCTCAACTGCAAAATATCAAAATCATATGACAATTTCTCATCCACATACATTCAAAAAAGGTATTACTTAAATAATAAAATGTTTTGTGTTATTATATATATGGCTCAATTTTTATGCTCTGTTTTCTTGGCAGCTCTGTGCTTCCATATTTTTTTTTAGACCGGTTTTAAAAAAGTAAATCCATGTAATGATGAGAAAAAAAGAGCAGCTTTGTTTTGTGAACTGCATTTTATAAAATATATACGAGCACAAGGAGACTTGACAGTGTTGCACTATAGTAAGTAAATCCCAGGTTGAAATCCAAGCCTGAGGTCTTTGGAATAAGTGCCAGTTCTCCTTTAATGCCGTACAGGTATGAGAAAAAAAAGAAATGATTGTATTATATACAAATATAAAAGGACAGGCCAGCTCTAGACCAAATCCACATGAGATACGTTCAATGTCTCATGATGAAGCCCCTTTTATAACTTAAAACCTCAAGATTACATAGAAATATTTGTTAAAAAGTAACCTAAAAACAAATAAAAAATAAAAGCTCTTTAAAAACATTTAAAAATGATCATATAAACTTAAGATTTCAATAAGCTCAGTAGTACTGTAGTATGTATACTATAGTTGGTCCAAAGGTTTTTTTCCAAGATTTTATTTTTTTTCAAGGAGTTAATTTTGTTCCTTTATTATTGCAAGCAAAGAAAAGGTTTTGTTAATTAAACTTTCAAAAAAAAATGCAATTGAGAAATCAAGCTTTGAAAAACTTCATTAAAAAAATGGTTGTAAAAATAACAGCTGTTTTCTCATACTTTAGCTTTTAAAAGCTCACTTTTATTCCATTTATTTCACTTTACTTTTTTACAGATTTTGTATTTTCATATTTTAGTTGTTTAAGTATTTTTTTTCTTTGGTTAAATTTCTTTTCCAATTAAGGTTGAATCTCATCATTTTCTTGACTGACATTTATTTTGTGTTAATGGTCAAAGATGCATTTCTGTTGGTTTATATGGTTGTTAGCAAGTCTTTGAAACAGGCTTGAAGTGAAGAGAATGTGATCTGCAAAATCCAATTTAAAAAGAATGGTATTCATAAAAAAACAGACCTTTGAAAAGGTTGAATTTTAAAAACTAAATTTCAGAAAACAATAAAAAGTTACTCTCAAAACCTCATTTCATTACAAAACATTTTCATTTCTAGTTTGCTTTTTTTCTCATTTTCTTTCCAGTCTTCTCATGCAACAGTAATAGAATAAAATTCACTCCATACAAGTATGGCTCTGTTTTTGTGCCGTGATGACCCAGCAATCTGCACATGTAGTAGATCCCATCCTGAGTGGGACACAATCATGAAGTGGAACAAAATTTATTGGATATTTTGAACTTTTTTCACAAATGGAAAAACTGAAGAGTGGGGCGTGCAGAATCAGTCGGCCCCTTTGCATTCAGTGCAGCAAATTCTCTCCAAACGTTCATTGAAGACCTCTGAATAATTCCATGTTGACCTAAATGACTGATGTGGTTCAACAGATCTATCTGTGTATAATCAAGTCTCTGTATAAATTCTCCTCTGTGATCGTCTCAGAGGTCTGTTTAAAGAGCAGAGAGCTTCGTGAAGAGCAAGGAAAACACCAGACAGGTCAGAGATATTGTGGTGGAGAAGTTTAAAGCCTGATTTGAATACAAAAAGATTGTCCAAGTGTTAAACATCCCAAGGAGCAAATTTGTCCTTAGTGGAAGAGTTGCAAGAACTAAACCATTTCTAAAAGAAATCCATTTAAAGTTTCCCACAAGCCACCTGGGAGAAGCACCAAACATTTTAAAGAATATGATTCTAACAACAATGCAAAATGTTATGTTTGGTGTAAAAGCAACACAGCTCTTAACACATCACCCCCAGTGTCAAACATGATGGTGGCAGCATCATGGTTTGGGCCTGCTTTGCTTCAGCAGGGACAGGGAAGAAGGTTAAACTGATGGGAAGATAGATGGAGCCAAATACAGAACCATGCTGGAAGAAACTCTGGAGTCTGTAAAAGATACAATACTGGGACTGAGATTTATTTAATAAGACAATGATACAAAATATAAAGAAAAATCTACAATGGAATGGTTCACAAACAAACATATCCAGGGGTTAGAATGGCCTAGTCAAAGTCCAGACCCGAATCCAATCCAGAATCTGTGGAAAGAACTAAAACTGCTGTTTGCAAACACCCTCCATCCACTGAGCTAAAGCTGTTTTGAAGGAACAATGGGCAAAAGATATGAGTCTCTCCATCTGCAAAACTGATAGAGGTAGAAACCAAAGAGCTGTAATCGCTGCAAAAGGCGGCGCTGTGAAGTATAAAGTTAACGGTGATGATTAATTTTGTACACCCATTTTTTCATTTTATTTGTGAAAGTTTAAAATGTCCAATAAATTTCATTCCATTTCATCATTGTGTCCCACATGTTGACTCTTCACAAAATATTACAACTTTATATCTTTATGTTTAAAAACTGAAATGCGGCAAAAGGTCAAAATTCAAGAAGGGTGAATACTTTTGTAAGGCACTGTGTTTTGTAATCATTCCAACACCAGGCTTCCTCTAAATCCTAATTCATTAAGGGATTTCATATTCTTTTGAGGCTTGAGTGGCTTTTATTTTGTAACATTTTTTTGAAAGTAGGCAGACAGGAAAGGGGTGGAAAGTGAGGAAACATGAATGATTTGAACCAGTGACGTCTCTGTCATGGACTGAGGCCTCCATACATGGTCATGTGCTTAACTATTACACCAACACCACACCCAGGGGTTTTCATATGCAATAGAAAGATGTTATCTGCTATTTAGAGTGAATAAAAGGGTACATTCTTTGTATTAGTCAGTTCTACTTTGTCTCATTTTGGGGAGGTGCTGTACTGAATGTGCTTCATCTGATACACTTCTCACTGAAAGTAAAGTAACTTTTGTGGTGCTGCTTTGGTGAAACTGAGTTGAGGCTTAATTAAACTAGGATATCTGGAAAATCACACATTAATCCCTTATTGGGCCGCTCCCTTTACCCACCAAGGGTAGGGTTAGGGTCAGTCAGGACAGATGTTTCACGTTTGGATCTACCTTTCTCATACCTCATCCAAAAATAGCTATGTTCTCATGAGCTATTTTCTATATTTATGCTGCTATATGTTTAGGCTGCTGGAGTACATAAGGTCCACTTTTCGTCATTCGGTCTCTATTCTCCAGTTAAAATGTAAATGTTGGTTCTGACCACACCATTAGGTTCTTTCTGCTTTTGTTACATTAGCTTAATCTGGTTTGTTCCCATGTGTCTGTAACTCCATCCTGGATTAAAATATCAGCTGTGCTGCTGCAATCAACACCTCTTTTTACAGATGATGGAGCTTGGCCTGTTTTTCAGTGTAGTCCTGTTTCTCTGTTTGCTCTTTTTGATCCTCAGACATGAGAACTGACTTGGAGCTTGTTTGCCTGGCTGTGTCTTTACTGGACGGAGCCGACTGTGGAGCTAGCTAACAGTTAGCTTTTGTATCTCTGTTTCTTTTTTATGTCTGCTTCTGTCTCCTTGAACCCCAGTCGGTCTCGCCAGATGGCCGTTCACACTAAGCCTGGTTCTGTGGGAGGTTTCTTCTTGTTAACAGATAGTTTTTCCTCTCCACTGTCATTACATGCATGCTGAGTTTGAGGGATTGCTGAAGAGTCAACAACAAAATATAACAGAAAATAATCGCCCGAAGCTCATTGAGGAGGAGCATGTCTTGCATCTCAATAACTGGATGTAATCAAATGGGTTTTCCTTAATAGTTTTAACCAGTCTGACTGTATCGTATCTAAAGCGGCTTGAGATGATATCTGTTGTGAATTGGCGATATATAAACTGAATTTCATCTTTTTTTTTCTAGCATAACATTTGCATGAACACATCCTGAATTGTCGTCACATGTTGCATTTATTTGTCATACAGATAAAATGACATTTTCCAAATTAGTTCTCACACGTCGCCATGTTTGAGTCTTTTAATAACAGCCATTTACAGGAGATCAGGAATCTAAAGAATTTCAGTAACAGATACAAAAGAAAAACAAGCAAAGCAACTATGTTCATCTTCAACCCTCTAAGACGTAGCTGAGCATTTAAATAACGTTCTGCGGGGCCCAGCAGTACGTCAAGAAGCAGCTTTACAAACTATCAGTTCATGACCAAAATGCTTTTAAAATATCTACAGAATGTGCATTTCTTTTGTCCTTTATTTAGTCATTTTGTAAAAACTGCTTCTTGAAATAATCATGAGGTAAATCCAAAAGGACCAGGGCCCTCCGTTTCTCCAGCTGAACTGAAGCAGTGTGATGTTTTTTTGTTTTCTTTTTTGGCATCGGCTAGCCTCTGATCGCAGATTTATATCCACCCCCCCCCACCGCGACAGGATGAACAGATTGCTTCCTTCATGATGTTGGAGCAGAGGTAATGTAGTAGAAAAAAAATACATTTAGGAGCTACGAGTTAAAGGAATAAACATTTAAATCAAACTTGAATAATAGTGTAAACAAAAAAAAACAAACATCCAAAAGTCAGAGATCCAAAAACACCTGAACATGCAGAAATAAAAAGTTGGCATTAATATATATAGATATATACATATTTTTAACACATTTTCCAAGAGATCATTACCCCAGATGTTAGTGAAGTGCCTTGCAAAAGTTTTCACACCCTGTAATTGTTGACACATTGAGTTAAATTATGAACTTTGACATATTTTATGTAAAAAAAACAATTAAACTGATCTGTAAATGAAAAGACTTATTTATTGAAAATTAATAAAAAGTGTTTCATGCTTTTACATTTTTTTTTCTTTATCCTTTGTACTAGAGGGTTTAAAGCAGGATTAGGTTCTAAAACAACAATCTAAGCTGTAGAAACTCATTTAGTCCCAGAAGGCTTGGCGGGAGGAGTGTTGTCCAGATTCCACCTCCGGAGCACCGATTATAATAGAACTCCTGACCAATCGGAACAAGAACCTGCAGCAGCATCAAACCTACCAGAAAAATGTTCAACATTTCTGGTTTGTAACTTTACAAAATGAAAAAAAGCTTCTAAGCTCCTGCAGGGAGTTTCAATACACATTGATCGAGGGAAACTCACTTTATCAGGGTTTCATGTTCCTACAGAGAGAATTTTGTTTCATAATCTTAGATTAAAAAATACCATATTTTGAAATCAAGTGAAAAAAGTAAATAAAAAAATACTGAAGGGAAACTTGGAAAAACGTTTTAATTCGTGGAAACATTTGAGTGACTTTGCTTTTAACTCAAATTTCATTTTAATTTTTTTCATGTTTTTCAAATTATTTAGTTTTATAGATTTTTTGGGTTTTTTTCTAACATTTATTTTATTTTTGAATTTTCGTTTTCAGATCAAGTTTTATGATTTCATTCTTTTCTTTTGATCACATTCACTTCACGTCAGGGGGCGGGCTTTCCTCTGCAGGACGTTATCAACATTTTTATTGGTGAAGAGCGAGCGTTTGTTCTGGGCCTGAAGTGAAGAGAAAGTCGTCTGTAAAATAATTAACCTGGGGCTTTAGTGGAAAGAGGGGTTTGAAAACCTTTGCAAGGCACTTTATGTGGTCAAATCTTCAACCCGCTTTTTTTCTAATCAATTTTTTAGGATTTAAAAAAAAAAAATGGTTAAAAACCCAAATTTAATTGTTGGCTTTTGCATCTCATTCAAAACGAAAAACTAAAAGGTTTATCCACACAAAGCTGAGTAAACCATACGGAGACATTCAAAACTCATTTTTCAAATAAACAAAAACATACAGATACGAGAGAATGAGCTCCTGAGCCTGTGGAGCCGGAATTGATCGTCCTCGATAAACAAAGCAGTTTGTCAAAAAGAAGGCGGTTTCTGGTGAACAAATCTTACAGGAGGTTCATGGTTAGGAAATATCGGACTAAAGCATTCTGATGTCTGATGAGGTATTAGTCTGTTTCCACTGGAGTCCGGCCCACCAGGCGCTCCTCTCGTTTAGTTTAACAATCTGCGGATGACGGGACAGACTTTGGTCTCATTTCATCTCGTTTCTCAGAACCGAACCCGTTCCAGTGAGGGCGGGGCGGCGTGGAGGGACGGTGGTTCCGCCGCCCCTCCACCCAAGGCGGAGGTCAGTCCACATGGCCAGCGGGCTGCGGCGGCCATACCGGACCCCAGCGTGAGGAGGAGCTGCTTTCTGGCACCAGAGACAGCAGGTTGGCAACGAGACGCCACCAGCCTGCTTCATGGCGGGTGGGGGGGGGGATTGAGCAGTTACGGTATGACGGCCAGCTGGCGCTGCGACTTGACAACCACGCAGATGGACGGCGATGAGATCAGGAGGTTTCCTGTGGGTCTTTGTCGTCACTCATCCCAGACGGAGACCCCCCCCCCGTCCCCGTCATGCAGCTACTGTCCCGGGACGTACGGCCAGCTGATGGAGCTTCCGGAGAGCTGCATGTCCCGGATCAGCGTCTCGATGGGGGTCTTTCCGACCAGGCGCATGAAAAAGAGCTGGGAGATGAGGTTGGCGGGGACGGCGCGCAGGGCGGGCAGACGCAGCAGCAGGCGGCCGAAGCGCTGCGGCTGACTCGGGTACTGCATCCGCTCGTACTCCGTCAGCGCCACCTGGGCCTTCTCCTGCAGGGACTCCACGTGGACCGGGTCCGTCAGACCACAGGCATCTGGAGGAGGAAGCGGTTATTTAATAATGTGGGAAGGTTACATAAAGAGTCGTGATGAGCTGAGAGGAACAGACGCAGCATCATCTCTCTTTACTCTCCAACTAAGAAAACAAGCAAACATTTCCCCAGTTAGATCTTTTATCATTACCATCAAAACTTATAAGCTGCACAAAGTTCAGAGCAGTTCCACAGTTTGATCAACAGATGGCGCCGCAGAAAGTCACAGCAATCATTGCTTTTTTTATAAGTTGCTATGAGCAACATGAACTCTAAGCCTGACGTGGACTAAAATCAAACCAAGAGGTTGTTCAAAATGTCATCATTAAATAGATTCGGATTTTTTTAATCAGCTTAAAAATTAATATACATACTTTAATAAAATAGTGTCAGTTAGTTGTTTTTTTAAAAAGCACAGGCAAATGATTATAGATCCAAAACATACGAACGTCTTTCTTCTTCTTTCCTTTAGGTTGAACAGTATTTTCCCATAAAAACGCTCCGTCCGGTTGGTCTCCTGAGCTGAAGTCTATCAGCGGAGGCCATGATAAGTTCTGGTGGTGAAGAAGGACGATGCTTCCTATCGATAGTTTAATGTGGAGATACAACCACACAGCAGCCGGATGATACTACTGGGTAACGATACATGTTCATCAATTCGTCTTTGTGTGATTTGTTCATGTTTTTTTGTGAAAGTCAGACTTGTGCAACATTTGTTATTATTGTGTCATTTTCATCACGTGAATGAAGGAAAAATATTTCCGGACAAATAGCCCGAAAGTTTCTGCTAAAGCTGGAAATGGGAAGATGGTTTACGTCGGTTACCATGGCAACTCAAGATGCATGAGGATTTATTTCTTGTGTGCACTTTATGCAGAATCTCCATAGGAGAGCTTAAGAAATTCTCTACATTTGTGTAACTATTTGTAGTTCTGTAATCCATATTTGACCACCAGCAATTAATGTTGATGTGCCTCAAATAATGACCTCTGTAAGGCTGAAGGCCGCCTGGATTCAGGCCAGCAGTCCGGAGCTCCTCTCCTACAATTAGAGCTACAATTAGAGATATTCAGACTGAGCCCAGTTATCAATCAGCTAATTTGATTCTGACCCCATTCAGTCCAGATTTCAAGGTTAGCACCAGTAATATAATAAAGCCCTCATTAATGGCACGCAGAAAACACGGAGTCACAGTTAGAATTGATCAAAAATGGAACTTGAAATATCGACACCATAGGGAGACTATAAATATCATCGATACTAATCCTGCTGCAAAATCAGATTCATAAAGTGTTGAAGATTTTTATCCAACGGGTGGAAGGAGCTACAGTTAACCAACTTGGAATCAGCTCAAGAACAGGATTTTGGTTCCTCTGTCCTCCCTGTATCAGGTCTGTGCGTTTAAACCCCAAATCTAAACTGCTTTATTTAAATTTCCCTCTGCACCAAGTAGCAGTACGCCGACTGCAGGTTTAGGCCAATTATCGATATTTAAAATCTATGATGATTGAGATTTTTACCCATAACACTTTTCTTTTACTAACTATTGGCTGTGATAAGATCACAAGACGCCTTTAGTGTTTCAGTTTTATCTCCCTGAAAAACAGTTAATCAGTCAAGAATAATAACTGCACTATAATATAATCAAAGTTTAGAGCAGTCAGAGTGGAGGATTTAGAGACGTACATAAGATTGGTTTTAAAAGATCGTCTGATCACAGACGTTCTGCACTGGCACCCAGCATACAGAGGACAGCAGGCTGATGTCAGCCAATCACACGTAGCTGCTGACCAACTACAGCTGGCAGAATCTGCAGCGATCATTTCTTAAACAGTTCGTTTTTTAAACCTCAAATTATTGTTGCAGAGTTTTTTTTTTTTTCCTTTTCATTTAGACGGATTAAACCGCCTCCGACACTAGTTCCCCCCCCACGGACGGCTGTAATGTTAAAAGGTGCTTCCTTCTAGCCGTGTGCATCAGTTCTCCTGCTGTTCCTCCCTCCTCCCTTCTGTGTGTCGCTCACAGTAGATGTAAGGTGACCCAAAGAAAAAGGCCGTGGTTCCGACCAGCTCACTGAGTGTTGAAGCCACAGTCACCTGGTGAGAACAGTGCGATGGCCTTCAGGCAGCTGTACTCGGCGGAGTCCACCTGCAGCCTCATCAGCTTCTCCACCTGGTCCTGGAACATCCTCACCTGGTCCATGAAGGACACCACGCGCTCGGCGGACATGGGCGAAGAGTGGAAGCCAGCGGCGGCCAGCAGGGGCGCCATGTGGAGAGGCAGAGACGACTGAGCCGCGTTCAGGATGAAAAGCTCGCTCCAGCTCAGCCTCAGCAGCGCCACCTGTGGACCGGAGGAAGAGGTCAGTTCTTTTCCCGTGATCTGGGTCCAACGTTTTGAGATTGAAGGAGCTGACCTGGTCTGAAACCGGCAGCTCGGGGAAATACGGGATGTTCCTGGCCCACTCCACGGTGCTGAAGAGCAACCGCGCCGCCAGCTCGCAGATGTTGTCTATTCCCATGGCGTTGTCCGGACCGGCCTGCTGGTTGTACTGGTGACCATATCGACTGTTGGGGTACGGCTCGGCTCGCAACAGCTGGGATATGAGCTCCGACACCGGCTGACCCCCGCCGCCCCCTCCCCCGTTATTGTTACTGTAGAACTCGCCGCTGATGCCGCTGGCGCCACCTATGGGCGTGATGGAGGGACTGAGGCTCGGCTGAGGTGGGATCCGCCCGCGTTGAACTGCTGTAGTTTGGTTGGGGGACAGAGGGGGGAGGGGGAGTGGGGGAGGAGGGAGTGAAACAGGAAGTAGGATTTGGGGAAGTTTGGAGAAGAAACGAAATGTTAAGAAACCGTTTCAGTGTACAACAGATTGTAGAGAAAATAAACGCTGCTATTGAGGCTTTATTTTGTAGGGATGATTTATCTCAGTTTATCACAGTTCCGGCTAACGTTAGCTGTTGATCAGGAAAACTGGGTCAGCCTTTCTGCTACAGCACTGGTTTAAATCCTTCTTGAAGGAAAGGGACTTTAAGTCAGAAGGTTACTTTAAATCAGAAACAGAAAAAAAAGAAAAAAAAACACACGGCGTTCCACAAGGGTCCATCTTAGGGCCCCCACCATTCAGTATCTACAGGCTCCCCTGTACGTTGTTATGTCACCAGGTGACTATGAACCCATTTCAGCTCTGGGTAAAAGCAGAGAAGAAATAAATGTCCGAGTGGAACAAAACATTCTCTGTTTGAATTAAAACAAAACAGCTTTTAGACCAAAGAAGAGTGTTTAAAGTTAGCATGCAGCTCCAATTAATCCAGACCTGAACCTTCAGAGGCTCATAAAGACAGGAACAAACTGGGTCTTCTGTCACCTAAAGATCTTCCCCAGGATTATGAACCATGAAAAACTAATTCCTGCTTCGTTCATCTTTAGTAGAATTGATCACAGCAGCAGCGTCTTCACAGGTCTTCCAAGTGGATCTGACAGCTGCAGCTGATCCAGAATACTGCTGCCTGTGTCCTCACTAGAACTAAGAAAGTGGAGAACATTCCACTGGCTCCTCAAATCTTAGAGAATAGACTTTAAAATCCTTCTGATAGTCTGTAAATCATTAAATAGCTCAGAACCAAAATATATTACAGACCGGTTGGCAGGGAATCAACAGCCAGACCTCTCAGGTCTTCTGGCTCTAATCTACTCTGCAGAACCAGAACCAAACGTGGTGAAGCAGCTTTTAGTTCTTATGCTCCAATAACTTAGAATAAACCACCAGAAAACTGGAGAAGTGATGAAACCTTAAATGGCTTTAAATCCAGATTATTCAGAGACGACTTTAACTAAACATTACAAGTTTTCAGTCCAACTTACCTGCTATCATCAATCATTTTATCTTTCTTTTCATGTAACCATCTAATTTTAATCATTTTTATTATTAACGTAGCCTTTAAGCAATTTACTTTTTTCCTCATGTGCAACACTTGCTGTTTCTATCAGGAAAACAAAATCACTACGACGTGCTGTGAGCGTCAGCACCAGAGCCGAGAGGAGAGGGTGGATTACTCCCCTGTTCATTCATGTGCTGAGCTTATGTAAGGATGAGCTCAACTAGACTCCTAAACAGGAACGCTGCAGAGAACCCGACCCCTGACCCCCCGTGGAGGTGCTGCAGCAAGGAGAATTTTTCCACAGGGAGCCGGAATGTGTCTCGTTAGGATGTTTTATAATCTGTGATTAGGAAAGAAGGAAGCGACTAAACACAGAGAGAGGGGGGGGGGGAGTGAACAAACCTTAACCTGCATTTTAAGAGAATAAAATCCTAAAGAAAAACAAAAGTCTAAAGTGGAAAAATAGTGTGTGGAAATAAACACTGCAGCTTCCACTGGATTCAAAGAGAGAGCAGCAGCCGGGGGGGGGGCCCCTCCTTTAACACACTTGGTTTGTTAATCATCAGTGAGACCAGATTTACATCCTGTTGAGTGAATTTTGTTTCACAATAATTAAAAGCAAAAAGCTGCAATCCAGGAAAGGAAAAACTAATTGGTGAAAAAGCTTTTCAGAGAAACTTTGATGTTTTCTCTTTTTCAATGAATTTTTTTGACATTTCATTTTTTCTGTATTTTAAGGATTTTTATATTTTCACATTTCTATTTTTCAGATTGAGTTTTCTGAATTCTCTTCATTTTAAGGCCAATACAAACTCTCACTGTAGACCAATAAAATGCTGCTAAAGTCCACGCAGACCAATAGTAACACGGCCTCTGTTATCACTTCAGAGAAAAGGCCTCTAGAAGTGAAGAGAACATGATCTAGAAAAAGGAACTAAAAAATAATGACATTCTTAAAACTTAAAATATATTTTTTAAACAGCCTTCTTATTTGGCCCTGTACAACACCTCAGTAGTTCAGCATCTATAAGCATGCAGCCCATTTTCCTGAATGTACTTCGGGGTCAGAAGTTCCCGCGCTGTTTCTGTGGATGTGACGTAAATGGGTCCAACCTGGTAAACAATCAGAAGCAACCTGCATCCAACTTAACTCAGGACCAAACTTAAAGGACCAAAAACAAAGCCGTGAAGTACGAGTGTGAGCTATGAGAACGAGCAGAGGAGTGCTGCAGTTCTGTACTTTAGCCACAGGTGGCAGTATCATTAGAAAACGCCACAATGTTTCTAACTTAACAAAAAGAGAAATTTATATGAAGATATTTTATTTTTTTGGATGGCAAACGAAATTAAATGTGCGGGAACTCCAAAAGTAGAGGCATACGTTCTTTGAAAAAGGTACAAAGTTATAATAAATACCACCATATTGAAAGTTATAACACCAACACAGTTTGAAATTTATTATTGAAACAAAGAGATTTAAAGGCTTTTTTTTTAGGCAGCTACAACCGGAGAGAGTTTGACACCACTGGCTCAAACTCAGGGACGCTCAAGTCCAGTCCTCCTTAACTCCCATCCTGTAACCTTTAGTCACGTCTCTTCTCTAACACACCTGAATCTAAAGCCTCAGTCCCCCTATGTAGTTCAGCAGAGGTTTGGTAACGAGCCACTCATTTGATCTTTTTTAGTCCCTTGATTGAACCACGTTGACCTCAATCAGCTCCACAGTTACATGTGCCCCCCCCCATTGGGATCTAAGCCGTGGTTCCCGGGGGAGTTACCTTCTTTTCTCATGCCGACGCGGAAACATTTCTTCAGACGGCAGTACTGGCACTGGTTCCTGTGGTGCTGGTCGATCTGACACTCCCTGTTGGACCTGTTGGAAAACATCAGAATAAAAACCATTACATGTGGATCCTGAGATGGGAAGGATGTAGAAAGGCTCATTTAGACAGCAAAGCGTTTCCCTTTTCCTGCCTTGCATGAAAGACAAGTTTGTCTGTTGAGGTTAAATTTATGCGAGATGAAATCCAAGGGATGGAAAGAAAAAGCTGCATGTTGTAGAGCAGCCATGTGTAGCGGAATAAATCAACTAGTTAGATGAGCCGGTTTTACTCCATGATCAGCTACGCAACCGAAACTTATCGATGATAATTATTTTATTTGGAAAACAGAAACAGCTGTGATGCTACAGATAAGAACGTCACTTTTATTTGATTTATTTGCACTGATATGTATTGAGCAGTTTTCTACCCTTTGGTTGCAAAATAACCAAAACAAGCAGGAAGTAGATGGAAATAAATGTTGGTTGTTAGTATCGACCCGGTTTAACCAACAGAACTGATTCTAACGTTGAAGGTTTTGTGTCCTGCTTCTTTAAACCCACTAAAGTCAACTATAAGCATTTATATTATGAAACGTGACCCTTGACACCATGCAGCATTCATTTCATTTTCTGCTGCTTTTGCAGCTCCGCTGTGGGAAAGACATCGTCCTAGATACAGTTTTAGTTTCCATACGATACAATAAGTATTAACTGATACCGATATTGATCTAATAGAAAATCACCATGAATCATTAACACTTCCACTGTTTAATGTGGACGTGTGTCAGAAAATGCTGGAGAACAATAGTCGTCAACAACAGGTGTGAGATCAACTGACCCATTTATTATGAAGCCAAAACTTTAAAATGAAACAGAATTGCTGCTGATTAAAGTTTGGGTTCATAATAAATGAGTCTTTTTGAATAATAAGATAAATAAATGAGTGGATATCAGTGCCACATCACTTCTCTAGGAAAGCTTCAGGTCCAACAGCAGAAAAAAGGAAATTTAATGACTTGGACATTCGTTAAAAAAAGAAGAGTTTCTGTTAGCGGACGCATCAGCTGCTAACAGAACCAGTTGTTCTCAGCTGTGAGCAGCAACGTTCAGCTTCCTGTTTCACATCACCGCTCTTTGATTACATAAGGTGGGCATGTTGTTTATTTCTTCTTCTTCTCTTCCACACCCATCTCTCTTTCCTTTTATTTTGTCCAAACAAACACTGACCACAAGCTGTTTCGCCTTGACGCAGGTTTTTTATGAAATCTTCTGAACCTAAATGGCTGCTCTACCTTTGCCTGGATGTGACCACCAGTCAGGGCAGGCAGGTGAGAGCAGCTGTGGCTGTTTTCATAGCCTCGACCCGAAGGCTTCAGACAGACAGGTAACATAAGCAGGTAAAAGAAGTAATAAAAAAAAAATGTGTCTGAGGCCGTTATTCAAATTCCAGTAAAATGATTTTGCTGTATTTTTACAAAGGGCTGTTTAATTAAATTGAAACAATTCTTGGAGTATCCATTTAACTTCATTACTAATTAAATATGTCTATGTTTATGTGCAACTGTACTCTTTTGATTTATTGGTCCATGTACTGCCGTCTACTTCTACTGGGGACGGGTTCATAGGGGGTTATTAGACTCTGAGAGCTTTTATCTGTTGGTATGAATGTTGTGTTTTGTTTATTTTATCACATTTTTAGTGGATTCTGTTTGTGTCATCTACAAAATCATTGTTTGTGCTAAAGAACCCCTCAAAAATGAGAAGCTTCATCAATAAATTTCAATTGGTTCCATCCAGACAATAATAACTTCTGCTTATAAAGACATTCTTCTCGTGGTGTAATGTTAACAGCGCCCACTAAAGGGCGCCACCGTTCATTCTTAAGTGGAGCATCACTGACATTTGCTGGAGTAGAACCATAAGTCGATCCAGATTATTTCCTCTGTTTAATGATGCCAATGGATAAACTCCTTCAGTTATCACCTAAATAGGCCCATGAAGCCGTGCAGTTTGGAGAAGCAGGGTAACGATGCGAGGATAGAACCGTGAAGAGATTCGGCTAAATGTTTGTACCATGAAACAAAAAGACATCCTTGCTGTTAGCATGGTAGATGGAGAAGCTTTTTAAAGGAGCAAAGTTTTAACATTCCTCTGAGAACAACCGGAACCACCCAATTAAAAGCTCTGCTAACAGCATCAATGCTCTTAATGATAAATTGCCTTAAAAACAGCGAGCTATGTCACAGTTAGCATCCACTTCAATGGAATCAAGTAGCAAATAGCCTGACAGTATGTCAGAGCGATATACCCTGTCTGTTTATGATAGTTTTATTTCTTTGCACATTGGAAAATCACGAGTGTTTCACATATTATATGAATCTTTTTTTATTTAGTAATTTTGTTACATCATCTGAGTTTATTCATGTGTAAGAAAGCATTTTTTTTTGTTTGTTTATTCAGCCAGAATTTTATACAGGTGGAAAAATTAATTGTTAAAATATAATCATGTTCTTTTTTCCATTTAGCAAACTGCAAAAAAATATTTAGCTCTTCATGTCATTTAAAGATCTTCCTGATGCAAAAGAAAGATCTTTTTTTTTTTTAGGAAAATTGCCGTTTATAAAGAAATTGTAAGTTTATCGACAGGATGAATCCATTAATTGATAACTTGCATCCTTACTTCATTTTAAATGTTGGGTGTAAATACTGTAACGCTGGTGTTCCTACTCAGGGTTATCATTGTATAAATTTCACGTCAGGTCCGTCTTGCTATGTTAGGTACTAAGACCCACTAATTGGTTCCTGTAACTACAGATTTTTTATTTGACTGGGCTTTCAAAATGTTTTCCCAAAAAAATGGTACAACTTTTTCATAGAGCTAATAGTAAAAGCGGCTCAGGTTATCCTAAACTATCTCTATAGATATGCTGCTATAGGCGTAGCCTGCTGGAGGACATGGTGACCACTTTCTATCATTCTGCTTTATTCTATCACTAGTCTCCCATTCTTTTCATTTGTTAGTTCACGCCCTAACTTTTTGTTCTCTAAGCCTGTTCTCATCTGGTCTGTTCCCGTTTGGCTTTCAGCTAGGCTGCTGTCAACAACACCTTTTATTATAGAGGATACAGTTGGGCCTGTTTTTCAGTGCTTAATCCGCTTTCATCACTTTTGAAATGAAAACTGGCTCAGAAGCTCATTTGCCAAACAGTTTCTTTCTTTGATGGAGCCACCTTTGGAGCTAGTTTACCTTTTCTAACGCAGCAAGATTAATTTATAAATCAGTGCTTCTCTGTTCCTTTTGCATGTCTAATTCGGCCTCATTGAACCCCCAGTCTGCCTCGTCAGTAGGCCGCTCACTCTGAACACGATTCTGGTTCTGCTGGAGGTTTCTTCCCATTAAAGAGAGTTTTTCCTCTCCACTGTTTCGGCATGCTTGCTCTGCGTGAGGGTTTCCTGCAGATTCAACAGCACAATGCCAGTGAATGTCCAGCGTCTCTACCTGCTCATCCAGGAGGAGGCAATGCTGTAAAGCTAATGACTGGATGCAAATAGCAACTTTTGACCAATCTGACAAGAGGATCTGATTTAATTGTCTTTGTTAAGAGCCTTTAGATGATGTGCTCTGAAGTGTTGCCATAGAAATAAAATGAATTGAATTAAACCAAGTAAAACTATAAATTCTTGTTGAGACATTTTCCTCTGTAGAAAACATGCAGAAAAGTTTTTCCACCAGCAGCCTGAAACCAGTAGTTCATGTTAGTCATATTCATTATTAATAATTCATTATGAAAGCAACTACCCCCCCCCCCCCCCAGCTCCATGGTGGAGTTTAGTAATACGGTCACACAGCGAAGCTTGTCTACAACCTACAGGTCAAACAAATCCCCCAAAAAACTTCTGTTTTTTAATTTTCTCGGCCCACTTTCATAAACTGAAAGGTAGCTTTGAGGCGTCAGGTGATGCTCATCATTAGATGTGCCCTTAAGGCCAAAACCACAATGATAGAAGTCCTGTTCTGAACTGGAAAATTGCAAAAATCCACTTTGAAAAATAATAAATAAAATAATTATAACAATAGGAATATTTTAAGTTCAATGTGAAAAATTCCCTCAGCTGAAGGTGACTTTTCTTCTTCTTTTTTTCTGACCGGCACACAGAGATTTTCCTAGATGTCCTCAAAGGTGACATCAACCTTATTCGTTTACATGTTGAAGTTATGAACAACTCATTGATTCTGACCTGTGAGGTTCCCCATAGCTGACCTTTAGGCCCACTTTGTATTTTCATCTTACATTCTTCCTTTAGCACAGGGGTTCCTGAACATTTTAGGCTGTGGCCCCCAAAATAACAGACCTAGACTGTCGACACGCAGGAATACATATAGTTTAGGGCTGCACATAAAGATTATTTTGCCAATTTATAACCTGTTGATTATTTTTTTGAATAATAATCAGATTGCAAAAGGCACCTTAAAGAAGATTTTATACAGATTGTAAACCTTGTGGAGTCGAAGTGCTCTGGACAGAGCATATTCATGGACGAAAAGGGATTTTCATCCAAAATGCAAAAATGTTATTTTTTCAATATTTTTTCATAATTATTGCTATGAGTTGGCCGTTATTTGCAACCAATCGTACGATAGAGTCTCTATACTGTGGTTATTGACTAATCTATTTATTAGTAAACGATTATTCAAATATCCAGTTATTCACGATTTATGATTGGTTTAGCCCTGATAAAGTTAATTCACTCTACATTTAGATAATAAAAACTGAAAGTAATTCACTTTTAATAAATCCATTTTAATAACATTTAAAATTCCTTTGTGTATGCCCATTGGATTATTAAATGAGACAATGAGCATTTTATAGTTTAACTGCTTATTTAACGTACTATACAAATAAATAAATGTTGGATTTACTTATGTCATGGTACATTGAATTATTCTTTGACACATTTTGCCCCTCCATATTAGAGATAATCTGATGAAATTGGCTAGCAAATATTTTTTTGTTCCGTGCATGCATCCAGGATTTATTAGAAAGGTCATCAGACATGCCTTAATTTCACCTTAAGCTTATGCTGCTCATGCCCTTTATTTTATTTCCATTGCTAATGTTTTTTATACTTATGAATAAATATTTAGTTACAGCTGAGACCCGTGTAACGTTTGTCATCCTCTGTCTTTCACTATAGATGTGATCTTTGCGTGCAACATAACTGAACAAATCTCACTGCATAATCTGAGTTATTCATTTTTGTTTTAAATCAGGATAAACAGTTATGTTTTGTTTAGTTATGAAGCTATGAAATATTATTCTACATTTTTCCGTGGTTCACCATTAAGTTAAAAAATACTTTAGTTTGCCATTGAATTAAACTGAACATCAAAAAGAGCAGAGTGTCAATAACAATACAACTCCCATGATGCATCGCGTCACCTGCATGTGTAGCTGAGGTTACGCCTCACGCTCCTCTTGAAGAAGCTCTTGCACCCCTCGCAGGTAAACACGCCGTAGTGTTTCCCGCTGGACTTGTCCCCGCACACCACGCAGTCCACCACGCAGGCCTTGTCCTCGTCCCCAGCCTCCATGTCGCTGCCCCCGGCTTGCGGGGAGCCGTCTTCCTCATCCCCCCGCAGGTAGCCCTTGTCCCCCAGCCCGTTGGTGCCCCCGTTGGGATCTCCCCAGCCCCCACTCACCATGGCCATCGCTTGGTTACCGAGTCAGCGCGGAAGAAAATGGGGCCAGACAGCCGAGGTTTCTGGATGCGGTCATAAAAGAGCCCAGAGTCCGGACGGTGCTGTGCGTGTTTGTTCTCCTTCTCTGGTTTAACACGTCTTCAGCTTCAGTTTGTCTTCATTTAGTAACTAACTTAAGCCAAACACGAACCCAACTAGTAGGATGGGAAGTCTGCAGACTAAAAAAGCAGCTTTAGCAGTAAAAAGTGGGGCCGTTTAGGCGTAAAAAAATGTTGAGGCCCCGCCCACTTCACTATGACCTGGAAATAGAGTGGAGTCGGTGGGGCAACTTTTAGTTTGGCATTCCTTTGGACTTCAACGCCTCGGTAGCCCTCAGCTTCGGTTTATCCGCTGTTGTCCCATAAGAAGGGAGAAACACCGCAGTCCGACAACCTTCAACAAGACAAACAGAGTTTGTGTGAAAGCGTCCTTAGAGACAGACATGTTTACAGACTGAGGACGGCAGGCGGTCTGACTGCTGTTCTGAGTCCATTCGTCTCACCAGCAGTAATGGCTGAAAAAAAGGACCTCAGCGCGGCTCGCCTCAGCACATGCCTGGGGAGCGTCTGACCGCCCCCCTAAAGCAGCCCATACCACACAGGAAAAAACAAACAAACAGAAAATACGTAACCTTACCTCAACAAAAAGAGTTTGCCAACTGTCTTTGGTTTCTGTAGTCGAAAGAAAGACGTTTCTTTTATTTAATCGTGTTATATCCTCCTTGAGAGTACAGCCCCACTGTTCTGCAGCGATCCAGTCTGAGGCTTAAGCAGCATTCTGAGGAGATTACATACAGAAAAACACAGGGAACATGTCCCTGTTCGTTCAATCGTTGCCTTCTGTTCTCTTCTTCGCCGGATACAGATGCTGCTGCGGAGGGTGAAGGCGACGCGGACCGCCCGCGGCTTGTGCTCGCATCCAAAACACTCAATCAGATCATCGCACACGAGGAAGCGCAGCCGAGCCACTGGCTGCTGCGTGGGTCCGCTCGGCTCTGACGGGATCCTCGGGGCTGCTTTCTTCCTCACACTGAAAAATCAGATTAAAGGAGAGCTCTTTGCTCAGCTCTAATCCCTGTGGATGATCTCCAGTCAGGCACCCATGCAGGTTCTCCCTCAGTCCTTTGTCAGTGTTTGCCCACCAAGAACTAATGACTTGCGGCCTAGCCTTGTATACTGTTTTCCCATGTGTGTGTGAGTGTGTGTGTGTGTGTGTGTGTGTGTGTATCTCTGTGTGAAGCCTTTTTTTTCCTCCCTATGGCTCAGGAGGAGGGGAGGGCTGGATGGCGACAAGAAATGGGTGCTCCTCTCCCCCCCCTCTGCCTCTCTCTGGTGCCCAAATCAGATTATAATTTGAAATGCCCCAAGAAGCAAAACACTGTTTGGATTTCTGTGCATCTCTCTCCTTTTTCCTCCAACCTATTTGTGTGTTGGAGAGGGATCCAGCAAACAGAGGCAAAGGGAGGGTGCAGGAGTGTATGCAGAGGGGGAGGGGGGACTTTGTGTGTCTGTGTGTGTATGTGTGTGTGCTCCCAGGGATTTGACACTGCTATTCAAGCCCTGTGGTTACCATGGTGCCGGCTGCCTTATATGGCCATTAGAGTCAAAGAGCAAAAGAGAGTGGGCTGTGTGGGTCAGCATACATGCACAAAACACACACACACAGATGAAGAATGCGGAGGATATCTCTCATCAGAGATGCAGAGAGAGTGACCCCAAAGACCTTAGAAACCACCTCAAACAGCCCTAGATTACTGCAAAATCCTGCAGCCAGGAAAAAACCCACACCTTTTCCCTGATGTTTGCCTTTTGGATGGAAGGGAATGAAATACTGCGTGTGAATGCTTCAAGACGAGCAACAGTCTAGTCAGTAACAAAAGGTGGTGAACTTTAATTCTCGACACCCACACACTGGTGCATCTTGTCCTGCTTACAGATGATGAGAGAACCCGCTTCCCTTCTGCTTATTGTTTGGGGAAAATAAAGGTTATCGCGACGTGGCCAGCTGCAGATCTCTCAAAAGGCCCCCCTGTCTCAGCACTTTGTGAAGCGCGTGGTGATTTGTGTTTTGAGGTTAACCCAGGAGGTCAAGCTGACTTTCACACACTCTTTGCCACGCTAAAAAGCCCAGGGTCAAATGCAGATAAAGGGGAGGAGAAGACGCACAGCAACCACGGATAAGAGCTTTAAGAGATAAGTGATGAATCTGCTTGTAAATGTGCAGCTTACTGGGCTGAACTGTTGGAGGAGGAGGGAGTGTAGACACATGACTGTCTCAGTCCTACGAGCGACTGCACGAATACATCTGATTGTTTAAGCTCTATAGTCCTTTCTCTTGTTTTAAATCTCAGCCACTTTTAGAGCATTCCTTAATGCAAACGGAGCCTCATCCCCCGCATAGCAACATGCGAAGAGAAGCTTTGTCCAGTCTATTGGGCTGCTAATAGGTCAACAGGGGGTTGTCTGTGTGTGCCTTAATTGGAGAAAGGGTGTTTAATTAGGCTTCTGTGCTTGCTTTTGTTACTTCTTCTCTTGAAAACGATTAGGGTTGTCAAATAGGTGGTACTTAGTTTTAAGAGACAGATTGTTTGTGTGTGTAAGGAGATTGAATATTTAGCAGGACTGTAAATCAGGCTTTAAATATGAATTAAAAAATGTTATTTACTGATTACTTTCTGGAGCAATCGCAAAGGGTTATCTAGTGCAACCCTGATTTTCAAAGAAACTGAATATGACAGAACATTTTTTTCAAAAAAAGGTTGAACATTTTTTTTTTGCAGACACTCTACCAGACACAACAAATAGTTGCTTGGCTGCTTAATGGAGGGACGGGACATGGACACTTCGTACTGCCCATGCATTTAAAATTTTGTTCAGGTTAGTTAGGTGAATAAATATTACCTCCAAACAGCAGGAGTCTCAGGTTTTATTTTTTTATTGTTTTTGACCTGATAAAGTCCAAAATGTGCACTTTAAAAAAAAGACAGCTACAAGGTAAGCTCCTCCAAGCCAGTAGGTGGAGCACTCCCACTCGCCTGCCCCCAACTCGCTGTAAGTAACAGAAAGAGGCGGTGACTTTTCATCGAAAAGTCGACTTGTCAACAAGTCCCCTTAATTAAACTGAGTCGACTGACACCTCGGAAGTTGCCCCCAAGTCCCACCCCCAACCCCCCACCCGCGGTGGGTGTGGCAAACCTGGTCTCTTATTGGCTTATTCAATGGGTTTAGTATAGCATACAAGAAAAAAGCTAGAATAGACCAACCTGATATAACCAAGGTTGGCAACAAGTCATACTGTACTTTTATTTGATCACTTTTATGTGAATGGAGTAGATATTGTAAGTTTTAGTTCTTTCTGGTCCCTTTTAATAACAGTTTTGGTTGTTACACGGATTAGTTATGAATGAATGAGTTCTGTTGTGTTAATTGACTGAAATAAATAAATAAACCAGTTACTTCAGAAGCATTCAGTTCAAAGATTCACCACCTACTCCATAAGCTGTGGAGCCTTTTTCTGATTGGTTGTTGTTGAGCAGCAAAAAGTTCAGATTTGCCGACTCAAGCGTCGGCTGCTTGTGAAGCACGCTCAGATATGCTAACGACCCGCTGCTCGAGGTGCTTCAAGATGCGCTGCTGCAGCTGCTCAGGCGCTGCAGGACCTTTAGGTGCACCTTAATAGACTTTGCAAGTAAACTGGCTGCTTCAGCTGCTAAAGGCGCATTCCTTAATGCAGATCACCCCCCACAACCAGGCTTAATGTGATGTGATCATACAAGGAGGCATTGACTTGACTCCAACTTTTACTGTCATCTTGTCGACTTAGAAAAATCACAACTTGTTGATGCCCTAAAGGGGACAGACCACATGACAGAGTCATACCATATATAAAAATAGTACCATTGCACTCTGGAAAAGATGGTGACTCTGTTTCCTATTCCAGCTGCTGTTTGTCATTTTTTCCTTCAAGCTTTATTTGTTACGACTGTTAAAACATAATAATAAAGGAGGAGCGTATTGGAGACACAGTTTTGTTTAATCAAAAAGGCAGATTGAAAAATACTTTGACTTAGAATTAAGTAAATAATGCTCCTCAGATGTTTGAAGGTGGTTTTTAAAAAAGCTATTTTAATTTAGCCCTTAAAAGGACTTTCCAATCATTCATCATTTGTCCTCCTCTTGTAGCTTCCACAGCTGTCCCGGGGAAGCTGCCATCTCAGCCCAGCTCTGGCAGAGCTCTGGAGTAAATTTCTTCTCATTGTAATTTCATGTTGTCATTTTGTATTCTAACATCTACCATGGCGCTGTTCCTGTAAAAGAAGTTGTACTACTTTTCTCTAATCCCATTACATTCTTGTACAACTTGCATTTTCTATTCCACATTATTCATTTCCAAATGTTTTTATGTCAACTGTATGTCTGTAAATGTGTAAAACTTAATCACCAGAGCTAAATCCTCATATGTGTAAAACACTGCTTGTTTATAAGTCTTTTTCTGATCCCAACACTCAGGATGAATGTTTGTTGTAAATTGTTGTTGTTACAGTTCTTTACTTTCAACTGAAACCACTGGGTCTGAACAGACCCTTAGGTATGTTTAACCAATGACCTGAAATAAGCTAGTTATTTCTGCATTTTTATCTATTCACCAATCACTTCCACCCTAATTCACAGTGATAATGCTACAGACAGCTCTGCATCCTAATCCTGGCCATCCACTGCAAAACCAAAAGTAAAGCCAAAATTATGAAGGCTACAGAAGCTGTGTTGCTGTTGACATGTCTTGTCATCACTTTTGAGTTATTTTTACTCTCAGTTTTAAAGGCAAGAATATTTGAGACTATTCAAAGCACTTATATTTGAAAGACAGTCGGACCCTTTAATGTCAGAATTCTTCCAAAAGAGAACAGGATACTCTTACAAGCAGTTTTATTTAAAAAAATACACGTAAACTGCTCCAGTGTGCATTTTAAACGCTTGAAGCATGCATTCTCATATACTCGCGTGGGGACCTGTTTCTGTGTGTTCCTGTCAACGTTATTTAGCATTGAGTGAGGAACCAATCGGAAAAAAGAAAATAATATTTACACCTAAAGGTGGACCTTGGCCATTTAGACTGTTGTAAAAACATAACAAAAAGGTTGTAAACATAACCCTTGTCAGCAAATAGCAACTGCTGTTAGTTTATCTGAAGAATTTGTTCATGAAGAGATCCGATTTTCTCTGGAGATCATTTTGATTTCAAGGCTCTAAATTCCCACTAGATCTCCAACATGCTAGCAGCTATCTTACAAAGAAACACCTAAATCGGTTATTCTCTGGCAAAGAGGCAGTTATGAGGGAAGCAGCTTACAGCAGCAGAAAAAGATAAGGACAGCAGTCTTCATCCAGATCTAAAACACAAATGTAATTCCATATCTGCACACAGTAGCCTGCTTTATTCCTTTTCTTCATTTATTATTTATCAGTCATTTTCTTTGTTGCAGCTATTTCTATATTTGGCCTCCCAGTGGAAGTGAGGCAGCAATGAGTACAAAACATGTTAAATTGCTCATAACATTTGGGTCTGCCTTTATCCACAATCGTTATCTTGACTGTTAACATCGGCCGTTTATGTTGAGTCTTTTTCTTATTGTTAGGAGTGTGTAGCTTTACATTAAAGTCATTATTTCTTGTGTCTTTGTTTAGTTGTTTTTTTTTACCTTTTACTTCTGTGAACCGTCTGAAAGAGGGAGACAATGAATGAGTCAGTGCGTGGCAAAGGAAGCATTAAATGTTAGGTGACAAAGCTTGATCTCTTCATCGAAATATTGCATATCTTATATGTAAAGTGAATTGAACAAAAAAACAAACAAAAAATCTTAACAGTCTTAGCAGAGACTCCTAGATTTCCCTCTCCACAGACACCTCCTCCAGCAGAGCTAGGTCGTCCCCTGGACCTCCTCCCAGGGGGACGTTCCTGGAACACCGCCCTAGGGAGGCGTCCAGCGGACATCTGAAAAAGATGTCCAAGCCTCCTCAGCTGACTCCTCTCGATGTGAAGGAGAAGCAGCTCTATTCCGAGCCTCTCCTGAATGACAGAGTATCTTACCCTATCTTCAAGGGAGAGCCCAGCCACCCTACAGAGAAAGCTAATTTCAAAGGCTTGCATCCAGGATCTCGTTCTTTTGGTCATGATCCAGATTTCATGACCACAGGTGAGAATAGGAACGTAGACCGACCGGTAAATCAAGTGCTTTGCCTTTTCGCTCAGCTCTATCTTCACAATGACAGACCGGTGCAGCGTCTGCATTATAGCGGCAGCTGCACCCATCCGTCTATCAATCTCCCGCTCCATTCTCCCCTCACTTGTGAACAGGATCCCAAGATACTTGAATATGTCATCAATATTCTGCAAAAAGTAAAAACACGCAATAAGTACTCCCAGCTTTATTTCATACAGATGCTCAAAAACTACTCCTCATGCGCATGTTTACCGTTTTAAATGTGCTAATGGAATACCACGGGACCCCAATATATCCCACTCGCGAGTGCCTATTCCTATTTTGCGCGCGTGTGGATTGATTTCTACTTGCGTGCAGCTTCCCTCCTCACGTGTGGACATATTTCTGTGCGCTCGTGTCAACATTTTTGTCACTTTGAACGTGTTACCCTACTGGACAAAACAAACCCGCCTGTGATTGGCTACTACCCCAGGAAATGGTAACCGAGAACTACAGACCTGACATGTTGGGTTTCAAATGCTTAGCCCACATGCAGAACACAACACAGGAGAAGAGTAATCAGATTAAGATATTTATTTTCCAGATGTCACATTAATAAGGAACGTGTAAGGATGAATGGTCCCAGGGAAATACAACGGCCTGCGTACTTGGATTTCGACAGCTCAATAGGTAGTGAGTTCAGGGAACGTAGGAAACAACTAGCAGAGAGAGGATCCGTTTACTGCTTACTTGTACTTGATGGCTTCTGAGCTTTGGAGGAGAATCTGATCATGTCCGGGGTCTGGGTTTCTTGAGGGTTTAGAGGCAATGGAGGAGAGTGGTGGAGAACAAGCGAGAGGGCTCAGGTTCGGCGGAGACACAGAGGAGAACTTGACCACCAGCCGTAGGATCCGGAAAATGCTTGGAAACAACGAAGAGGTGAGTATAGAAACTCGGGGAAACCAATGGGTATCATCCACGGCGTCACGAAGGAAGGTTGAGAAACCAGAAATGAGCCAGGGTCTCTCCAGAGGATCCAGGTCGACTGGGAAACCACCTGAAGACAGCAGATGATACAGAATAATCACAAGGAGTTCTAGGAACACTGGAAAATGCAGAGACTAGGTCATTGGGCTCAGAGGTACCGAGGTTGTCATGATCCGCGGTCTCCTGCCTCTGTGTGGTTTTGTTCCTGCGCGCCTTGTTCTCCCTTCCTCCACCAGGTGGCACCAGGTCTCGGCTGTGGTGCCGTGTTGGCTTCACAGCTGAACTCCATCAAGGCTCATTAGCTGGAGCATAAGAAGAGTTTCCTGTCTGATCATCACTGCTGAGTGTTTGCCAGTAATGGTATCATTAGGCCTCCTGAGCGTGTCTCTGTGATTTGTTTCTCGTTGTCTTGAACTTACCAGTTCCTCTGTTTCCTCGTTGCCTTCAGGTGTTCCTCCGTGCTCTTGGACTCACCAGTCAGATCCAGTGCTCCAAGATTCACCTCCTCCGTTGTCTAAACCTTCTCCTGGTTCCCACGTCTGGCAGTCTGAAAACTCTTCCGTGTCTCCGACTACTCTGAGCCAACCTGTCCGCTCCCCTGCCTCACCACTCCGAAGCTCTGAACCACAAAGAGACTCTATTTCCCGGACAACACGTACTCCCCCTCCAAGACTCTGAACTATCTTCCAAGAGTAAGCAAACAAATCCAGTCGATTCAGTTCTCCTGATTCCCACGACCCCTGAACTCACCGCTCTGCTTCTCCCTCTAGTGATTACTGCTTCCTGTGTCAGCCGGTTCCCTTTGGACTCCTTGTTTGGGCAGTTTAGTCTGCCGCTAGCTAAGTTAATAAAACTCTGTCAACTTTTAACGCTCTCTTGTCTTGGTGTTCTGCATGTGGGCTAAACATATTAAACCCAACATGACAGAACACTCAGCCAAACAAACTAGCCCAGCAGACGCCTTTCAGAGAGCGTTGTCAGAACAACAAACGCTTTTACAGACGCATGACCAAGCTCTGAGGGAAGTCAGCCGGATGCAACCCAAAAAGAACCAACTGCTGACTGAGCTAACCCCGTCGTCTACAGGGTTCTGGTCCACAACCAGCTTATGCCCCTGCACCAATGGCTCCTGCTGCCTTCTCTAGCATTCGTCCACCGGTTCCGGAGAGGTTCTCAGGTGAGCCTAGCAAATGCAATGCTTTCCTCCTGCAAGTTTCGATAATTTTTAATCACTCTCCAGAAAGCTTCCTTCATGACAACCCTAGAATCGCTTTTGTTCTCTCCTTGTTATCTGGACGAGCTTTGTCCTGGGCCCGATTCCCGTTAACAATTTTGGTGTGTCTTTTGACGAGTTTATCAGAGAGTTTAAACAAGTCTTCGGTCATGATGCCGACCGTTACTTTAATTCGCGCGAATTGAGAAATGAAAAACAGGGAAATAGGTCTGTAGCTGACTTTGCTATTGACTTCCGTATTAAGGCTGCTGCCTCAGGCTGGAACACTGCCGCTCTAATGAGTACCTTCTACCATGCCCTGAACGATGAAATTAAGGACAAATTGGCTTCACTGGACACAGAGCCCATGCAGGTTGGGCGTACCAGGCTGACACCTGAGGAACGACAACGGCGGGTGTCGGGCCGCCTGTGATATATATTGTGGTTCCCCCGGGCAACTGCCCGTTTAACTGCCCGGTCCAGTTAAACTTCCAGGTCCACCTATAGAAGCGAGGAGGATGGTGGACCAACCCAGTGAACAAGACTCTCCTCTATTTGTGTTACCAGCTTCCATCCTCATTTGTTCCCAGTCTTTCCAGTTCTCCGCTCTAATTGACTCTGGCTGCGAGCGCAATTTAATGGATGAGAGCCTTACTCGTCAGTTGGGCCTTGAGACCGAACCTTTGCCTGTTCCGCTCCGAGTCTCCGCTCTTGACGGGAAGAAGCTTCCCCAAATAACTCATAAAACAAAACCACTCCATCTAACCATATCCGGGAACCATACAGAACATATTTCTTTCTTTGTTTTTTCTTGAGCCAATCCTCCCATTATTCTCAGCTTCAGTTGGTTGCAGCTCCATAACCCACAAATCAATTGGTCCAAGAAACATATTGAATCCTGGTCCACTTCATGCCTGTCTTGTCTCCGTTCAGCTGTTCGTCCAGGTCCTTCAACAACAGAACCGCAGGAGGCGGACCCTGCTGACCTGTCCACTATTCCTTCCGAGTATCATGACCTCGCGCCAGTATTCAGTAAGTCCAAGGCTCTCTCACTCCCTCCACACCGCCCTTACGACTGTTCTATTGATCTCCTGCCGGGAGCCTCTTTTCCTTCAAGCCATCTCTACAATCTATCTCGCCCAGAAAGAGAGGCTATGGAAAAATATATTAAAGAATCTTTGGCTGCTGGAATAATCCGTCCTTCTTCTTCCCCCCTGGGTGCTGGTTTTTTCTACGTGGGAAAAAAGGATGGTTCCCTTATGCCCTGCATTGACTATAGGGAATTGAATAATATCACTGTTAAGAACAAATACCCCCTGCCATTGCTTTCTTCAGCGTTTGAACCAGTAAACGGTGCCACTATTTTCACCAAACTGGACCTCCGAAACGCTTGTCATTCATTAAGAATCCGCAAAGTGGATGAGTGGAAGACGGCGTTCAAGACCCCCATTGGACACTTTGAATACTGTGTGATGCCTTTTGGATTATCTAATGCTCCTGCTTGTTTTCAGGCGTTGGTGAACGACGTTCTGAGAGACTTTTTGAACGTCTTTGTGTTTATTTACTTGGACGATATTCTGATTTACTCCCACACCCTGGAGGAGCACAGACGCCACGTCCACCTCGTCCTGCAGAGACTCCTGGAGAATAGACTATTTTTTAAAGCAGAGAAGTGTGAGTTCCATAAATCTTCAGTCACCTTTTTGGGTTTCGTGCTAGGGGACGGACAAGTTCGGCCCGACGAGGATAAGATTCGCGCTGTCCTTGATTGGTCCACACCGGAAAACAGGAAACAGCTTCAACGCTTTCTGGGGTTTGCTAATTTTTATCGAAGGCTCATCAGAAATTACAGTCAGTCAGCCACTCCTCTCACAGCACTAACCTCCACCAAGATCCCTTTTTGTTGGACCCCGGAAGCAGAGGCGGCTTTCTCCCGCCTTAAGAGCCTCTTTGCTAATGCTCCCATACTCATCCAGCCAGACCCATCCAGGCAATTCATCCTCGAGGTGGACTCCTCGGACACCGGAGTGAGGGCAGTACTTTCCCAGGTATCTCCTGGTGATAACAAGACTCATCCATGCGCCTTTTTCTCTCGCAGACTCTCCCCGGCAGAAAGAAACTATGACGTGGGCGATCGGGAACTGCTGGCTATCAAATTGGCCCTGGAAGAATGGAGACATTGGTTGGAGGGCGCTGAACATCCGGTTTTGGTTTGGACAGATCACAAGAACCTATCCTACATCCAGTCAGCTCGTCGGCTTAACCCTCGCCAGTCACGTTAGTCTCTGTTCTTTTCCCGTTTCAACGTGTCCATATCTTATCGTCCTGGATCCCGCAACGTCAAGCCTGATGCTCTCTCCCGCCTACATTCTTCAGATGACTCAGATAAGGTTCCAGCTCCTATCTTACCGCCTAGCTGTTCTATCGCCACTGTTACCTGGGAGATCGAAGGTCTCATCAAACAGGCCCAATCTTCTGAACCGATTCCTGAAACCTGCCCAGCTAATAAGATTTTTGTTCCTTCCTCAGTGAGAGACAGTTTTCTTAATTAGATCCATGCCTTTAAGTTTTCAGCCCATCCCGAAATCAGTCGTACCATCACCCTTGTCAATCGTAGGTTCTGGTGGCCGTCGGTCCATAAAGACGTCACAGAATATGTTCAAGCCTGCACCATCTGCTCTCGCAACAAACCATCCCATCAGCCTCCGTCTGGTCTTTTGAAGCCTCTCCCTATTCCCAACCGGCCATGGTCCCACATCTCCATAGATTTCGTCACGGGGTTACCTCCTACCAAGGGAATGACCACCATCTTCTCCATCATTGATCGCTTCTCCAAGGCCTGCCACCTGGTTCCTCTCCGTAAACTTCCTACCGCCTTTCAGACAGCTCAGTTCCTGGTCAAGCACGTTTTCAGACTTCATGGCATCCCTCAGAGCATCCTCTCAGACCGAGGACCCCAGTTCATCTCGCAGGTCTGGAGAAGCTTCTGTTCGGCCCTGGGCGCCACTCCCTCACTCACCTCAGGGTTTCATCCACAGTCCAACGGTCAAACAGAGAGGTTAAACCAGGAACTCGAGGCCACTCTTCGCTGCTTTACCTTCACCAACCCCTCAGATTGGTCCCAGTTCCTCCCTTGGGTGGAGTACGCCCATAACTGCCACAGTTCTGCTGCAACCAGATTCTCTCCTTTTAAAGCCTCCATGGGTTTTCAGCCGCCTCTCCTCTCTTCTGACGAGCAAGACATATCTGTAACCTCCATCCGTCATCACATCCGCCTAAACCGCACCGCAGAACACAACAAACATCTGGCTGATCGAAGAAGGAGACCTGCACCCACCTACTCCCCGGGCCAACAGGAATGGCTCTCCTCTCGCGACATTCTCCTTTAGTCCATCTCAAAGAAACTTTACCCCCGGTTTATTTGTCCTTTTCCCATTGAAGCCATTGTCAGTCCCTCCGCTGTTTGTCTCCGCCTGCCTGCCTCTCTTCGTGTCCACCCCTCCTTCCATGTCTCCCAGATCAAACCCGTCCTGACCAGTCCTCTATGTCTTCCCACTGAAACCCCCCCTCCCCCCGTGAAGTTGATGGCCACCCTGCCTATACCGTCCACCGGATTGTGGACTCCTGTCAACGGGGTCGCGGCTGGCAGTACCTCGTCGACTGGGAAGGTTCCTGGGTTCCTGGTTCCTTCATTTTAGATCCACTCATTTCTGATTACTGTTCGTCATTGCCTTCCTGCTCTTCTGGGCCGCCAGGTGGCAGTCGTTGGGGGGGGGGTACTGTCATGATCCGGGGTCTCCTGCCTCTGAGTGGTTGTGTTCCTGCGTGCCTTGTTCTCCCTTCCTCCACCAGGTGGCACCAGGTCTCGGCTGTGGTGCGGTGCGGCGTTGGCTTCACAGCTGAACTCCATCAA
>JAUZNJ010000037.1:0-25140 GCA_034780135.1 Jordanella pulchra
CCTCACAGCAATGACCCGGCAATTGGTCACGATCCCCAGAAAAAAATAAAATATTAACCTTTGGGTTATTGTTGTGGTGCCAAGTACGGTTTTCATGAAAAAAACTTTCCTATCAGAAGTTAAGCTAAAACAGTGTTTCTTCTGCTTTGTCATAGTAGAAACTTTCTAATAGCGGCATTAAAATAGTCGAAGAATCGATGGATGTGATGCAGAGATGATTTAAGTCACTGAAATGATAAAAACAAGAGATTGTGTGGCTGCCGTGAAACTACAACCAGACACCAACTTGTTTTCCATCTGCTGGACAAAGTTTGTTTTGTTTCCTCTTTTCCTCTTTTTCCTGCGCTGACCGCCCACTAGTAGTGACGCTACTGCTGACTCATCGGTTCGCTCTGCAGAACCAGCTATTCAGCGGTGCCAGAGGAGCACCGCAACCCGTGCTGAAACAGGTCCCGGCACCAGAACCGGCACGGAGCTGCTGCGATGGAAAAGCCCTCAGGGTGGCCTACAAATGTGGCTGGAAATGAGGTAGCTTAAAAGAGTATTTCCTCACAACCATGTCCTCTCTGACCATTTTTTAGTAACCTTCAAAATTACTTTGACAGAGTTCTCTTCCCCCAAAAGAAGGTTCAACTTTAGCAGATCATTATCAGATAATGCAATTATAAACTTTTTATATCCTCTGTATCACTGAATAATACTGCAGAAGACAGAAATTCAGTTTTTTCCCCCTCACAAGTTGAAAATTTTGTTGATCGGGTTACTGGTTATGTGCGTACTGCTTTAGACAAAATAGTCCCTTTAAAAAAGAAAATCTTAAAAAGAAAGCTGGATCCTTGGTTTAAAACAGAGTTGTGCACTATGAAGCAAAATGCTAGGAAACTGGAGAGAAAATGGTGCTTTACATGCCTACAGAAATCCTACCTAGACTGGAAAAACAGTTTACTGCTGTATAAAATGACCATTCGCAAAGCAAGAGCAACATATTTCTCCTCATTAACAAAGGAGAGTAAGAATAATCCTAGATTTCTTTTTAATACAGTGGCCAAACTCAACCAGAGCCATAGCTTTGCTAAACATCCATTCCCCCTCTTCTTAGCAGTAATAATTTAATGGGATTCTTTATGAATAAGATTAATTCTGATATAAATAAGACAATTTGCACACCTCTAAAAATGACTGGTTTATCTGCAGAAGGAGAGACAGCATTTGATGTAACTATAGAACCTAAACTGGGTTTAGACTGTATTGATCCAGTTGAACTTTCAAAGTTAGCAAACATACTGTCTTCATCTAAGCTTTCAACTTGTATTTTAGATCCATTTCCAACCAAGTTATTTAAGGAAGTATAGTCTCTTGAGTCAAATTACTTGGTCAATTATAGACCTATTTCTAATCTGCCTTTCCTATCTAAAACTCTTGAGAAAATAGTAGCTAAACAAGTATGTGACCACTGACACCAGAATTAAGAGTTCTGAGTTTCAGTCAGGTTTTAGAGCTCATCATAGCACAAAAAGCTCTGGTGAAAGTCACTAATGATATTCTCGTGGCCTCAGATAATGGACTGGTATCTGTACTTGTCCTGTTAGATCTCAGGGCTGTATTTGATACAGCTGATCATAATATACTTTTGGAAAGGCTTCAGCATCTTAAAGGAATTCAAGGAACAGCATTAGCTAGTTTAAATGTGACAGACGTCAGTTTGTTCATGTCAATGATAAATCTTCGTCATGCTCTTGGGTTACCTGTAGAGAACCAATTCTCTTTATATATCTATATATCTATCTATATATAGATATATATATATATATATATATATATATATATGCTCCCAATTTGTTGAATTATTGGACAACATGGGACTATTTTCCACTGCTATGCTGATGATAAATATCATATCTCTCTATATATCTGTCCATAAATCCTGATGGAGCCAACCCATTTCATAGAATGGGTGTATGGGTATGTTCTGAAGACAAAAACTTGGACCTGACTCTTATCTTTCTTCTTCTAAATGCAGAAGTCTCTGAAAACCAGAGTCTCCGAAAAAGATACAGATTAGTCAGTCACTACATTTCAATGGAAATAAATTAATCTTGGTGTTATTTTCGATAAGGACCTGTCATTTAAATCTCATATCGGGGAGGTTCATATTGTCAAGGCTTGACTATTGTAATTCTCTACTATCAGGAAGTCCACAAACTGTAGTTAAAAGCCTTCAGATGATCCAAAATGCTGCAGCTAGATTTTCCTTTTCTTTTTGAAAAAGCTTACGGTTAGAGTGGCTCAGGTTGTCCTGAGCTATCTCTATAGTTATGCTGATATAGGCTTATGCTTCTGGCGGACATAGGGACCACTTTTCTTCATTCTATCTGCTTCGTTCTATCGCTATTAACCCATTCTTCAGTATTTTTTTGTTCAGCCAAAAACTTGATGCTCTCTGTTTTTTCTCATCATATTAGCTTCACCTGGTCTGTTTGGCTGGGGCACCATCCTGGAGAGAAATGTCAGATGGGCTGCTACCATCAACACCTTTTTTTATAGTCATTGGAGCTTGGCCTGTCTGTCAGTGTTGTCCTGTCTCTCTTACCATGACTAACTGGATGTGCTCTCTTTCATCCTCTGGCTGGCTTGTAGCTTATCTGCCTGGCTGTTTCTTTCCTAGATGGAAAGACACGGCTGCCTGTGTAGCTGGATGATTGTTACGTTATATATTTCTACTTCTTTCTGTGTGTCTGCTTCTGTCTTCTTGAACCCCCAGTTGGCCTCTGCATGTGGCCGCTCACACTGAGCCTGGTTCTGCTGGAGGTTTCTTCCTGTTAAAAGGGAGTTTTCCCTCTCCATTGTCGCCACATGCATGCTTGGTGCGAGGAATTGCTGTTGAATCAATGAGTTGATGCAATCAGCTGTTTTTCCTTAGATAGAAAAGGTTTAACTAATCTGAATGTATGATTTCATTAAACTGTCTTTGTAAATAGCTTGAGATGACATGCGTTGCACTATATAAATAAACTGAATTGAATTGAATTAAAAGGTGCAATGAAAAAGTATTATTTCAGCAGCTCTTTCTTCATTTAGTCGTAGTTCTGCCTTATGTTCCCAATTGTTGCATTTTCTTACTTCCGTCTTTGTTTTAACCTCACAATAAAACTCTTGTTATTTTTCTGACTCTTAACAAATAAAAAGCTTTCATCTTGTGAGGAATCTCTCTCTCTATATATATATATATATATATATATATATATATATATATATATATGTCTATATATATATGTCTATATAAGACACAAGAACAGTATTTCAATATTTATTTAAAAAACTGTTAATGAGAAATAAATATCCAGCCTGACAAGAGAATGTTGAATTAACCAAACCAAGGTTGACTAATATAACCCAGAACAGACAAACCAAAACCAAAGGAGGACAAGCAGAGAAGAGCATAAAGGCCCAATGAACCCCCACTTAACACACAGCACCTTTACCTTCTATATCAGGCTAAATCAGCCAATCAGGTGTTCCCGATAATTACCTACTGCACTCAGCTGACCTGTACCTGCAACAGCTCAGTCAGTCAAGCATTTTTGCTTTGGTGATCCAAATGCAAACCTGATTGTACCTTAAGCATAACAAAGCATAATAAGAACTACACAGCAATTTAACACAAGTATAGGATATCTTTTGTGCTGTGACATAGTTGCATTGTTTTTCGTTTTGGAAACTGTTAGATGTAAATACTCTTTCAAATGAACTTTTCTTAACCCCAATTTTCTTTTAAATTTGAGAAAAGCATTTGGAAAACTCAGCAATATGCGCAACAGTTAGATAAATATAGAACTATTGATAAAATTAGACCCTTGATTTCCTTAGGAAACTGTGGATCTTTTTCTTTATTCCTTTCGAAATTTTTAATAAATTTAGTCATGTTTTTATATTTAATGTTGTCTGTAGCACTGTTAAACATTTTCAAGCTACGTAATAAGAGGCAATCTAATAAGAGGAAAATTGCAGAGAACTAATATTCTGGTAAAAGTTTTAAATTTTGACCTGTAAAACGTTGGAATGATGCTTTAAAATAAATTACCTTTATTTCTATTAATGTGAGGTTTTGTCTTCTTATTCACTGATTAATTTAAAAAAGAATTAGCAAAGGAGCCCTCCAGGTTTGAAACACACCCACAGAAAATATATTCTAGAACATCACAGACATTACAAATCCACACAGATGAGCAAACAGACATACAGCAGCATGTATATACTCCATCAATGGTCATTGAGCATGCAGGCAGAGATTAGCCAGCATGAGGAGAACAAAGGTGTCCCTCCAATACCAGCCCAACATCCTCCTCATCAAACCTTTAGACCAAGTATTGATTTTCCTAAGACCTCATTGTCTTTCTCTATGCCTGTGCTTCCATTTAACTTGTAGTTCATGGCAGTTTGAGGTACTAGAGGTACATATGCACTGAGGAAAAAAATATATATATAACAGACTTACAACAACTACATGTACATGAACAAACACCCTGTAACCTCTCTATCTATACTCAGGTTCAATGGGGATATGTACTGTATATATGTTGCCCCTGTGCTAAAAGTACAAAGTGGGGTCCCTGGTTGCACTGGGATAAAACCACAAGGCAAATTAAATCAATGGGATTCCCACTGGCAGATGGCTCACTTTAACACTCAGTTAGCCTTTAGATAATTGAGGCATTGACTCTTCAGCAGTCATAAAAAAACGGATGGCTTGTTCATACGTTTCACAGGAATAGATCAGCAGAGGTTAAATAAATGAAATCCCATTTGTCGGGGACTGGAACCCTAGTTATAATAAATACCCCTCCTTTCCCTCCAACACCCCCACTGCAAACATCTCCTCTGTTTGGCCTCATAAATAGAGAAGGAGAGGAAAGATGTTACCCACTCGGCCCTGCCTTCCACACAGAAGCGCCACAATGCCATCCTCCCATTGATAGGTTAGTCCTGCTTAATGAAACGGTCCATCCTTCCCCTCTACTCTGCTTGTTTTTCAGTACTCCTCCCTCCTGCACGCAGTGTGATAAGTAGCAAACCAGTGAAGCCTGTAATTACAATCTTACCGAGGAACCCTAGCTCAATCTGTGAATAAATCTCGCCATCCAATTACAAGATGTAATAATTTTGCAGTCAAGCTGGTAATGAGGTCTAATACTCATGCATGTGATAATCCCCCCTGGATGCTGACTCTATCAGATGTTAGCTTTGTAATTATACTGGCAGAAAATCATTATTTCATGTTCAGCAGAAAAATGAGCTTGGTGGGGGGAAGTTAATTTTCTCTATGCTTTGTGAAGCATAGACTAAATTTTAATGATCTAATCATTACCCCGACTATCCCCGTCTGCAATTGACCCATGTTACTTGTGTGAGGCAACATTTTACTCGTTTAAGAGTCCCTGATATGCAGTAAGGTTTGCCAGGTAAGAGCCTTTTTATTTTGTAATTATACCACAATAAAACTATTATGCTAATGATATGGAAATTGATATCATTGGGCCACAGTGTCATTTAATAGCTGCATGGAACATAAATCACATTTTTAATTGTATGTTGTTAACATTTCCACATTATTGCTTTGTGTTATCTGTGTGTGGAAAAGTGTGTGCGTGTATTCGTATGTGTGATTTTGAAGGATTGATTCTTTTGAAGGAAAGGTCACTCTCTGCCAACTATGAGTTTAAAACATGGCTTTTTTATCCATAATATGCACATTATGTTTAATGTGGGCTGCTTTAGATACTTCAAACATGACAGGAAAAAGTATGAATTTTACAGGCCTGTGATAAACTGGAAGCTCTATAAAGAATATATGTGTTGTAATATAACATTACAGGCTGTGTGCACAATTTATACTTTTTCTTTTTCAACCTTTTTTTTCTCTTGTTATCAAATCAAAGAATGACAAAACAAAATTAATTTTGAAAATAATATTTCAACATTAAACTAAATTCAATTTATCCTGTAATAGGTGTGGCCACTCAATTTCACCACCGCAAATCAAAATTAATTCCAGAAGCATTCCAAAAAATATTCAGAAAATGTCCTTAGTTTTTATTAACTTAAATATATAATATTATGACAAAAAACTTATTTTTTTATCTTTTCTTATAGATTTTGTCATTCATTAACTGATTACTTGAAGATAAAAGTAGACAAACCACAAAGCCATTTATCTAAACTTGTCCATATCATGCAATATAATCTCTAGCTAAAATTAACTCTCTGACCTGAAACCTTACATTTCTTAGAATGAAAAAATAATAACTTTTTTACTTCTTTAAAACTAGTTTTAAGTTTTGGGGAATTTTCACCCATCCACTAACAACATTTTGGGAACACTGTAGGAGAACGTGGTCATGTTATGTAAACATTTAAACGTGTTCATCAATGCCCCAGAGAATGTAATGACATGAGGCATAGGTCATTGGTCCACAAGTCTGATGTAGGAGATACATGAATATTGTGCCTTGAGAAACTGTTCATATGATCTTTTTTTTTCTTCTTCACCAGAATCATAACAGAGTGGGTGAGAACCCATGTTTAACTTTCCATTAGGCACAGTAAAAAGAACACTCGGTGAGAGAATTAGAATATGTTGGAGATGTACAGCAGTTTATTAACTGTTAAAAGTAGCTTGGAGCTGTCCCGACATACTTACCAAGAATGAATAATTCTCCAAAAAAAAATTAAATAAGATGTATTCAGATCGGGCTCATTGAATGCTAAAAATGTCCTTAATTAACAATATGTAATCATGCATTTTTTGCAATGTATTGTAACTCACGTGAAAAGTATTTTAAAATAAAGGTCATTTGTTAAAATTTGGTGCTCAGAGAATAAACTAATTTTACTGTGATTTTGATTTTCTCAGGAAAAAACTCAGCAGTTAAAAGTATATATCAAAACATGTTTCACAGTTGTTTTTAGAGACAATATTTAAATAGATAAATACAGGAAAAAGATCAGCATGTATGCAATTCTGGTGTTTACTTTTTTGAAAAAAAAATGTGTTTTTTTTTTATTTTATATTCCTGTGCTGATGTCCACCTTTTAGGTGATGCTATCAGTATTTAGCTATCGTTGTGTACGTCATTGTTCTGAGCTGTTTTGGGTTACTAAGGTTACTGCAAGGCCACAATAAGCAGTTGTGAGAACCTGATAAAACAACGACAGGACAAGAGGATGCCTATAACACCACATGAGTAGACAGCAGAGAGAGGTGTAATGCTACACAGGGGTGATGGGGGGGGCAAGCAAACGTGGCATGCATGCAGTGATATAATCTGAGCTCAGCTGTCCAGGAGGTCACGGCTGGCGGAGCCGGAGATAAGGCTGTTAATAGAGATGATTGATTATGGCAGGGCGACCCAGTAGCTTTTGAAACATGAGAAATTATTAAACAGGTTTTCTGCTTCTTTCACAAAGGCTGTTGTGAGATATGATAGAGTAAGATTCAAAGGTTTAAAGCATAGATAAAAAACTGACAAGCCAAGGCAAAGGTTAGGGCATGTGACAGATGTTAGCCTAATCTGAAAGTCTGTAAATGTCAGAGATTACTGTGTTTTGAGTCCCAAGTAAAGTTCAGGTTTGATACATGTATTTTTTTTAGCCTTTTCAGTCGAACTTTTTAATGTAAAGCATACATTTGCATTTCCTAATCAAATATAATGAATGCAGCAAAGTTTCCTGGCCATTGTTTTGACCATCCTTTTACATTCATAAATATCATTGCTTTGGGGTGTTTGAACCCACAGTGTTAATGCTGTCATTGTGCTTTATATGAAAGAGAAACTGGACAAAAAATACTCTATATTCTCAACGTTTTTATTCTTTCCTTCTTCCTCTCTCCCCATATCTCTCTATGTGTCTTTATCACTCCATATTTCAGGTTCCTTCCACAATACAAAATTATCCCTTTTAAGTTACAGGGTATCTTTAAATTGCACTGAGGTAAAATAGTCTCTATGGGTGTCTGTGTGTCTCTGACAAACTCTTATCTGTCAAGAGTGTCTCCCACTTCTTGTTAAATGAACATTTTAGATGGCCACCCTCCCAATACCATCGTATGATCCCTGCATGGATAAGCAGCTAAAAACAATGAATGGATTGGCTATCATTCTTTACTTTTTCTTGATAAAAATGAACACCTTAGTATATTTAACAGCTTATACTGACAAGTTACTTTGTAAAATCCAAGAGATTCAGATCCAACATTTGAGCTCAAGACATACGAACTTCTAAATATCAGTCGTTCATTTTCTGTAGTCCATGTTGGCCATGGGTATTCTTTAAACTATCTCTGTTGCCTTGTAAATAATTATATTTTATATTTTCTTCTGATTACATATAAAGTCAACCAGAGTACCACAATTTGTGCTTGAACCACACTTTGAGAAATCATTATTTGGTAAGCATTTCTTATTTTTAGTGCAAAAATGCTATGCTGAATCATTGGCTCATTGTTTTTTCCTCTCAAAGTCACAATCTAAAGCACGTTTTGATACTGGTATTTATCTAAAGGGGACATCACATGTTAATATGCAGAAAATGTAAACATTTCTGAGACTTCCCCATGCCCTTGTCATAGTATTTTCTGTAGTAGGGACATTGCAATCTAAGCAGATTATGTTTTCATATGTGCAAAGAGTGATATTGAAATCAGCATGCGTGTGCAGTGGCCCTTATATTCACCTTTTTCTCAAAGTGATGGATGTGCATCCTACTCTAAACTGATAAGAGTCATTATTTCATGATCAACCATCCATTGTATAGCTGTTGTCTTGAATAAGGGTCACTTAGTTCTGAGGATAAACAACTGTTTGACAATATTTCGCCTCATTTCTTTTTTTATTTTTTTTTCTGTCTTGACGTATTACTATTTAAAGATAAAAAGTCTAAACTTAGAGTTTTTAAAATCACTCATGAACTTATTTTTTTTTTGTATTTTTAAATAAATTATTTTTAAATGTCATATTTTTAAATTATTGATATATTTGCCAAGGCTTTGTGCATATGCATCATATGGAACTTATGTAAAGAGTGTTGATCCCGCTCAGAAAGTAAAGCAGATGGTGCATTGACAGTACTCGGGCTCTTCTGCACTCAAACAGTCCTGTGTACACTCATGCGTGAGTATACACACTTGCACATAACACGATGAAAAAAGCTGAGTAGACTGTGGTCCCTTTGTATCCTCTAGTGACACCCCCCCGCTCCCTCTCCTTGTGCCGTAGTATGCATTATCTTTATGCCTTCCCATCTCCGGACACGGACGCCTCTTGTTTCGCCATTTTAAACAGATCTAATCAGCGGTGTGTTAAACAAGAGTAGATCTTTTATGCATTGGGTGTTAGGACAAGCAAATCACAGCTGTAGATCAACCAAATAAACAACTCCACCCTGATTCAATTACAACAGCTGGGGTCTGTGCTTTTATCTGGTGCGGACATCATTTCAATCAAAATGTAAAATAATCCAATCCAATAGGTGCAACAGCTGAGATAGGATACACACTGCTGAGCTTAGTTGTTTTATTTAAAAAGAGGAAGAAATACGAGGCATTCTCTGCTGGTTCTTGCACTATTTCTTTGACAGCTATCAAGAAGTTCCCATTCCCAAACTCTATTAACTTGTGTAATAGCATTCAAAACTGAATTGAACAAAAGAAGATGTAGAGATTGTTGGTTATATTTTTATAACCCAAAGCTGTTTTTCAAGACACAGCCTGGTGCGCTTATATTTGGTTAATTAAGATCTGCATCATTTGTTTTTTTTTTTTAATCTGATGGACCGAATGTCTTTTTGTCTTTTGGGCAACAACAGTTGCATAATATCATACTTAGCAGGGAATTGAAAAGTCTGCACCGAAAGTATTAATGGCAAATTAATGTAAATGTTTTCTCTCTAAGTTATGGATTTGATGTCAATAGGATACAGGCGACTGCACGTTAGTCCCCTTTAATTAACTGAGCAGAATGCACCATGACAGAAATTTGAAATAATCTTGAGAAGAGAAGTAGAGACAGAGAGAAAGACTAAGGGAGAAAGAGAGAGAGGGAGAGAGAGAGAGAGAGAAAGAGAGGCAGAAAGAAAAGGAGCAAGAGATTTCTTTCAATAATAATGTTCAAGGAAATTGAATGTAGGAGAATGTACAACAGTGTTAATAATACACTCTGTTCTATCTACAATAATGTAATCTAATAGAAAGCAATTAATTTAGGACACAGGCCACTGCACTTTTTAGTCATTTAATTAACACACGGGATATTTGCAAAGAGTTGGAATACAAAGTATTACACCTCCCCGGTCAAACTATGAGATGTAATGTAGTAGCTAAACTCCCTCTAGGTAAATCATATGTAGTGTAAGGGATAATTGAACAATTTCTTTTTGGTATGTATAATAACTAATACTAGATGCACAGTATACACCAGTCGTCAACAGCTAGGGGGTTATGCTTGGACTACCAGAATGTTTATTTAGGTTGTATACATAAAGTGATATTCACTGGTGTTTCAATGGAGAATGTTGATTTATAAAGAGATGTTAACTGCATTTGCTCATGGTATGGTAAGTTTTTTGAGAGGTTCATAAACCTACCAGGAAGTATTATTCCAGATTTTACAAGCGCAAAGAGTTATGAGTTATTATTGACAAAGTAATAGTGAAACAAAGAATACAAACCTTTTAACCTGTAGTTGGGTTTTTCATGTCAAGCTTTGAATAAAGACTTTTTTTTATTTTACCTCTGTCATTGATTGATTATCCAAATGGTTGAATCTTTGTTACTTTTGACAACTCATGTAGTAGATCAACTAGATCATGTAAAACAAGTAGAACATAAAAACTCAAAGAGAGCAACATAATTAATAATACAATTTATTTTAGTATACAGGGTACCTTTCAATTATTGTAGACATTGTCTGAGTGCAGATCTCTGATGTCATCGCTTGATTAAAGAACCCAATTGCTATCATTCAAAAACCCTGAAAGGACTGACAGATGCAAAAGGCTGACTGATTGCAAAAATTTGAAATATCTTTTTCAGGGGTGAACTAGTCAATGCATTTGTTACTTCGAGGCTGGTTTATTGTACTTCTTTACCATCAGATAAGATCAGAGCAGATCTTTTAATGATCAGGCTCCTCTCCTGTGGAACCAACTACTAGTTTTAATCTTTGAGCAAAACTCCCTGTCTAGTTTTAAGGCCAGGCTTAAATGATTTTTCTCCTTGGCTCTACCTAGGCCCTATTGTGGCTATATCTTTCTTGCACCTCATCCAAAATAGATAGGTTACCCTGAGCTATTTTCTGTATTTATGCTGCTGTATGTTTGGGCTGCTGGATCCCATAGGGACCAATTTTACTCATTCTGTTTCATTCTATCGCTATTCTCCCAATCTGAGGTATTTTTGAAGTTCTGCTCATAACCTTGTTCTCTCTGCTTTTTGTCATTATAGTAGCTGCATCTGGCTTGTTCCTGTTTGGCCGTGATTCCGTCCTGGATTGAATTATCAGCTGTGCTGCTGTCATCAACACATCTGTTTATAGATATTGGAGCTTGCCCTGTTTCCATGGAGTCCTATTTCTTTTAATATGCTTCTTTTTGTATGTCTTCGTCTATCTCCTTGAACCCCTATCTCCTTGCTCACACTGAACCTGGTTCTGCTGCAGGTCTGTTCCTGTTAAAAGGGAGTTTTCCTGTCCACTTTCATTACATGAATGCTTGATGTAAGGGATTGCTGCAGAATTAATGACAAAATGCAAGTGAAGGTTGTTGTTGCAGGCTCCTCCAGCTCATCTTGCAAGTCAATGACTGGATACAATCAATTAGTTTTGCCATCCAATATGTCAGTGTTGTCTCTGCAAAATGCCTTGAGATGACATATGTTGTGAGAAATAAACTAAATTTAATTTGATTTAACTAACAGCAAGAGTAAAAGTGGTATCTGACACTCGGCATGCAATTTATAAAAGAGCCATACTCGTTTCACCAAGTGACCTACACAGGTGTTGAATGTTGAATTTCGGTTTTATCGACAATATATATTTTCAGTTATGAAAACTAATATACTGTACATGTATGTGATTCTACCATTGTCAGTGAAAACATTTAACATTCAATCTTAAGATATACATTGTCATAATATTTGATCATGAGCATCTCTCAAAATATGTTAATATACAACATGTTGTGGTATTCAATCCCAGGTTGTGGTAGAGAGAGAACTGTGACAAAAATATGGGAAACTTAAGACATTTCCAAAACAGCCAGGCATTCCAGACAGTTTTTGTGTAGATGCTGCACTACTGAGATGATTTACATTAAAAAAAGAAGAAAACAGGAAGATGCTGCCAGGTAATGATTTTATTGCCACTTCATACACAGTCATATTTGCTCAATTAGAATAATATTGAAATGTTAAAGTAGCTATATTAATAACTCCATTTACTAAGTTTAACCTGTATATAGTTTTCTAACTCAATTACTAATGTTTGAAAGCTGCTATTTATGTTAGTTGTGAGGATTTTCTACTTAGTTGTGATGAAAAAGAACATTTGAGAAAATAACATCAAACCAATGACTGATAAAAGACATTTGGGCTTAATAAATGTCTTTGTGCTAGTTGTTTAGCACAAAAAATGTTTAGTTATATTATCTACACTGTAAAGAGTTTAAAGCCCAAAAAGTCTCCCCCTGCTGGCTCTTTCTGATCTTCTTTTAAAACTGCCTTAGTTACACATAGGTGTTTTAACCAGTTTCACCCCTACTGATAACTTAAGCAATATCATGTATAAAACTTCCTCTATGTTTTACATAGTTACAGTTAAGGTTACAGAGAAGCAAGGAGAGAAGTCAAACTGCCATTTTCATACCTCCCTCACAACCAAACAAGCATTTGATAATTCATCACCAGGCCATGACAGATGAGTGCTGCTGGTGAATATTAGAAAATGTCTCAAATCTCATATATATGCTAATGGTATGCTGAGACTGGTTGGGCAGTGTGGCAGACTTCATGTGCCCTTGCTATTGCTACTACGACCAGTGAGTAAAAGTAAAGGCGACAAGTCTTTAGAACTCAAGAATTTATGAACAAACTGTTGTGGTTTTAGATATTTAATAATCAAGACTGATGGAAAAAATGTGGACATTGAATGGTATAAAAGATGTCCATGCCTGAGGTTTTGTGTCTTCTATAATTAAAAAATCATATTAATATAAAAGTTGATCATCCAACCTTTGACCATACATACATTGTGTCAGTCTTCACAACTCCTTGAAGTTGCCTTGCATTGTAATTGGTTTCATTTTAGCTTTATGATTTAGAATTAAGGCTTTTGTGAGATTAAGTATTTCTGTTAAGGAAAAGACTTGTAGTAATATGCATGACACACCTAAGTATGTATGCTGCACTTATCAGCTTTCTGTATCCGACAATTTTTATATGATGATTCTCTGGTACTTTCTTTCCAATCTTACTAAAACCAAAATAAAAATTATGTTTCACTGATAGTTGGAGATGGTTTATTTGGCAGCACATGCTCTCAGTGATAAACTGAATTGATTAATTGAAATGGATTCTCTGTCCCCATCTATCAATTTCAAATAAGTAGCGCTCTAAAATAAACCGCTTCCTCACTATCTGGAATTATATTTTTCATCAGTTTTCCTTACATAATACATGCTATTTGTCAACTATGCTAATATGTCAGAGGTCTGAGAAAATGAATAGGGCATGCAAATATAAATGAATAGGAAAAACATGTATTTGCATTTGAATCGTGTTCACCAGAATATATTATTATATACTGATTCTGTACAATAACTGTCCCTATTTTCACCCTGCATCTAACTTGTTTTCACATATGCAAAACATCCTGAAAGGTTAGCATATGCGTTTGTAAGTTGAAAACTACCCTCTAAGCATTATGCTTTTGCCTTGTTAAGGGGGCTTCCACTTTCACCTGCTATGTCTTTCAAACGACATTTTAAACCCTGTTACACACTGGGATTTTATCATTAATTTTCTTAGTCCCCTTCTCATATTTCAGTAACTCCACCAATTTGATTTTAGTCTTTTACATTACAAAATCCAATTTCTTTATTCTTGTTACTATCCTATCTATTTCTTTACTTTTCTCATGCAGCTAAGCCGAAGAAAAAACAATGATTGTGTCTTTATCACAACCCCCACAGTTTACCACATTAAAACAACAGACATTTTTCCAAGCATTTGTCTGTGCTTTCCCTGGGATAATTTGCTGCAGCACACAAGCCTGAATAAATGGGTCCGTTTGGCTTTAAGTGCTCTAAAAGTGTCGAGGGATTTGAGCAAGGAAAAGAGAGTATGAGCTCAATATAGAGTGAAGGGGAAAAACATAATAGATAGTGGAGGGAGAGAGGAGTAAAGCATGGAGAACTTTATTGCTTACTCTCCCTCTTGCTTCATTTTCATCATCTATATCCTTGCTTAACATCCAGTTCTCTCTCCCTGCCTGTTTCATTATGCCTCAGTGGTAGAATGATGATGAATCACCTAGCTGCAAGGAAGCAAAATATATCAAGTCCAGGTTGGTTTGGGAATTGGTTAACTACTTCTACAGAGTCCTGACCTCATAATCGCCTTGAGACTGCACGGATCTCCTGATTTATAAAGTAGCCATTGATTAATGCCCTTTTAAGTGGACAAGGCAGACCACAGATGCAGGAACCCAGCTTGCAAAAAGAGAGAGTACCGTGTGTATGTGTGAGTGTGTTTATGTGTCCTCAAGAAAGAAGCGAGGTTGCAGCAAATGAAATAACATGTAGCCTCTGCACAATCTAAAAGCTTACAGGTAAAGGTGAATGTGGCTGCAGTATATTCTTGCTTGTCGAAGTCCTGGCTATTAATCATTACCGTTTTGCCTCCTTTTGACACCAATAGCTACCTGTTCCCAAAGCCGGTTTAAAGCATGTGTTGGTCATCACAGTGCAGTTTAAGTACATCTCATCAAACAGACAAGCATAGTCGCTGCTGCATTTGAATGAGTGATAGTATAAACACACTACATTAAACTAAAAACAAAGAGTGTGCCATCAAACTGTGAGTTTAATATCTAAATTTGAACAAGTCAAGTCTGACTTTTTATTACAAAAATGTAAAACACGATGTAACAGAATATGCATTATCAGCAGCTAATCAATGAAAATTAGACAAGTGATTAGAAAAATAAAATTTTTTAGGCTTTCTTATTTGTGAAATTTTGTTCTTCAGACTCATTCTTTGATTCACATTTTATCAGCTTGAACACTTGGTCCTTTCTCATGTTGCTTGAATTGCTCCTTGATGCTTATTAACATTTTTTTAAACATGATATCTAACAGAAATGATAAAATCTGTCAGTTTAGGTTCAGTGAAATTATGACTAATATAATTCAACCTACAAGCGGACAATGCTATTTATACAGGGAAGAAATCTTTGGACTGATCATGCATCTTGGCTTATTCCAGCAGCAGTAAGGTGTGGGTTTTTTATGATTGGTAAAGCACTGAATCCTCTGATGGCATGAAACACAGTGATATGAACCCTAAATTAAAGCTGATATTTTAGCTTTACTGTAACTGAATGTTTGTTTTGTTTTAAAAAACTTTTTATACTTTGATATATCAAAGTATATATAAAGATATATAAAGGATCTATTATGTTTTTTTGACTTTTTTCTAATTTGTCTTATCTTAAAATTTTATCTTAATATGAAGTCGAAGGAAGCAGGACATAGTAATTAGGTCTTTTAAAACCTACCGCCCCTCACTGTTATATCAGTGATGATAAATCCCCTACCTATAAAATTATACATTAGTCGCCGGTAGCTTTGAATGCTTTTGGGGTGTTAGGATGAGAAGACCGTATGCATGCCCTTAAGCTCCAGAGTCTTTATTCCTCTTAAACCTTCTGCAAGTCAAAATATAGTTTATTTCATTTTTAGAAATAATCTTCCATTTTTAGACCAAATTTAAATTAGTATAGGATGAAAACATCCCCAACCTCTTCAACAGTACGTGGCATTCTGCACCTGTTATCTGATATGCCTGTGATGCTAAGTGGTGCCCTCACTACACAGGAAAGTACTTTTTGCCTCACCCTCTCCATTTCTGTGGTGCATTTATTGTAGATTTGGAAGGTTAAATATATCGCACACATTTTATTATTATATGTGACAGAATATGGAACATCATTATGTTCTTTACATGTGTAATTACACATGAATATTGGTGATATACGGATAAAAAGCACAGGACATATGCCAAATGCCTGTCGCAGTCAATATCTGTGTCACAGAGGAGAAGCAGCGCTAAGAACCGCCTTAACTTAACTTTCTTCCATTTATTTAAATAGGTAATTCATAAATTCAGGATAGGTAATTCATAAATTCTGTGTCTTTCATCTTAGAAATTCTAGAAAAAAAGTTTCAGAACGTTAAAATAGACAAATTTATATTTTATTTATTATTGAATCATACAACTCAACTTATCATTAAAGGTGAAGCAACTGCCTACCCTGGCAACATGTCACTGTTTAGCAAGTAAACTGAGCTAAACTACTGCCCCTTAGCACTTACACCAGTACATCTGGTTAAGCAAAATATTTTGAAACTGCTAGGATAATTTTGGAACAACCCAGGACCTGGAAAGCAAAAAAAGAAAAAAAGAACACAAAACAAAAAAAATACCACCTAAGTTTAATTTACCAACTAACAGCCTGAGAAAAAAAGCAAAAACGCTTAATTCCACTCTTAGTGGACTAAAGGTGGAAGCATACTGGAATCCATTTGGTAACTGATCTCACAGAAAAGTTGGTGATGAGATGTCTATAGCAATTACAATGTCTGGAATAACTGTTACCATAGACACAAAAACAACAAAAAAAAAAACATCTGGCATCTGTTAGGCCTATTTAGAATTCAACTATTAAAGGGGAATATAATACTACTGTGGGATAATATAAAAAAAGAAACTTTCCTCTACTAGATTTACCTTATAAATTTGTATGTCAATGTAACCTTACTGTTTTATGTACTTTTAGTAACAATATTGTTTAGATCCTACATGATATGGCAAGTTTGCAGTTCAGCATAACTGAAAGAATTATTTGTTCCTTACACTTTAGCGAATCTAAAAATGTTGCATATGGTGTGGCCTTGTAATTTGCTCACCAGTATCCTATCCAATAAACTTAATATCACTATATGTACACCTAAAAAAAGTTAGGCAAAAAAGAAAATTTCAAGAGAAATACAATTCATACACACAGGAGTCTATACCTAAATCTCTTGACCCATATTACAAACTACATAGAAGCCTTTTAAACATTGCTAATACAACAGGTTAAAAAGACAGCCTTAGTAATCTACAATGAATTTTTTAAGAGCAGGCAATTTTTTGTGACTATATCTCTAACTTTCTCTGTATTAATCTTCTACTACAGTTTGTCAAATCACAGCATTTTAAATCATACATGTTTTCACTTTACTGTGGAAACAAGGCTGAAACAGCTTCAAACCAACCTACCTTCTCAAATTCTGGAAGGTGACTAGTTGACTTTAGCTAACCCCTGCTGAAAAAAATGTTTTGGGCAAATTAAGTCATGGAAAATATTATTTGGGAAATAATGTATGTGGATACATTTCGATTGTAGGATGACCTGGCAAACATAAGTCAGGCTAGAAAATGTCATGTTAGGTCAGAAAGGAAAGAGTTTCCATGTTTTACCAGAACACTGGACAGAGACACCTCCTGATCTCATCAGGACACTCTAATTAGACAGTGTCACTTTTGATTTCAGCGACACTTTCTTAGGCAGTAATTCCACTTGACTGTCTCTCTCCTTTTTCCTGTCTGAGATAAAAGATTCATTGAGTTATACTTGGATAATGGCAGATTGTTTTAACAGTTAATTATTTGTTAAATTTGATGGTAGAAGGTGACAGTCACAATCAGAGAACCATTTCCAAAGAGGTGTATTTGTTTATCTAGAGCATCAAAGTATCAACATTTAAAAAATTGCAACAATTGAAAAATTATAACAGATAAAATACAGCAAGTATTGATCTTTATAGAATTATTCATAACACAGATGTAAATTTTGAATCTCAAATGAAAGGTTTTGATGCAAATATAGCATGTGAGTAGGACTTCCAGTTTTTGCTATTGTGCACAGCCAAACAAAATAAAACAGGTGCATCACTTTAATCAGACAAACAGTGTTGACCATGTTCCACTCCAGTAGAGTATAGTGAAACAATCTGATGAGGTGACATTTTGAAATCTATTTTTGTCAGCATAAAACTTTCCTTTTCTTGTCCCCTTCACAGTGCTGCGTCCCATGATTGACAGTTCACTCTTTGGGTTCTGGAGAAGGCTTTGAAAGGAAATTTTCTCTTTTCTTCCCATGCTTCACCTGCAGGAAGCGAGATGGCCTGGCATGCGGTAGAGACGTAGAAACGAGAGGGAACGAGACATCGCCTTGCAGTGGAAATGGCAGTGTCAATTAAATATCACTTTCAATTTCCTTGTTTTATGATCCCCAGGCTACTAAGCACCAATAATCCCCCCTCGGCAGGCCCTCCTACCTTGTCTTGAGGAAGATTGATTACACTTGTCGCCTCCTATAAAAAAGACATTTACATGAAAATAAGAAAACAACTTCTTTGTTTGCATGGAAGTGAATCAGGGAAAAAAGCAATTCCCAATTTGATTTTCATACAAAGGCAAGGCAAGATAACAATCTCATGGCGTCTCATCTGAGTGAGTTTTGGAGGTAGAGCAAAGAGGGGGGGCAAAGACGTATGTAAATTGAATAAAGCTGGCAAATTATTTTCATGCTACTTTGATGGATGTTGTCTCCGCTCACACAATGAAGATCTCTCAGATGCGGTGGTGGAGATGGCTTGTGACACAAATAATACAAGCTCTGGCCTCTGCTTATTTCTTTCCAAAATGGAGTTCAAATTTATACGTAGCGTGCAAAAAATAAAAAATAAAAAATGCCTGAATATGTTTGACTGGCATTGTTTCAACTATTTTTGTTTTTTTCAAATGCCAAAAGACACAGATTAAAGAGATTATTGTGTAACAAGCAAGTAGGTATGTTTAAGGCATTCTTATTTGTTTCTGTTTTTATTTTTACTTTTTTTGTATGTCATTTACAAGTGTTTTCTAATATACTTGGGTATAATACCATTTAATTACATTTCTATTAAAACTTCAAAAATCTATAACACTGTGATATGAAAATTACTAAGCAACTACACTTAACAGACAGCTTCAGGTCACTCAGAGAGTATTTTGAAAGCAACCACCTGCACTGAATGATCTGTGAATTTTATATTTAATATAAAACCATATTGTATGTAAAAAAATGATACATATATGTATCTATATTTTTCTATATATACATAACGAGAGAGAAAAAAGGTGAGAAATATGTGTGCAGGCATGTATAATAATTAATATTTCTGTTAGTTTCATCTCAACCACCTGAATGCTATGCAGCTGTTTTTTTTTCAAGCAAAGATGGAATATTGACCAGAGTACCTAGTTGCCAAATCAGCATTACAAATCAATGTAAATACAATTTTTTCATATAATGAACACAACCCTTCAAAAACCTTCTGCTGACAGCTACCGCCATAACAGAGCATTTATTTTTGAAACAAAAAAAGCAAACACTCCCCTCCTGTAAATTTTGGTGTTAATCAGTTCATCTCTGCCTTGATTGGTGTTCAAACAGTTCAATTTTCCATAATATAGAAGAATTGCTGAGTGCAGTCCAACAGCTTAGAACTTGATTATCTTTCAAGACATGTTGGGATCCTCTGATAGATCAGAAATGCCTTTTTAAATCCATTTTCCAAAATGTTACCATGATGCTTAAAGCAAATGCTATTTTTTCTAGACAATTAGTTTATTTTTAACCCTGCTAATTTGAGGTGATGCTCATATTACTCAAAAACCATGTTAAAAATGTGAGCAACAAAGTAAACCACAGTATATATGAAATTAATTAATTCTTAACCATAGAAACCATAAAAGTACAACATACTGTATTTAAAACAAATAAGAATATGAATTCAATTTTATGATTTGATTTCACAGTTGATGTATCTCTGTTTCCCCTACCTGCCCCAAGAAACACAAAAACAAAAAAAAAATCAGAGGTAAAAAGGTCGACATGTATGTGCTGATATAAAATCTTGTAGATGATTATTTTACCTGTTAAGTATAGTGGTGATATTTCATATACAATACTGCCTTGCAGTGGTCAGACCCAAGGAGATCACACTTAGAAGCTAATTTCTTTTATTATTATAACATTATGTTTCAGTTTCGCTAATAAAAAAAAAAAACATTCCTTCAAGAAAGGCAAAACAGAAAGCAATTAAAAAATGGCTAAAGATACCGAATGAAAAGCAAAACCTGTAGCAGAGGGACGTTTTCAAAACATAATCGGTATAGGTCAAAGGGAGAAAAAAAAGGGATTATAATGATAAGATCGCACATGGTTTGCATAGGTATTTCTCAAACAATGGCAGGAGCAGGTGATACGTCTGTGCATACGGTAAACAGCCAAGAGAGATTAGTTAAGCCAAATCTCCTCTGTGCACCTTTAAGTCTTTAGTCAGTGCCATGTGTCGTATAGTAGCTGGGTGTGCTGAGCATGTTTACACAAAGCATAAGAGCATCAATGTCCAATAAGTCGTGTCTCACATGGTCTTTCTCCACTTAAACAAAGTCAGACCAGCTACGTGAACAACTCAGCTCCTACACACCATGTACACACACAGCCATATTAGGGCTTTGAACAGTGCGGTATTGTTGCACTCTGTGTGTGTGAAGAGATAAGCTAGGCTGCTAATGCAGAGCACAGGGCACTAATAAACAAACAGTGTTTAAATTGGCCTGAAAGGAATCAGTGGTGCGTAGGAATCACCCACCCAGTGCTTCAATGGCTTAATCTTCCTGCTTCTCACTCTACCTTTGCACATTCTCACAGCAGATTAGAATGTAATAGACACAAAGGGGGACATTGGGATCCTTCAGAGTCCACTAGATTGACCTTCTTTTTAAATATGATGAGCTGGGTTCACATATTAAATAAAAAACAAAAAAGTATAAAAGCATCACCTAAATTATTGTGGAAGGTGGGTTAAGGGTATCACTGTTTGAATGTTTGTTACAGACAAACTTCTAAACCCTGTATTTATTTTTAACCTTTAATAAATGTGTCCTGCAATTTTACATATGCCAAGTGTATTAATGTGGACAATAAAATGTGTATTGCTGTTGTCTAACTTTGTAACTGACTTAGTGGCAACTAGAGGGCAGACCTGGCCATTTCTGTTAGTTGTATTGCATGTCTTTCTCCTACAGGGTGTGTAAATGTGACTGTATGTTATGAGTTCACAATTACCAGATGTTCACTTTGGAGAAATACGGTAATTATTCTTTACAAATCAGATTTTCTTTTCAAGCCATCTTACTCAAAATGTAGATGTGTGTTTTTCTTACATGTTTAACTGCAAATTTTCTGGAACTTTTCTCTATAAGCTTTGATTATCTACAATAAAACAATTTTGCCCATTCTTCATTGCGAAATAGCTCCAGCTCAGTCTGAGTGCAAGGATAATGATTTCAAGTCTAGATAACTAATGTGTTAGATTTTAGTTATCAAAGAGCTAAAGATTATAGACAATAAGGAAAACATTATGATCATGCAAAAAAGTTAGAAATAAAATTTAGGATAAATTACAATCAATATATTTAATGACAATGTTGAACTACAATGTAACTATGGATGCCAAAGGATTTAGCTAAATATATAAAACTGGAAAACAAACATCTTAGATTTTTCCAGTTTTGGAGTTTACTTTAGGGAGGACATTAACCATTCAGGAGTTAGTTGAGACAAAAACCTGTTTGAAGGTTGACGTCTACCCTGAACTCAGCTCTTTTACAGTCGCTAAGATGATTTTTTTTTTCAGATTCCTGTATTTAGCTCAATCTCATCAAAACTGAAATTATTCAGTCCCTGCTGAAGAAACAAATTTCCATATCATGATAAGTCCACCACCATGTTCTAAAGTGGGATGGTGTATTTAGGGTGATATGCAGAGTTAATTATTTCACTTTTTCATGTAAGCAGAATAACAACAACACTTTGATCCCACTTCAGTAAAGCACTTTTTTTCGCACGTTTTTGTGGAACCCACTTTTCTTCTGGAAAAAAAATAATTGTACTTTTTTAAGCAGTTTAATGGCATGACTTTCTTATTCTCTTTTAAATTGAAGTTGCTCCTTTCTCTTTTTATTAATGGATGATGACCTAAACAGCTTATATGAGATTTTTCGATGCTGGGATTATTGCTTTATATTTTATGCCTGCTTTAAACGTTTTTGTAATGCTTTCATTGACCTGTCCTGTAAGTTTCTTGAATTTCAAAGTACTTTTTATTTATAAATAGACCTTGATGTCTTTTACAGAACAGCTTTCTTTATCTATGTGAGATGAGTTTTACCTACCGGTGGAATGTATTTACTAACTTGGTCATTTTATGAGGGTAATTGTTTACCCTGGATTTTAGGAATATTAAAGTAAAAGTGGTGACTGCACAGATAATATGTGTTATTTGTATCAAGGAATGTAAGCCATGCGTCATTTTGCTTTCACAAAGAAAACTGTGCACTACTCTTTAAGTTAAAAAAGCGATCTAAAAAAACACTATTAAATTTGTGGTTGTATTTTATGTTAGTACAACCATATTTCTGTTTTTCTCGTACTGATGTAATATTAGCAATCTAGAAGAGCATTAAACCACAAAGAAACTATTAGAGTTATGTGTTGTAATGCATTAGCCTTTTTGAGAACGCACCATGGAAAAAAAAACTTGTTCCTTCCGGAAGGTGATTCATCTTTTTTTTTTTCCCAGAGCCCTCCCAGGTCAACTTTTCATGGTGCCTGTTTGGTTTCCAAATGCTCTTTTCTCTCACCCCCTCTTAGGCAAGCCATAGTGCCCAAACTTGTCTACATTTGATTCCCGTGTTTTTGTGCATGGTAGATGTCCTTTTAAATAGGTCAATCTCAAATAAGTCTTTATTCTTGCTTTGTCTACTCATATTCTGTGTTTTCATGAACTCTGGCCTCAGCCATGGCAACAGCTAGAAAAATGTTAACGTTGATTGACGGGATTTAAAAAGGCCCCTTTTCCTGGTACGCATTTCAAACACTTTGGGAACAATGGTGCTTGGTGTGATTGAATTAATGAGGTATTGCCAACTGTCAAAAGAGCACACATACTTTACATAAACCTGATTATCTTTGCATGGCAGAAATAGAAGAAAGGGAGGAAAGAGGTGAGAAGGAGGAGGAATGATGTATCAGAAAGGAAGAGAAGGAGAGAGGAGTTTTTTTGGTGGCATCCAAGGCATCCAAGTTTGGATTTCAAGGAAGAATAAACATAAATTAGAGTTGATTTGTTGTTCTAGACTCAGACTTACCTTTTTCTCGAGTATCACGCCTTTTTTCTGCCAAGAGTTTTCCAAACACATGGGCTTTAACAAATCTATTCAGGGAGCATCAGGCCCCATGAACAACACACATTTTCACAAGCCAGCAACCCCAAGCAGTGTTTTGTCGGGCAGCCATTGTTTTGTTTGAACCACACAGAGACCTCATCGTCTCTACGACCTCAGGCCCAGGGAAAAGGAGCAGTAGTGCCCTTAGTGAACCCGTGAAGTGTCACCCGCAGTGACTGCCAAGACTTGCTCTAATTCCACTGACCTATTGAGACAGAAAAATAGAGTGGAGAAGTGGAGGGTGGGATGGATGCTGGAAGAAGAGTGAAGGGATTGGATAAAGGTCCTCTGACTGAAATGCTCACCAGATCAGCAAAGTGAACCTTCGGAAACGTGAGCTAATTCACTATTTAATCCTTTTAGCTGCCCCCGCATCTATGTCACTTCTGTCCACCTCAGCCCCCTTCCTCCAGCTCTCTTTCTCTTTATCCCCCCGCCTGTCCTTAAACCCTCTTTTCTGAGCAGAGTGTCAGCAAAAGTTGTTGAGCAGAAGAAGGGGTGTGCAGACCAAGGTTTCCAGGAATGATTTAGTTTATGTGTGTATTGCCTAAGTGGAGGTGAAAATGTGAGGATCGCTGACTGTGTAGGCTGCTCCCGTAACTCAGGGTTTTTTTTCTTTGTGAAAAGCTGTGACAGCTGCTGCTAGATTTCCTGGGTTGTCAAAAGTCATCTTTGTTAGTTCTCCCACCCAATGAATAGCAGTGGATTAAAGAAAAAAAAAAGAGGCGTATTCGCACATCAAGCTGTAGGTGGGCTTTGCTACGAGTGGTTTCCATGAAGAAGAAAAGGAAAATCTCATAACATTACTCCAGGGGCCTCTGAAAGGAAAAGAAAATCACACATTACTCCGGAGGCCCCTATTGTCTTATGCACTAAATCCAAGCATATCAAATGCCTACAGATCCCCTCCTTCTTGCTTCTGAACTTATACGTGAGAGCCTGCACAGGCAGATACAAATTGACTCCCATGCTGTGAGGTTGCTGGAACATAAATTGAAATGGGAGGCATTGTTGTCAGTGAGTAATATACTTAGCATTATTCATATAAAAGAGAAGAAAAAAAGAAGAAAAGGTTCTGGCTGCTGTTGAAAAAAATGTACTTGAATGACAGTGGAGTTACATACGGGCTAATGTGGATTTTTTTATCTGTTGCCAGTGTCAGGAATATATATCCTCAGGGTTGTATCCACATTGGATATCATTGTACTGATACAAACAAAACAAATGACAGGCGTAATAATGTATTACAATCAGATTAGTAGGCAGCTGCTGAGTATTACAATGCTTTTTTATTAATACAGCTTTTGGTGTGAATAAATCATGTCATTGACAGTTTTCTTGTTTCTTTAGTCAACTTTGTTGCTCATAAACATTCAATTTAAACTGCACAATAACACATCACATACAGAAATTATCAAATAGAAATCTGCAATTCATACAATACAGATAAAAACAGACTAAGAATAGCATAAAGTTTTGTGATATAA
>JAUZNJ010000037.1:25240-53883 GCA_034780135.1 Jordanella pulchra
AGAAAGTTAAATTGTTGTTCTAACATATTCTGCTATATCTTTTTCCCTTTACATCTGTATTAGAGTGTTAATATTATCTCCACAGTGTCAATTGTAATAACTCAGTGGTGCCATAATAGACTTCTAGGCTCCTTACTGAGGAGTTGTCTTATATCAGAGACTTGAAAATTATAACAACACTTCATATGTCAAAGTAAAAATTGTCCTTGTGTTTATGCCTCACTCTCTTTTCTAGATTTTGACTACATCTTTTATCCCCACTTTTTTTTTTTGGTGGAAATGGGAAAAAGGACTAGGGGCCTGATCCTCAAAGAATCCAAACAGGCCAAGTTGTTTTGTTACAAAAGTATGTGTTGTAATAAGTGGCCATGTTAAGCATGATCTACAAGGATTGCAAACATAAAAATATAAGATTACAAACTGGTTTTATTCGTCACAAAATAAACAAAAAAAAAAAAAAAACATGCGGTACTGGTAGAGTGAGAGTCAAAGGTAATACCAATAATAACATCTTTAAAAACTATGACTCTGATAATGATGAAAAATATTATTTAAAGTGACATTTTTGTGCATGGGTTTGCACTTCACCATTTAAAAGTGCGTAAGATAGATATTTAAAATAGATTCAAAAACTATGCCAAAATCACGTTCAAGTTTGTTCAATAGCTTTGCTGGTGCTAAGTAATTTGCTTACATAACCTCCACAAATAAATTTGCTCCGTTGTCTTCTAAAATTATGAACATTTTATGAGGATATACACTAAAAAAAGCTTGCAGCCACTGCCCACTGATTTTGAATGTGGAAATCCATTTGCACCCTATGTAAAACAGTTTGCATGTTTCAACATTTTGAAGATCAAGTCCCATATGTGATCATGGTATTTTCGACCTGTGTTGCAGCTTTTTGTCCATGCAAAAGTAAATATTGATCAAACATCACTGCATAGGCTGTATAGAGAAAAGTTGTTAGCATGTCTCTGATGTAGCTCCCAGTTAACTTGAAGGTTTCATTTTAAGAGCACCAGCACACCTTAGTCATTTTATAGCCTTTTAAATGTCGTCAGTCAGGGCATATTGTTTTAAATTACAGTCAGTCTCAGTGTATTTACAGAAAAATGTCTGAGGGATGTCCTTAGAAGTATCATTGTTATGAGCTCAGGTCCTACACAATGCACTTGTTATGGCGCACCCAGAGGATTTTCAGTTGAGTTCATGTGCATCTTTATAAAGCGATCAGTAAGTCATACATCTTGTGGAGTAAATTCAAAATCCCTTACCTCTGCCCCATTCATTGAAAACAAAAGTGTGGACGCAAATTGGTCTGAAAACAAACTGTAAAAAAGAAGCTTACATTAAGCCGAAGGGGTCTCGAGGGACCTGGCCCAATCGTTGCATGCGAAGAAGAATGGTGGCAGAGTTAGGGAACGGGCACCAGTAGATAAATCACTGCCATCATGCAGATTTACTGTGTTGGAGTGAAAAGATAAATGTGGAAAAGGGTTGTGTGTCAGAACCTGCGGTGCAGGGCCACACGTTAATGCTGTGTTAGTAATTGAACTTTGCAATAATTATCCTGAGGAGATAATATTAACTTATAGTCTTTGCGTGAGAAATACTCTGGTCCATAATTCATTTGCCGGGGAGGGTGTTGGTGCCGGATGGTGCTCTCTCTCTCTGACTGTCCCTTTCACCCGATTCTTTCTACTGCATTGTGTTACTGAAATATGACGGCTCCATTTTTATCCTGTCACAATGACAACTGATGGGCTTATTTTCCTGTGGCCCCGGGGGATGATGAAATAGTAAGCAAACATTCTTTCTCAGGAGGAGAAGGGTGCTCCATCATTGTGTCTGGGGCCGCCACCACCGTTTGTGTTGTGTGGCAATAACAGCAGGTTATGGATACAATACACTTGGCCTCCTCCTCTCAGTGCAGAGGGCCTACACACAGTCTCATCGCCCCAGTTCCTTTAGTGTCACAGTTAGCGATTCACATCTCCTTCAAGTTATAAAGTGTTCCCTTTTGGGTGAGTTCAAAGCCTTTGTTTTATCTTTCAGTTTGTGGTCTGATTTTGCAGTTGTGGTATTACTGAGGTCTTTGTTTGTTTATAATGGTCTTGCTGTGTGAAAAAAGAATAATATTTACAATTATTGATTTTAGCTAGTATTCAGGTCCTTGTCAAACGTAATAAAAAAACAGTATTCTCTTCATTTCGTTATTTTTTTTGTATTGATTGATCATTGATTATTTTGTTGATTAGATTGATTAGAATATTGTTAACTTAAAAAAAAAAAAAAAAAAAAAAAAAAAGGAAATCAAAGTTTGGTTTTCCAAAATTTATCTTTATGCCAAAACAAATTACTTATATTTACTTTTTTAAATATTAGTAAAAAATTCAGGGCCTGGCAGCAGCATCTTTTATAGTTTTGAAATAGTACACACAAGTGGACGCTACTTCTAGCATTTGCATTTATCTAATTTAAATAATGAGAGACACTGATGCACATTAGCCGAGCGAATGAGTCCACAGGCACCTGAGGTGTGTGTGTGTGTGTGTGTGTGTGTGTGTGGGGAGGGTACTGTCAGCTCCTATTTTCTCATCCAGTTTGTTAACCAAGTGTGTGAAGCTGCAGCAATAAAAGCGATAAGAGCATTCTTCCTGCCGCACTGCTGCTACTCCAGAGTAAACACCATCAGAGCTCAGTTTATCACCATGCTAACTGGATTTAGACAAAGAGCTACAATGGCAGCTTGAGCAGATATCCAGTGACAACAATCAAACATTATAACAGCTCTCATTGTGTGCGCAGTCATTTCCATTGTTGATATCCAAAGGGCTTATTTTGAATAAAACGGAAAATACGACGCTCTAATCCTCATAACTCTGTCTTTATTTTGGTGGAATATTACTGGAACACCCACCTTGGTGTCTTGTCAAGTCACAGCCAGCGGGGGCTTTTGTCTCCTTGGTGTAAAGAGAAATGACAGCGTAATGTGATTTACAGGCGATCGCTTCAGCTCAATTAAATTAAAGTCCCCAATAATCCATGATGAATGCACACCTACGCCAGTCATTAGGAGTCAAAACAAAATACAGGCTTATCGTATCACAGCACCATGGAGGGAACACACCCTTTAATAGATGCGCAGATTCATTTAGTCATTTATGTCACAGTGTGTTATGCATTCAGTGTCTACCGGCTGCTAATGACTAGTAAGCTTCTCAAGAAGCCTGCTTCCCAAATCCCAGGAAAAAAAAGAAAGAGGAGGCAGTAAAGACTGACTGAATAGCAAACCACAAGCAGTAATATTCATGGACTATAAATTTAATCTCTAATCTTTTGATGAACATGTCAAATCTACAATAAATCGACAGGTTTGAGAAAACATGGGTAATGTAGCAAGTCAGTGTTGTTAGTCTACTGTATTTTATCTTGACATACATTTCAAAAAGAGAAAATGAAGGGTGGTCAAAAAATGCTCGGCCACTACGCTGTGATTGACAGTGTCATATTTGTAAGAGGGTTATGAACCACAAAACAAGGGTTAAAGGGAAATTGACCCAGCAGTTGACGGGTGACTGATACACCAAACTGAAGGTCTTTAATCTTGCTGCAGAGCTTACATGAAGCTTATATAACAAATTACAATGCCTAAAGGGTAATACATCACCTGATGGACTACAGCATTTCTATCTTCTCTATTTCTCTGCCCAAGTGAGGGCCTGGTGACTTTGTTGGGTAATAAGCTATATGTATAATCTCTGTCTCTCAATAAAATCATTAAAAACTTGAAAATGTTTCTGCTGACTTATCAAGAATTGTTTTGTGTTTTTTAAATTATCAGGATAATATATTTTTAGAGTCCTTAGTAATTTTTGACAATAAATGTTGATTTTGATAATCCTTTCACAGAAAACTTCCCATTTTGGCTGGTTTATTTTTATTTTTTACTTGTTTATTATAACTGGGTTTAGCATTATTGGAGCAAAAAACTGTTATAGTGATCATTTTATACCACATGGATGACTTTTACATGGATGACACAGTGGGCATGACACAGTGGGCATATTTTTTAGTATGAGCAGCCGGTTGATAATAAAGCATTTTAGATTAATGTTGTTCAAAAATCCTAATTTTGTATATTTGAACCACTCAGAGGACGATATGCAAATTCACTTCAGTTAATTTTCATGTTGTGTTGCATAAGATCAAGAACTGAGAGATTGACATTCTCTTTCTCCATCATGATTTTTAGAGAAACCAGAATTTGTATTGTGCCTTAAACCACCCAGTTCATAAAGCATTAAAGCAACCTAAGACAAATATACTTCCACCACCATGCTTAGCTGTTGGTATGTTGTGCTTGCTATAATGTACACTGTTTGGCCATCAATATATTCTTTTTTTTCCATTTGTTGTTTATGGGTCTCACTGGTTCAGTGGATTCTCAAAGGCTTAGATATAGAGCTTCCAAACCCTTTCATGACTAACATGTCTGTGCCTTTGCTTCATCTTCTAGAAGGCCTTCAGACTGTGGCAGAATGTGTAATTCTGGCGATCTATTGCCATTCTTTGTGATGTAAAAAGGATTCTATGTAAGTAACTGCTTGATTCTAGTGGTCTGACAATGAACATTCACCTTGAATGTAAAATGATAAGCAGCATATGTTAAATTTTACTGGTTTGCAATGCCTTTATTCCTTTTTTGAGTTCGCTGCACACGAAAATTATACATACATACACATACACACACACACATACACACACACATATATATATATATATATGTTATATATATGTATATGTATATATTAAGCTGTGTATTGGTATGCAGAAGAAAAAAGATTTTTGCTAAGGGAAAGGGATTTAACTCCAGCACCCAAGCTTTAGGTGTATTCCAGTCAGACTAGTGTAAGGTCAAAGATCATTATACGTGCTCACTCCAGTGAAGTTTAAAATATACTATGCGGATGCCAAGTTTTGATCGTTATTAATGCAGTTTTTCTCAAATACCACATTTATCTTTGAACTCTAAAAGTCTGTAATTACAGTAAGTAAACACTAAGCTCACTCAATACAAGCTTTAAAGTCTGTCCACCATTAAAAGGGGTTGGATCTTGCAACGTACAAGTCAGAAGTTTAACTCCACTCACAGCTCAACAAAGGTTATAAAGTTACCTGTAGAAGAGGAGACCTTAGCTGTCATGATCCGTATTCCCGAAGCATCTTTTAACAGAAATACTGATCTCGGATCATAACCCCTTATACGGTAATTGGTGGTCCTGGTTGAGGAGCACGCAGTCAGCACTTCTAACAGTGAATAAAGCTGTCTAAAGCTGTACTGGCAGGCTGACTAATTAGGCTTTACCCACAGCCAATTTAAGTGCATCTTAAAGTGGGTGACAGAGGCTTTTGATGTATCTGCAACCTAGGAAATAAAGCAATCAATTTTAAACTGTTTCAACAAACAAATCTTTAAGTGGACTGTAGCTTTAGGAAAATTTGGAAAATAGAGCATGTTTTGTTTTGTTTTTTTTTTTAAGATGAGTAAAATAGCCAAAGCTTGTACTGTTTTAATTTTCTACTGAAGGTTCCACTATGCATTTATACTTGTTATGTACATTTGTGTTTTTGTACTCATTGGGTTCATTGATTTTGTAGTTATGGCCCCCAAAAATAAAAAAAATGACATTTCAAAGAAATTACATGAAAGCACACTGAATGCATGTAGAGAAAATAAAGAAAATACACAAATAAATATTGATATCATATAATGAATCATAACTCCGTATTCTGCAAATTTGTTTTACCTTTTGCCTTTTGTAGGCATTTAGTAACTTTGCTCTATTAAATAGTGATATTGCTTCTGTTCTCTGCTTTCTTTGCTGTTGTAGTGATCTAAAGAATTAAAAAAGTAAATATAAAGCAACAATGAATCTTTAAGAAGCTCATTTACAAATGTGTGTGCCTTAGAAGTTACACAGAATTAAAAACATAACAATATGATGTAGGAAAAGTTTTCAAATTTTTTTTCCGTCTTTTTGAAAAAAAAAATCAAATACTTTAATAAATACCTTTATAAAGCAAAGTTTTGGTCTACTTAGTTCTCCTTCTAAGAAGGCAAAACCTGTAATATGTACTGTGAAGCGTATCTGTTTAAGCTTTGGTTGTTCTTTTGTAAATCTCTGTTTTAAGTGGAAGAGGCTGAAAAGCTGAAGATGATTATTTATACAATAGCTATTGTTTATAAGATACAGTATTATACTCAATATTTATGCCAGAATTCCACCCAAAACCATCTCTTTAAAGGCTGGACAAAATAAAGCAATTTAAAAGCAATGATAGAAAAAAACACATAAGCATACTTATCTTTGTAAAAGTAAAACTTATATCAACGAATGTTTTAGAATGTGTATGTGTTATTTTTACACCAAAGTGTTTTTTTGACAAAGATTCTTGACCTTTATATTTTTAACTTATTCAACATTTAATCAAAACTTTCAGCTTTTTATTTGTGGTTCTTTTTTACAACTGTTTGATATATATGACAGCAAGCTCGGTATCAGACAGTGCTAGAATTTAAAATTAAATAATAATAAGAAAAAAATGTAGTGTCTTCCTCTCTATCAAATAAAGTGGTCAGAGAATGTGTTTCAATTCTACAAAGAAAAACCGAAATAATTAAACATATAGAGGAACTTTGAATTGAGCATCCACAAACAGGGTGATTCAGAAGTTTTGTAAAGTTTTGCAATTCACAGTAGCACAATTGTCATGCATAATGAGCAACAGAAGAGATTAGACCCAAGAGATAATGCTGAGCTGACAGAAAAAACAAAGTCACTGTAAGCTTTTTTTAAAGCTGCTGAATGCACACTATGATGTGAAATGTTTGTATTTCTTCTATTCTTCCATGAATAACTTTTTATGGAAATGTCTTGATCTTTATTCTCTAAATTATTATTATAAATATATATTATTGTGAAGACTTTGCAGTTGATCAAAATTATGTAATGTTGTTACTTTTAATCAGGTTTAAATTTGTATATGATTTTTATCTCAATAAAATGAAAGATAAACAAGCAAAATTATAAATATATAAAATACAAGTCATTTGTAAGTATAGTCTCTTGTAACAAACCTTTCCATTGGTCTATTTCCTCATGATCTAACCAAAGCTGTTTATGTTTTCCAGTCTTACCTCATCATTTTGTTAAGTTTTTTTTTTTTTTTTTTTTTTTTACAATTTAACATGCTTCTTCACTTGTAAACACAAAAATATTAAGGTATTTTTTATAAACTATCAGAGATACATTAAATATGTATTTCTAAATTTGAAATTGAACATTTTTGTTTGGATTTTATTTAATGGTATGAAATTTAATCTATGATTTGCAAAAAAAGGGCTAAAAAAATCCCTTTTTTAGGGATTATATATTCAACTTTAGATGCATGTCGCACAGCTAAGTCCAGACACAAGGACTATACCTAGTGATCCGTGTCTGTCCATATAATATTAAGAAAATATTTTAATCCGGGTAAATTCTAGCATGAATAAAGCAAAGGTAAAATCAATTGACATTTATTACATAGATGTTAGTTTATGGATGGATTTCAATGGATTTCTGTGACCTAGCTTTGGATTGTGTGCAACAATGTTATTTAGGTGTGCAGACAAAAGCTCCACATCTATTGAAATCAAATCCCCCTCCCACCCAAGCACACAGATGCCCAAGACTATCTCTCTTACCCTCGTCTCTCAACAGCTTTTGAGAGGTCTAAGTATAAAATAGCGAGGTGCACTAACAGTATCTGTCCATTGCAGGATACGTATAGAGGGTACGTGGGAAGGCTCAGGTAAGAACTTGCATCAATCTGTCACTCTCTTCCCTCAGGGTGATAAGAGAAATTCCAACAGAGAGATAACGCTGGACATTCAACTTAATTCCGAAGGAAGAACTTTTCATCAGTGGGTCACATATTAGCTTTCACAAAACGCAGGCTGTGAGCTCATTTTTTCCCTCCCTTTTCCCTTTGCTCACATTGCTCAGTCCAGGTACGGGGATGACACTGTGAACTCATGTGCTTAAAATTCCAAGGCAGACTGGAAAACCAGTTAGATTTTTTTTATCATTCTCTATCACCATGTTTTCTCTCTTGAAATAAACTTGTTAGATAACACAGTGACCATAGCTGTGGTAGTTGCTCTTATGTGTTGAACTAAAATATGAAAAGCTGTGTAAAATCGGCTGAGGTTCTCTAAATCTTCCCAAAGCCTCCTCGTCTGTGTCTGCAGCTTGGATTTTCTTTATCAGCGTCATGAAGTGGAAATCAAACAAGCTGTTTTCAGTGTCATATTTATGGGAAGAAAACTGTACATAATTCAAATAAATCCACATAAACTTACAAGCTGTTGGGGCTTTGTTTGTGTTTCGTTTTAAGGCAGTAATTGAATGCTCTTAGGAGTGCAGTTTTTACACACCTTTTGACATTTTGTCATACAACATGTACACATTTGTGTGTGTTTTTGTTAATCTAAGTGAAGATTACCACACAGTCAAGCATTATTATGAATTAAAGGTAAGACATTTCTCGAATTTATGTCCCTTATTCACAAAAAAGGTGTACAAATGTATTTAGTCTCCTATTAAAAGGTAGTAGATGTCAAAACCGCCATAATTATTACAGCTGTTTTGCTACTTTTAACTTTGCAAAATTTCTCAAGTTTGTCCAGATTAAATTAATACAATATCTGTCATGTTCAACTTTTTGGGGGGGAAATGAAAAGTTATTATTAATAACAATAACCTATATGCATGTATCTAACATAACTGAATTTATTACAAAGACAATACTTTTATATATCAAGTTTTTTTTTTTTGATCTGCTGTAATGTCCCAATTCTAAATGTGTTTTTATTACCTTTAATCGAAAAAACCTCAATAAAACAAAACAGAAGACTTGAAGAGGGCAGTATGCTTAATTACTGTATGTCTTTACACATACTGTGGAAAGTATGTCAAAAAATGAACTTGTAAATATTTATATATACACATATATATATATATATAACGGTTCACGGCTTATTAATCTTGCGGATATGGCTTCATCCTTAAAACTAAAATAAGGATATAACAAAACACTGATTACGATGATGAGAAGGAAGCCAGACCACTTCTTACAGATACGATTGATTAGCTTTGTGAAAGAGCAATAGCCCTTACTCAGCTGAGTTGTGTGAGTGCTAGTCTGGCTGTTTTCTTTTTTAGAAAGATCATACAGATCAATACAACATGGCACATTTTGAAGACCCCTACACCATACCCTGGGACATGGGAGGAAAGAGCGGAGCCCCTTAATGCAGCGCCTCTACCTTCTTTTTGCTGATTGGAAATGGGGGAGGGGTGATGATTATATTGTCCCAGCCTCGTGTCTTTGCTCAAATGCTTGAGCAACCAATCTTAGCTGTTAGTTTGTTTAAAATTGTCTTTTTGTTTTTGTTTTTTTTCTTTCATCTGAACTTTGTTCTAGTCTTGTCTCTCAGGTTTTCACTTTTGACATTTAATGCCGCAGCAAGTCACACAATAAACATGGATGTTGATCCTGAGTTTTACTGCTGGTTTTTGTTAGTTTTCTTGTAGCATTCCAGCAACCGTGATTTCCCCCAGCAAACAAAGACTTTGGCAGGTGGGGAGGTGAGATAAGCAATTAAAAGTGAATCACTTTATGTTGCTTCGGAAAATAGGAAAAGCAAAGGCTAGGTCCCCCATACCACGGTCCCCAACCCCCAACCACTAAACCACTGCATAAACTGGTGTTTTGACATTTTGTGAATGTAGTATTTGAAATGCATGTTAAGATTTTTTCATATAAAAGATTTTACAGAATGCTATTGATAATTAATTGTATTCTCTCTATATGGCATATGCATTTATTCTCATATTTCACAGTTTGCAACTGAATATAGCATGCGTGTTTCAAAATCCATTGTCAGTCACTGAAAACAAAAGAATGAATCATGCGATCACTGAACAAAAAGAGATAGCAATTAGAAAGCCATAATGCTACTTGGGAGCTGAAAGAAGAAGCAGTGGGGTAATTCTATTTCATTGGGGTCAGCACAGCTACACAGGGCCTGCTAATATATTGCTTTATCTTTCAACTGTGTTGAAAACAGCTGTTTGGGGCTGTAGTAGATAATTCAAGTCAGGGTTCTTTGGTTTACGTGGGCAAGCAAGGAGACAATGGAGACCCATCGATTGGAAGGCAGCTTGACATCCTGGCTTCTTGTCAGCTGAATAAAAAGACCATTACTCCTTCAGCTCTGCCTTGATATACACCCCCAGGAAGAAAGAATCAGGACTTTTTACTCCAGTCCCATCAACCCATATCTTTTTTTCCTCTTTCTTTCGTTTTTGTGTCCTTTTACTTCAGTTTGTCCCATAATCATTGCAATCTTTTTTACATTACCAGCCTGGGTTTGTGAAACAATAGAGGGAGGCTAATAACTTTTCCCAGAACAGCAGTTTTTTGCCACCAGGAAGAAAGGCGATGGAGTAGGATGATAAAAGGGCGATGGCCTTGGTCAAAGGTCAGCCACTGGGATCCTATTGTTGTTCCTTTTGATGCTTTAAAAGTACTATTTTATTTCGCTACCCCAGGATGAAATTCAGTCTATATCTGTAGAAGGTTTCAAAGAAATCACAGCATGAAAAATTAAAAAACAGCAGTATTTCATAAGACACATAAAGAACCTGCAGTATCACAATTATTGTTATCAGTTATTTTGATTCAAAAAATATTTATAAGAAAATTAATGATTTGCTGTATTTATATATTTCTATGTACAAAAATTAAGGAATATAACACAAAAGGTTAGTTATTTCTAGTATCTATAAGATATTGAGAATAAGTCAGCAAGGGCACAAATACTCTAAAGAAGAAAATTAAAAGCAAACTTCAAAATTTCTTAGGAAATATAGTGCACTGTTAACTATATTTTTTTCAACATCTAAGTTGATCATTCAGGCTGTAGGAGACTTTTAACAGATAGCAGAATGGTAGAAACACATTACAACATAGTTGTTCTTTTAGATCCTTTTGTCCTTGTAATTTTCATCAGGAAAAATATTGTAGTTAAAATATCAGCTTTTTAAAAAATGTTTAGAGGTAATGAAGGAAGGCTACACATTTGAAGGAATATAGAGCTAAGACTGCTGTTCTATTATTAGTCACCAAAACAAAATGCCAATCACTGATATAAATAATCAAAAATTGATTAAAATGTATCATTGTTTTAAACTAGTTACACCAATGTTTTACAGTGAATTCTTCTCCTGATGATGTTTTAGAGTATAGATTGTAATTAAAGATGGGTCACAGTAAGAAGGACTGAAAAAAATGTATTCTGTTAATTATCTGATATCTGATTGTTGACGATAAATTTGAATCAAATTTGAATTAAACATAATCAATGTGAATAGGTAAAATCTTTACATAAATGTAGATACTGTTGTAAATGTGCCACAAAATTCTCATGTCTTTAATTATTTGAATTTCTACATTTTTAACAAAGAAATCCCTATGGAAATTTGTAATGTTCTACAAATTAGGTTTCTGCTCTTATCATATTTGTCACCTAACAAAACCTATGGCGTGCTTGCAACTCGATAAATCTCTGATTGAATAAATCAGTATTTTCCTCTCTGTTATTCATGGCCACCTTTTTTTCCTGAAGATATATTCTTCTATCTTTCAATACTATCTCAGACATAGTGAGATGAGAAACCATATCATGAGACTTCTACTTGGATACATAACACGATAAGACTCTCATCCACCCTCTAACCTGCTTTTTCACAAATTTGATTAATACATTCCAGTTTTTTGTGAGATAGTTTTCTTGCAAAGAAGAGATCCATTTCGCCCTGAAGATTGAAAGTTAGAATTTGCAGCATAATTGATGACCTCCTGGGACAAACGCTCTCATATTTATCACCACCTGACCTTTCCTCCAATCTCATCCATCATAAATTAAAGTTGTACAGCAGTAGCGTGGCCCTCTCTCCTCTCCCAGTATAACCTTTTGTCCAGAGGTCCCCTCCTTTGCTTCATTTGGAACCGTTGGAAGGAGCAGCTTTAAAACCTGCAGTTCAGCACCTCTGCTGTTCGGGGCAGATGGTCATCACCGAAAGCATCTGTCAAATTCAGGCCCGCTCACTAGTGGCCAACCTGCATCTTCTTCCTTCCTTCATTTTTCTTGAATGTTTCTTCTCTTGCCTTCTTTGAGTTTTTAATCTTATTTAACACTTTTTTTCTCTTTACAAATCTCTTCTTCAAATACCAGTTCCCCTGATGATTTGCTCCGGTTTAAGGTCATTGTAGAACAATGATAGAACAAGCAAACAAAGTGCTATGTTTGAAAACTGATATGAAATCTGACTAAAGCTACTTCACATTGAACTTCATATGATCCAGAATAATCCAAAAACATTTAAGAGTCGCATAGCATGAAAAGTAAAATATATGATTCATGTACATGGCTACCTTGTATGAGGCTGTGGACTTTTATTATACTTCTGCATCTATTTCTGGAGCTTTCAATCATTGCTGGTTTAGTTTCCCACAATTCTCTATACCAGGAGTAAAAAATGCATATCTATTCTCCATCATAAGAGGCCCTCCATATCTTCCACTTCCTAAAGGCTTCCTTTTAATATTGATGAGAAGTAAGATATTAATGTTAAAATGTTGCTTTGGGGCCAAGCCCTTATGACTTTACCATTATCCCTAACAGTAAGTAATGGAATAACCAAGTAGTTGCATCACATTAACTGGGTGAAATTCCAAAATCTAATGAGAGATGAGGTCTCTAACCATGGACAAAAGAATAAAGAAACAAACAAATAACTGCAAGTCATGGATTTTATTTATCTGACTAAGTAATGGACATAACTAACCCTAAAAATGATTCGATCAAATGTAATGTTTTGTATAGCTAAGCTAGATGATTTGGAAATTGTCAAAAATGTGCATGTAATCATTGTACATAACACAATAATGACTATTTACCAAAAAATGTAAACACTCTGCATGTATGAGCTTTTAACTATAAGATTAAAGCTCCTGATCTTTATAAATGAAAACAAATACAGAATCCTTTCAAGGCCCCTCTTCAGTGACTGTTAAAGAGAGCAACAGAGAGCGAGGGTGATTCATATGTTTATACATTGTCATTCAGTGCATGACTACCCAGCACTCCCACCAGAGGCAGCCTACAAGTGACCCCTGAAAAGAGAGGGTCAGGGAGTAGGTCGTGCGGAATGGCCCGGCTTTTGGCTCTGACACTTTCTGACAGCTTTAAGTAGATCTCTTTTTAGCCATTTATTTGGAGAGTCTAGGGGGAGCCAGATAGAGAGAAGCATGAACAAGAGCAGAGCATGACTTTTTCCTTCAAGGGAAGATGATACAAAGTACTAAGGCTGAAGTACATCCGGTAGAGTAGGCTTAACATTCAGTACCTAAGTAAAAATAGCTATTTCAGGGTAATTGCACATATTACGATTGAAGCGGTTTTTGGATGTTTTGAAATAACACAACTGTTCTACCAAAAGGAATATTACAGGCTCTAGAGTTTTGCTAATGTGATTTCAGACAAATGTGGGCTTGCTGTCCTTGTGACAAAAATGAGTTTTCAAAATGTTTTTTCTCACAGTTTTTTTTTTACTGTTGAATTGTGGCATGCTTTTGGTTTATAAATTACATAGAGCACCCTAATAGTGGGCATCTGCAGTTAGTGTAATTTATTTAAAAAACTTTACCTGGTGTTTTTCATGCTGTAATAAATGTATAAATCATGCATCTATTACAGCAAAAAAAAAAATCTTTCAGATGGAAAGATGGTGAGCAGAGTGAAACTCCAAAAAGGTTCTGTCATTGATTATTACCTTTATAACTTTGCACTGACTTAGTTTGACAGAATGGATTCTGATTAGTTTGAACTTTGGAAATTTGGTCAAAACTAATTATAAATAAGAATGACTGTTTGATCCTGTGATCACGAGGGATGCAGTTCATACATGATGAGAGGGAGAGAATTGATCTACAGTGTGAAAGATTAGGCTATAACTCAAAAACACTTTCTGACCAGGGAACCCGTTTCAGTTTATTTCCATAAGTGACTGAAGTCTAAGGCTAGAGAGAAACTACTAGCCAGTCTAAGGACAATCAGAGATCGAAGACCTACTAGTTAAAACTTTCTCATACTCATTGTCTGCAGCTTATTAGGGACCAGATCGTGGGGGCAGCAGTCTCAGCAAAGATTGTTAGGCTTCCTTTTCCCTTGCATTTCTGGGTAGAGGTCTGTTGTCTCAGCTTATGGGCCAAGCCTCAATACAGTTTACCAGACCTTCTTGGAATCCCCGGCAGGTGTACTGTATAGCTTAGAAACCCCATCATTCCAATAGGAGACTTTAACATCCATGTAGGAAACAACTCTTAGAGGTGTTGAATGAAACTGAGTTCTGAACCCATTGGTTCCATTGCAAGACTTCTTTGCAACTCATGGATCATGGAACTCATAAGGAAAACAATGTTCAAGCAAATGGGTGTTGATCGGTGCACTCTGACACACCAGGACACCTTTGGCTGGAGGTTGATTTTTAACTTTAACTTCTCTTTTTGATCGTCACATTTGACTTTTGAATGCTTATGTTTGGAGGGGTCTTAAATAATAGAATAATGCACCAAGCTTTTAGTAATTCTGACACAGATCAAGTGTCTTAAATTATTATACAAATAAGTTGTTTTTTGGCAAGAGTATCTTAGATTTTCTTTTTATTAAATGTCACATATCACCAAATTTATGGTGAATAACAGTACAAGCAGCTCTTGATAACATTTATTTTAACAGGATTATGGTGTGCATGAAGAATGAATTCAAAAAATACAAATTTTGTGTCCAGTGTGATGACAAGAATAATTCTTGGCTACATCTTCCCATGTTTAAGCATCTCATTTTAAGTTCTGCTCACAAATGTTTAGGATTTATGCCAAAGGCCAAGACAGTAGCAACATTTGTACGACAAAGCATGTAGTATCTGTACGCATAAAGTCAAATACTCATTATCTTTCAGTGTGTAGAGCATTTTTTTTCGAGTCCACTGATCCAGCAGGCCATAGATAAGCATTATAGATTCTAATTTGAAGTCTTGTCACTGCATTCCTTGTCTAGAATTGTAAGTGCAGGAGCTGCCATCTGCTTGCAATAATGAGCCTGACAACGCTGGTAAATGTGCTTTTTACAATCATAATGGCTGGCGTATTGATCTTAATGGACGCAGCAACGGCTTGTTCTATCAGTCAGTGGAAACAGTGGGACACAGCAAGCAACAACATTCTGCATCTAACAGATTAGCTGCTCTCAGGCAGCCCTCACGGTCACTTCATTGATATCATTAAGGAGCCATATGTTTTGCTAATTTACCACAGTTTTCAGAGTCCATGCATAATAAGACACGTTCACCGTAAACTCACTTCTGACACTGTGACAGGCCGTAAAGAATCTCATTCTCTCTTTATTCCTCTCCTACAATTGTGTGTAGGTGTGTGTATATAAGTGGATAAGTTTTGACTTAGATGGGAAGAAGAATTTTTTTCTTCACTGCTTTTTTACATGCTGGAGGATTTAAAAAAAAAACATCTTCTAGGAAATGGCAAATATATATATATATAAAAATCCTAATGAAAAAAGTGAAAAATTATTCTTTGTTTCAGTGATGAGTTTTAACCAAAGTTTGGGTGTCCTTTAAACAATTCGAGGCACTGGTGTTAATACATTCTCTACTTGTGTAAGGGGACTTTGATTGTTCATATTTAGCATATACCCATTTATAAGCTCCAGTTTGTCTGAAGTCGTGGGAAAAGATTCATCACAAAGTCTCATTTGTAACATCATTGACACAGCAATAATGATCCGTCGGCAGTACAGAGTAATGGGTGGCTCTGACCTTTAACCCCAACCAATGAACACATTTAGTTTAAGCCTGGCGCTTAGTGATTTATTTCTGACAGTATTACAGCTACTGAAGTCGTAAAGCCAGACACATAGCACATTGAATAGGACAATTATTAACTAACCAGGACATGGTTCGCTTTCACTCTCAGTCAACCCTTTGAAGGTATTTAAAATTAATTCACTCTTCAGATTGCAGCTGGTTTATGTAGAGAAACTAATGGAACTTTGCTCACTGTAGGTCACAATATGCTCTTGGTTAAAAAAACAAAAACATTAGTTTTTTTGTTTTATTTTATTTACAGAATATTATAACCAAGTTTAGCTTGACTTAAGATGTTCATGGTCAAGCACTAATACACGGATGTTAAAAGCGATACAATATAAATTATCATTATTTTTATCATTGTTATCAAGCTATAGAAATCTATTGAGATTTCAGAAATATTACAAAATAAAAAAGAAACCACACAACTAATATCTCTTACTGCAGGCATTAAGTACATATTTTTAACATCTCAAAATTAGATGATGACACACTATATACAAAATGAATAGGAAGGTTATGAAACTATAATTAAAACAACATGAGATGACGACAGCACTTTACATAATGTGCCTCATATACCTTCTTCCAGGCTCAGACTGGTGGCAGTGAAAGTAAGGAGGGATATTTTGGTGCTCTAACCAGAGGTGGGTAGAGTTTCCAAAAATTGCACTCAAGTAAGTGTAGCACTACTTCAATATTTTGTTTTTACTTAAGTAAAAGTAAAAAGTAGTCATCCAAAATATTGCTTAAGTAAAACTGTAAAACTTTTTGATATAAAGGCTACTGGAGTACAGATTAAGTGTTGGATACTAACATCTGATTTAATGTTTAGAAATGATGCTGACAGACTTTATGTACAAATCTGACAAAAATGCATAAAGAATAAAAATAAATGTTATGAATATAAAAGAACAAATTCAGTCAGGAGAAATGTTTTTACCAAATAATCTTTTTTCCACATAAAAAATACCAAAAAAGCCAATCCTTATTGTGAGAACTGTATATATTTTTGGACAGGGTAAAGAACTTCCACTGATAATATCTACTGTTTACTGCATGTTTACCTAATCTTGTAATAGTTCAAATTACTCACAGAGGACAATAGCAATACTTTACAAGAATATTACACAAGTAAAAGTAAGAAGTATGGCCCAGTAAATGTACAACTATTTTTTTTTCAAAATGTTACTTAAGTACATGTAACTGGGTAAATGCAACTAGTTACTACCCATGTCTAACTCAAAGATTACCGAGTCTTAAATGTGTCTAAATCTAATAAGTATAATTTTGAGCCGAGGAAGACATCAGGAGACTTTTGTCTAATGGCTTACTTATCACTTATCCAATACAAGTTAACTTTTAGCTTAATGGTTGCTGCCTTTACAATGGTTTGAATCAGAGTAATAGTCAGGAATTTCTTTGAAGGGGTTTTCAGGCAGGGACCAATGTGTACTGAATGATGGCTGAAAATAGGTGCCAGAATTTTAGGGTCAGAAAATGAACAAGCCTAACGTTTGTATTTTCAAAATAAAAACAAGCTAGATTTCTCCAAAGTCCTCGCTAATAAACAGATTAATATATTTACAAGCCATGCTCCCTATTTATAATCTATTTATAATTAACAGTATAGTGGACAGTCTTCATTTAGCCTTAACTTCAGAGGGGGACATCATTTCACTTGTAATTTCTTACCTACTTTTCTAGAAAAATTGACCACGAAGCTTTTATCAATTATTGTTCTATAATATTGAGTATTGAGTTGTTATTTATCTGTAATTACACTTAGGACTTCTAGATGATTTGCAGAGACACATAACTTTCTCTATACCTCATAAAACACAAAAAGTAGCTCTGAAGAGAGTACAAATTCAGTATTTATCATCTTTATTATTACTATATTGATACTATATTTTTTGTGTCAGTGAATATACAAAAAAATTTAAGAAGTAAATAAGTTGAGGTATTCTACTTGATAATATCACTGCTGCCACCCGCTTTCTATAAGGGAACAACTTGTGAATTATGTAGACATGGTAGAGGTGGTCACATATGTGGCCAATAATTGATTGGCTAAGGGTGGCCATGGCCATGCCTGGCACCTCATCTAGCCCTGTCCCTGATCTAAATGTTTGATTAGAGCCCATCTTTATTTTTTAGCTTTCTTTGACTGCTGTTTGTTTAACTAATGTTCAACTGTCTTTTAATTATTATTAGCAAAAAATTTCTGTATGTTAAAAAAAATTCAGTCTACACCCCAATTCCAGTAGTCATTTATAATGAGAGCATTTTTATATAAGCACTGCTTTGATGTTATAACAAAAAATTTTGAAGATGTCTAAATACACCTGATACAATCCTCTACTTTTCAAAAAACACAACATTCTTAATATTCACCATATTCTTCCCCTAGGACAGGAGTTTTCAAATGGGTTGTCTTTGTACTCTTCAATTACAAAAGTTCCATAAAGGGTTTTTTTCAACTGTGTTTATTTAATAGATTTGTACTTTTATGTATACAGGTGTTATTACTGATGCATAGTGTCTCATTCTTAAAACACAACTTAATACCTAAAACAGAGGTGAACATTTAACAAAACATTTATGCTGTAAGGAAAAATACCATTGTTGTTTGTTCCACTGCATTCAAATTTTTTAAATAACTCAGATGGCATTAAAAACTCACATGATAGATGTGTACACGATTATACCAATAAAGTACGATTATCCTATTTTCTAATATACAAGAAGCAAAGTTTTATATTTTCATTTACTGCTGCAGAAAATTTGTCCCTCGTAATGTAACTGTATTGAAATCAAAACAAGCTATCAAAGTCAACAAATATACAACAACTATAGCTTGAATGTGTTTTTAGGAAGAAAATTAGAAACACAGACAGAAAATAAATTGATGAGGATGAAGTAGAGAGGAAAAAGAGATACCAAAGATTAAAGAAACAAAAAGTTATTAAGTTTAAGAAAGGAAGGACAGAGGAGGAGGTCGGACTTCTATAAACAAATCAACACATCTATCACCCTGGGCCTCCTGTAAGGGCCATTGGGTCACCGATGTGTTTGCACCAGGCCCATCACTCACTCAGAGTCGTCAGGCTCCCTATTCCCAACCAACCACAGTCTGCTTTTCCAATTCAGTCAACAAAGCCCAAGCCCTGGCACTGTCTGTTTAGCTAGAGGGGAAACTGTCAGGAAAAGTAAGACAAATGGGCTGCCCTGATTGACTATTTCCTTAGATACTGAATCAATGGGCTTATTATCACCAGCAATTACAGTACTAATACAAACAGATGCTTGGGGAAAGACATCTGTTTGGAGAGATGAGGCAACTAGATTTTCAGTCAATAGGGTGAGGAAAGCTCTTCACTCTGTAGTGCTCAGCAGGGGTATTTGTGTAAATGTGAGACCAAGAAGAGCAGATAAACATATTGAAGCCCACACAACAAATAATGATTTAACATATTTATTACCACTAGAAAAGCAATCTAAAATGATACATGGTTCAGAAAACTTGATAAAAGGCTCAACTTGTAATTTAAGCAAAACTTGAGTACATGATATGCTCTTTATCATGTTATGTATTACTCATATGTACTAATTTCTATTACCCACTGTCATACAGTTATGTTTTTTAAAAGAAAATTGTTTAAAATATTTATTTTGCTTTTACTTAAATTTCCCAGATGACCTCCTTGTCTCCACATTTGACCAGGAAACCAAAACATGGCTGCCATGTTACGCCTTGTTGAAACAGAATAAAAAAGCGACCTGCTCTACTTCACTTCCTTATTATGATGTGTTTCAGTCCACGGATCTCAACACTAAGCCCCAACAGAGACACAATCATTTTTAACACTTTTCTCTCGCTCCCATTATCTGTCCTCAACAATAGTTGTAACCCTACACCTCTCCTCCCATTGCTCTTATGGTGGAACCAGTCTATGGAGTTTCTGAAGGGAGTGAGCCATATCATTGCAGCTCAGACCATGCAAACAGCAAGAGGGCCCCATTCAGAACGTGCTCTGATGGACGTGGTGCCACTTGAAGAGGACATGCCTGACTTGCCTGTCCCTGACAACTGTCTGTGTTTGCCAGGTGAAGCATTTAGGGGCTGTGCAGTCGTTTTTGTCACGGTCTACTCTGTTACCGTTTCCCCGCTGCAGGGCCTTTGCTGTATACCATCATGCCTAGCTCCTTGCTTGCTAGCTCCACGCCTGAGCAGATAGCCTCAGGAAGGTAGCCGTGCATAAAGGTCCATCCCCTTTCTTTCTTTCTGCGCTGTTTCTCACATTTAATTATCTGATTTCTTCTCCTCCCGTGGGTGAGAGGAGACAGGAATTGCTCCTTACACCTTCTTGCCACAGAGAGCCGTTGATTGTTCTCACAAAAGCCTACAGTAGAGTGACTGAAAGGGCACCTTCTTGTTTCACATCACATATTAAACTGCTGCATGCTGGCCCTAGTGTTCGTGAGCACTGGACCCTTGTTTGGAGTCAATGAGGAGAGCATTTCAGGCGTGTCACCGAAGAATCTCAAAGAATGGGAGGAAATCTTTATTTGAGATCCGCTGCTCTGAAAATCTCTTCCTTCCTCTCTATTGATTGAGGTGACTTTGAGCCAGGATTCTGTTCATTAATAAAGTAGATATCCTGTCTATTCATATGTTTCTACGCTATGCTTGATACAAGGAAAGGGGGCGTATTATTATTTTGCTTAACTTTGTAATATTGGATAGTTTTTTGAGAGAGACCAAAAAATAGCTTTGGGACCTGCCCATTTTCATTTAAAATATTACAGGCACACTCAGAAAATAATCAGGTGGTACAGCACAAGACATTAGGTGCAAGTAATCTTTTTTTACAGTGACAAGAATAAGGAAATGGCTGCAAATCTACTACTGTTCACAAAATACACAAAATGGCTGATATTATCTGGATCTGATTATCCATAGTTAAAAAACTAAAATACTTAGTTGTGCATGCCACATGAACTGGATAATTTCATGAATATAAATATAGTTTAAAATGTGTTAGACCTACTCCACATTAATACAGCTAAAGAACTTAGGACTTATTTGTCATTTTTTGCTGTATTTGAATTATACACAGAATATGGAATGTGTAAGTCAAAAATAATTACGTATGATGATTTCTAATACTGTAATACTCTAATACTAATACAACAGTGAGTGGATTCTGTGTTCATAGATCAGCAGCATCTGGAGATTTCTGCCCAGTCTTTCTCTTCTAAAAGGCCCCTACACCAGAAGCCTCTCAAGACTAATTATTGTGGAGATAATACTCATGTGTGTTGTGTATTCAGAGCAATTGGATCTACTTGGTAAAACGTCCTAAACTCTTAGATTGCATTGCGGGAAAATCCAACATGTCGGGTTGTTCTGGCACAATATCCTGTAGTGCAGGGGAGCTCAAGTCCAGTCCTCAAGAGCTACCATCCTGTAACTTTTATTCACATCTTTTCTCTAACAAACCAGAATCTAAAGTCCCAATCCCTTCATTTAATTCAGCAGAGGTATGGTAACGAGTAACTCATTTGATTCAGGTGTGTTAAAAATTAGGTGCATCAAAAAGTTGATGGATAGTAGCTCTTGAGGATTGGACTTGAGCACCCCTGCTGTAGTGTGTGATGTCCACCAAACCAAATGAGTTTAAATCCGATATTTGGGTTTTAAATTCTGATCTTTTGTAGCTCAACACTGTCAATAAATCAGAGAAGATGATGTAGGAACAAGCTTGGAGATGCTGCATCCCAGCTATGATCTATCCTCCACATAGAACAATGAAAAATGAGCATGAATGTTTACAGAGGGGTCAAACTGAAATATGTTTTAATGAAAACCTAGAAGAGTGCTTTTATTTTTTGTTTTTTGACATACAAAGAAAAGTAAAATTGTTCTGATCACTTCAGTAAAATATTTTGTTAGTGGATTGTGGCAAAAAGCCATTTATATACCAACAATAAAATGTAAAAATTTGCCGGTGACAAATATCTGTTGTATATTTTAGTACTTGCAGTTTCTACCACTTCGAAAAACTTTACAATCGCTTTCAGCTACTATGAACTGCAGCAGGAACTTCCCCAGTGATTTCCTTGCTTAGGGAACTGTCAGTGGGGATTCCGAGTGCAAATGCTGTATTTAAAGGTAGGATCCTAATACTGGTGAACTGACTGCAAAGATGACATCTTGAGTTGTACTTTCTTGCTTGAAAACATCTTACAACTTCTATTTTTCCCTCACATCACAGTAAATAAAGGAAAGCCACTTTCTTTATAACATCTGTACACATCTTGTACACCAAAGACCGTTTGCAGACTCTTTGCTTGATTCATTTTGAGACCTTCAAAGTTATCTTGGTTGATGTGTTGTGGCGGTGGTGTTACTGGAGAGAACACTCTATGCAATCAAAACTGTTCTTTTCATTATTTTTTTATCATCATATGTAAGGTCTCATGTATGAGTTTTAAAAATCAACCAAATATTTCAAAATTTTAACGTGTGAACCAGCCTCAAGGAACCGAATGCTTGAAAGATGGCAGGCAGAAGACGGCTTGAGACGAATTATGGCAGAATATGATTCTGATGAAAATGGAAGAATCATGAGTTGGCGTGGAAACCAACGGCCCCTTTATCTGTAGATACAGAGAACACAACAGCAAGCAAAGCAGAGGAACTGGAAGTAACAACTGGAATTACTTTCATCAGAGATAATTCAGAAATACTATAAGTAGTAAGAAAGAACACATAAAGTAGCGATTAACGCAACCATATAGGTTGATCATCAGTCAAAGTTTTGTTGTCCTGTAGCTCCTTAATTTCCCAACAGCCAAGTGAGGGAATTATGGACAGATGTGCCATCTGCTTGAGATCAGGCATGCCTAAATTGTAGGGAAAACTCACTCAAGTACACATTCACACACAAGAATCAACAACAACAACAAAATCATGTCTAGAAATTCATATTTAGCACGTAACATATTATTAAAAGCACAGATTTGAGAATGATTTTTTAACATTTTTGGAAAAAAATACATCTTTGGGTTTTACAGAAATATTGTCTAAATATCTTTTTGTGGCATATATATATCTTGTCTTGTGAACCATTTACTTTTAGATAATGTAGTAAATGGAAAATAAAGTTTATTTTCATTAGTTTTTTAAAGAAATCATTAATATGGTTATAGTCCCTCTCATAATTGTTAAAATTGTCTTCTTTAGAAAAACCACCTAATTTGAAATCATTCACAACTGAAACTCTACAAAGTAGTCACCCAGTAAATCAGATCAATAGGCATTGAAGAAAATTAACCCCTACTTATGTGGCGATTCCATTTGAAAATCACCTAATTGCGTGATTATGTCATTAGGAATGGTGGGGACAGGAGCATTTCAGAAACCCCTGGTGGTTTGCCTGTGAAATAAAAGAAGCTAAAGGACCTTTAAGGTAATTAATCCATTTAACTCCCGGGCTCTAGCTCCAAATGGCATGATAGACAACACAGTAGTCCCACAGAAAAAGTCAAGGAAAGGAAGAATGCCAATGGGTGGCTTTTTAGTAATAGTCCTTTGAAATATATATATATACAAGACAAACATGCCATTCTACATAAAGGACAAAGGCAAAGTCTGTTTCTCCATCTCCGTTTTTCTCTGTGAGAGCATTTGACAGCAATTAAAGGTTTATGTACTGTACAGAGAATATGGTGAACCAAGTAACTATTAAACATTTAATGGAGACATGCTATTTGCAAAACTGCATTAATGATATATTATATGCTGGGAATTTCAATTTCTTTTAAATTAACATTATAGACACTTATCTCTATTAAATACTTTCTTCAACCCTTGTTTGGGTTTCATGTCTGTGAGAACTGTTTTGATTTTATTATTAAAAAAGTATATACAATACTTTTTTTTCGAACACATTCATTGATCTTCACTCAGTTTCTATTTCAAGATACATGTACTGTACATTTTTATACAGTATATCCCTATATGTACAGTAAAGCAAACATCTGGAAAATCTTTCCTCTTGTGTGTTGCAAAGGCTGTAATGAAATTTAAAAAATGTTTTCAGTGTTGCTGACTTGTTTTTAAGATTGATATGGTTAATATTTATCTTTATCTTGGGTCCTGTTCACTGACCAGTGGTGACCACAGCTAAACCAAAAGTTACGTTAGCTTTGATAAAAAATATTTAGCTAACTAAAGTCATAGCTCTGATGCAGTTTAGCTGCTAAACAGATAACAAATTTATTGGAAGTTAAAGCTAACTGATAACCAGTGACCTCTGTCTGAATCAATGGTCTTCAGACAAAAATTATGCTCTTACACACCTGGGGCATGACAATCATATGGGAGGTAACACTGTGTGTTTGAGAGATCGGTGTTTTAATTTAGGCTGATTAAATGACTTAGAAATTTAACATTTACACTGCAGTGCAGAATCTTATACTGTACCTCTGAGGCGCAGTCTCTCGGCAAAAAGGGGTGTGAGTGTGTGCTGGAAGGCAGGAGAAACACATAGCAGGACGAACATTTCTCTGGGTCTTTTTTCCCCCTTTTGCAAACAGACTGTTTACAAAACGTGTGATAACCAGAGTATAAAAGCACTAAAACAGCACTAGTAGAGCTCACTATTTATAGTCTGGTGTCCTTTGATAATGGAATTGTGTGTCTACATGTGCTTTAAGATTTCTGTACTGTATTTGATATTACAATACAAACTACAATACAATTACAAACTACAATAGTCTTTTACAAAGGCCCTAAACATGCTGTAGGAATTACAGGAGCAGCACTAGGTTAGTTTAAATATTATTTGTCCAACAGACTTAAGTTTTTTCAGGATAATGATACATCTTCCAGACACAGTTTTACTTGTGGAGTACCACAAGATTTAGTGCTGGGGCCAATTGTCTTCATCCAGGGGACCAGTGCAAGTTACCAACTGGAGGTTTGCCTCTAGTCTGTGGCTCCTTACAAGCTGCTACTAAGTATTGCTATCGAAAAACCTTAAATAAACAAGTGCACTCAAAAATATACCCGCAGTTGTCTGGTTAACTGTGATTAATCAAGTATTGAAATGATCCCCAATTAATTAATTTTATATCCTGACAGAGGAACTGTCCTAATTACATAAACCGCTTGGGAAACATTTGCCTCAACACTTAACATGCAGGTATTATTATTATTATCATTAGGGTTTAACAGATTCATTCATCATCAAAGAAAATAATCTTAATACTGTAAAACAATCCATTTAACTGCCCCAAATTTTTTTCCGTTTGCATTTGTTATTCACTTGGGTCAATACAAAAAAATACATTCTTACAACCAAAAAGTGCACAACATAATAGTTTTTGAACAATGGTTGAGATTTTGCTCCATGTCCATTAAGGTACCTAGATTTGGGTATGCTACAAAGCATTCTTGGTTTCCATTCAAGTACAGTAAAACATCACATTCCTGACATTTCCATCTTGACAAACCTTTTGTGCACCTGCCCTGATCACGGTGGCTTGGCCAATGTCCAACATTGTCGTATTCACATCTGGTTGTGGTTTTGGTAGTGAAAGTCTTGTGGTACACAGCTCTTCTATCGTGGTGGAGAACTGGATGATGGTTGGCCAACCTTGCATACAGGCTTGTTGACTTTGCTCAAACTGGGAGCAACTGCCAGGCAGAATCTTTTGAGAGACATTGGTTTCTGTTTTAAAAGATTACAGCCCCTCTTGTACACTAGCCAGGAATTTGCCACATACAGGTCAAGGAAGGTTCTGTAGAGGGGAATATACAGTCTTCTTCATTTTGCAGGGGTCTTGTAAAGGTGTACCAGCATGTAAGATAGATCAGTCCCTCCCGTGTTCTCATTGTAGGCAGGAATGAGTGAGGGGCATGGGATGGCATTCTTAACCTTGGAATCTTAGGACACCATTTGATAGTTGCAAAAGATGTTATCCCACAAGCCTTGCTAAGAAGCTTGACACATTCGTTATCAAACCATTGTACTGCCTCACATCTTTACTTCATCAGCTCTTTATCACTTTTAGGTGTAGGTCCACCGCGGCGGTTTGGCGGTACCGATGCACTTGACACTCAGGGGGGTTTGCAGATGTTGGACCAGGTTGAAGCTTGTGAAGTAGTTGTCGCCGAAAAAAAGAGAGAGCCTTGGGTGTGTTATGGTTTTGCATAGTGTTATCACAACTTTGGCTCCTAAAGGTAGACTCTGTTCCTGCTCACTGAAGGGAACAGTAAAGAATGTGGATGTACCTTCATACAGCAAAAGGTCGTGGATGATTCCAGATGAGCTCTGCAAAACAATTTACAGCCCCACTTGACTGGCTTGTTGGCAACATACTGGTGAAGAGTGCCAGCCCTTGTACCTTTATATGCTACCATAACTTCATCCACACTGTCCTTGTGAGTGGATGGTATCAGGAGACATTGGGCCACGCAGCATCTCAAAGAGGGTACGGGTTTTATAAAATTGGTCTTTGCTCTGATTGCTCTGGTGATTGTCAGTGAAATTAATGAACCTGCGTGACAGCTGGAATCTCTTCCTTGGCATGATATCAGCTATAATGTTGAAACGCAACTCAATGGTGCCAGTAGTCCTCCAGTTTATGGGAAATTGAAAACACCAATAAGTAATATTGCCAGGAAATCTTCAATCTCTTCGGGGCTAGTCTTGATTGGATCCCCCAACTCCTGGGAAGAGTAAAGATTGGCATGAAAAGCAATAGGTTCAATCTTCTTATCAGTAAAAAGACTTCAGAAGTACTAAAAGGTTGTATTCGCATCCTCAGGGGATTCAAATCTCAAATCTGGAACCTGGAATTCCTAAATGTCTTCATGCTTCCAGATTCTTCTTGTGCATTTCATTGGGCGTGAGGGGAGCGATAGGTCTGAAGTGCCCTCCGGGTCTTCTAATGACAACGTTTTGAGGGTGTTTTTCCATTTTCTACTCTTCTTAATAAGCTGCTGTGTAGAAGCTCTGCTTGCTGAGAAAGCTTCGTCATCCATGGATTCAAAAGGACTGCCACCACCAGCTTCTGCTTGTGTGGGATTATAATGCTCTACAGAGTCATCATCATCATTACTAAGATCAGCATCAGTTTTCAGGATGTAGTCTTGCTCTGTAGAATATTGCAGTATATATCAATTAATAATAAAAAAGGGGAAAAAAATTACAGTCTTTTGCAAAGATAAAAATATTAATATCTCTATATGTAATTTTGTTGAAATTGAATTACATTGGTTTTAATTTCAAAATATTACTTCTAGATATTTAGAATATTAGTTTGGAAAACATCTCAGTCTATGAACTAAATTGGAAAAAAAATATTTAGAAATTATTTCACCATCTTTATGATGTACTATTATTACATGATTCATATATACAGCAATGAATGATCAAAGTTTTGATTTCATAGCACTAAACCATTAAAGGCTAAGCTAACCATAAAGTGCTAAATGAACCGTTTGGGTGAGATCATTTTTAAAAACTTATCATACATTTACTTTCGTATTTTAGAGGAATAAATCAACAAAAATCTGTTAATTCAGGTTTCATTCAGTGTGGTAAATCAAAAAAAATATACTTACTTTTCTAAATCTCACCATAACAAGACCACATGTCTAGAGTGGTTTTCTTGTTTCGAATTTCCTGATTGGGGATCGGACTAACACGAGCACGATTTATAACACATTGACATCTAGTGGATTTGTTTAGAATAACATACTTCAACCGAGTGGTAAAGGTGGTTCAATCAGGAGGATTTCAGTTAAGCACTCCTTTTAGTGAGATACATTTGCTCAAAATGGACCCTACAAAGAAGTTGAGTGGGCAGATAAAGAGAACATCTGCTTTCTGATTGTTAATTGATTAATTGAAAAATTAATTGACCGATTATTCAATTAGCAAAATAATCATGAGTTGCAGACCATGGTAACATCATTGCATTACTTCAATCTAACAAAGCAAGTTGCTTTTCATCAGCACATTCTCTCTACAGCAGGGGGAGGATTGTTTTCAGATTTTTACTGCACAGAAAGAGTAGGAGAGCTAAGATAGAGGGATACTTGATGCCGATTGGTTGAGGGGCATTACATCTCACTCACAACTGAGATGAAGACCAAAAATTCAGTGATACTGTTACTAAATTGGAAGCAAATTCAAAGGCTGAATTTTCCTGTGATTTTTTTTTCATATCTAAGAATTTATTAATGTTAGTTAAAAAACAACTCAATACTCTTCTAAATACTCTTTTCTTTCTCAGTGATATACATGTTTACTTTTTTACAAAGAACACTGAGGTATAGTTGGGGTTTGGTCTTTTTTCTGAGTTACTGTGACTCCCTTTTAAGGTATATTTTATTTTTGTTAAATAGCTTGGAAAGCATTATTTTCAATTATTACTATTAAGTATTATCAAACATCTAATATTCTATCATGAATTAAAATGATGAAAATTAAAAAAAGAGATCATGTTTCTCCTATCTTAGCTTCTCTTCATTGGCTTCCTGTTAAATCTAGAATAGAATTT